>JAKOOJ010000002.1:34672500-34875000 GCA_022577455.1 Arizona elegans | reverse complement strand
AAAGGTAACCGTTGCCTCAGAAAAGCTCTGTAACTGTAAGAAGCCACATTGCTTACTTATGAGTACAAGTAAAGGTGCTGGTTGTTTCATGGCACAGGCATAGGTTATTTGACGGGGTCCTATCCCCAATAGTTTATACCTATCTGGTACATTGGGCAGAGTGGATATACTCTGGATTCCTTCAATTAAACAGTTACCTTGTAGGATTGAGGAAGTGCACCTTCTACATTCCCACCACTTCAAATGTTCTGTAAATCTCTGAAGGCTCAGTTCCTAGGCCTGGGCTTAAGGTTTCTATGGAATTCTAGCAATTTTTCAGCTGCTGTTAATGTATTTCTATCTGATTTTCCTTTTATTATACTATAAATTCTTCCTCTTTTGTAAGCTACCCAGAAACTTCAGGAGTTGGTGGCCTCCAAATCTGAGAAACAATAACAATTATAATGTCCTATCGTTAGGCACAAAATATATCAGCTTACTGAATTTAAGACTCTGGTAGATTTTGAGAAGCTCTCATACAGCAAATGAGTTGTTAATAAGAGCATGAGACTGAATGCATAATTAAATAATAATATTGCACATGATGCTTTAGTAGTAACTGGTGTTTTCATGTCAACCAGTATATGTTATTTGTTTTTAGTTTCACAGATATTTCAGTAAACTCACATTAGGTAGACAATAGCATGAATGCATATTTCATGCTCTCCAATCATGGTGTTTGTTTCTTCTGTATCTTCTATTTTCTACTTATAATGTTATGGAATAGTCACCACTCATGCATTTAGACTTTCAGGTCTGTTGATCTGATCTCTGAAGACTGGTATTTTCACTTCCCTGTTGTTTGACACATTTCTGTCCGGGGTTTTTTTTTTTCTCTATCCTATTTCATACTGTATGTACCTATTCATGTGTGGGATATGGATTTAGTGGCCTGGCATAGCTATTGCGGTACTGGCATGAATCAGCAAGTGAGAGGAAAAAGGGGGAGAAGCAATTCATACATAACCTTAGAGTGCAGTTGATGAGCTGACCTGGATGCTAGTCAGGACTTTTGTGGGGCTTCTGTAGGTAACATTTCCACTGATCAAGCCTTGTATATAGGTACTGGGGATAAAGCCCAGGGTGAAACCTACTATCATAGTAGCTGGGAGGGATCAGCTGCTGGTCTGATCTGTGAAGAAGTGTGTGGAGGGGGGAGGAGGGAGAGGGAATGAGAGAGAGAGAGAGAGAGAGAGAGAGAGGAGAGAGAGAGAGAGAGAGAAACTGAGAAGTAAGTTGCCATGTTTTAGGAAGTGCTGCAGAATGTGCTGCTGGACAGATTATGTTAGTCATTTGGTCAGAAGGAAATATTGTATGCAGGAGAATTTGCTTGTGTAGTTGCAATTCCTGGCTCCAGGAGGAAGATGATGGTGAAGAAGTTGATGGGAGGATCCCCCTGGCAGAAGAGAAGCACAACCCCAGACAGAAGAACAAACTAGAGGCTAAGGGGAAAGGGAAGGTAGGTGGCTGTAAATGGACACTTGGAGTCTCCAGAGGAAGGGATGGGCAGAAGACACAGAGAGAGGTGCATCACTCAATGACTACACAGTGGGTCGGCTGACAAACTCCAAGAAGGCAAGACACCTGAACACTCTTCAATAACACAGCCAATCCCCCACCCTCTCTTTCTATGAGAAACTAAAGGGGAAGAGGAGGAGAAAGAGGGAGAAGTGGTAGCTTAGCAACAGAGCAGGTGGTTGTTAGTGAATAGCCCTGAAAAAGAGGCTGAAGAAAGTCACACTTTTGCACATTAGTTCCTACTTGCTGTAAAAGAATCATAAAAGCCTCCATCATTTATTATTGTATTGCAATTGTCCTTCTTAAAAACATCCGGCTGCACGATTTCCCCCCCTTTCTTTATTGCATCCAGACAGTAAATTACCTTTCGTTATATGAAGTTTTATGATGTCACTTCTCAGAATACTTTGTGGATTATTATTTTACCATACTATAAATGTTCCTGCTATCCTTGCAAAATATTCAGAGGCCTCCATAGAATGCTGAGATTTTGGCAGCAAGATGAAGATGTTGCAATGCAAGCTCTACCCCTTGTGAAACATGTTACAAAAAAATGGAATTTGATTTGTAATATTGCAATATGAATTTTGTCAATTGTTCCCCTTGTGCTCCCCATGAATGTCCATAGAAATATTACAAGATTTTGCAGTCCTAATAACAGCTATATGTTGCATGAGCTGCTGAGCAATAGAAATTGGATTTTCACTGTGTATAAAACTTTTCTATCATGTAAGATACTCATTTTCTTTCAAAAGGAAAACACTTTTTTGTGAAATAGGAATACTGAATGCATATTTAATCAAGTATCTGTAAACAAATTTTATTTAGATAATAAAGCCATACTTCACTGACTTAAGCAAAGTGCATTCAATTGGTTTTTAATTCATCTTTTAAACAGTCTGTTGTCAATTAAATGAAATACCGTTATCAAAAGTATTACTTAAGCTTAAAAAATTATATCATTAAAGAAACTATCCATTAAACAAACAATTCCAAATTATGGCTTTTTTTATAACTTGGAATATGGAAGCTGACAATTCTGAGCTTTAAAATCTGATGTGACAGCTATAAATCTACATACTGTAAAACTGACATGTTTGTAAACCTTCAGTTGGGTAAAACTGTGCATCATAGGGCAACAATTTTTGAATCAATGTACCTCAAGTAAACTAACTAAAACACATGATCTGTGAGTCCTGTGCAGTTTAAATTTTGCAAGGGTGTTGCCATTTTCTATGATTCAGTCACATGATCATCTAATGGTCCCAGCCAGCTTCTCACAAGGAAACTGAATGGGGAAGTCAAAAGGAAATCAGAAGTCAGTGTCCTGTCTCAGGCCAAGCAAACACAAGCACACGAAGAGGTAGTTGCATAGTTTACTAAATGAGGTTTGCAAGTAACCATTGAGGTTGAGAGAGTGCAAACACATGCACGTATGGCAAAGAGCCCCAGAAGCTCTGGGATGGCTTGACATACTCTGGTAAAATACAGCCATCCCAGATCAGTCCCAATCCCAATCCCAGTTACTTCATAACCTGGATTATAAGACCCCTACTGTGTTTTGCCAACCTATTTGAACTTTGCTGTCCTCTCACTATTGATGAGGCATTCCTGTCCTTGTGGCGGGGCCAGGCTGGGTTTCAGGGGGACAACTTGCATTGCATACTGTACATTGTGGCTCTCTGACTGCTTTTGGCTTTTTTTTTTCCAGCCACAGCTGAAAGCTACTGGATAATTTAAGATCTGCTAGGAAAGAAGGAAAGGAAAGAAGGGCTATATAGCAAAGGATGTGTATGCCCATTATGCAGAAAGAAAAGTTGTATATTGTCAGAAAAAAATATGAAAGTATTATTATGCATCAGTATAATAATTTATGCTGAATATACCAGTATTCAGCGTATTTAGTACATATAAGCATCAATATACTTTTGCCATGAAGCTAATATACTGTACTGTTAGACATATACAGTTCAATGGAAATTCAGGCAGTACAATAAACTCTCACATATATTCCATTCTGCAGAAAAATCATGGTAAAAAAAATCCAGGTGTTTTTTTATGGATTGTTACACATATATGGTTTCATAAGTTATGTATATCCCTCTGCAAGCTTTCCCTTTGTCTCCACACATATTTATATACATACTCTAATATGTCGGTATTTTTATACCTTCTCGAGAACTACTTTGAATGCTTAACTGAAACGTTTTTTTAAAATGTGAAAAAATCCAAATAAATAAATGCAAGTTATCTCTAACTTTTTGTGTACACCCTCCCACTTGTACACTGATGTCTCTGTAAGCTTCTAGAATTTTAAAAACTTTTCTACCTAAGAACAACAGATTCCATCCCCTGTATATACCTTAAGAAGAGTCCACTTTGGCAGTTCAGTACTTTGCAGTGTAAAATAAATCTATGACTCTTATTGTTCATCTCTACTAACTATAAGAGATTATTAGAGCATGAAATACTTCTACCTGGAAGCTACATCGAAAGATATTAAGATATATCCATTGGGATAGAATGCTGACAGCAATAATTTGACTTAGCTGTGCATAGAGCACTTGTGTTAGCTCTTCCCCTACACATGGACCATTTTGGCTCTTTGCAAGATCTGCATGCAGCTCCCTCATGTGGTGAACTATTGAACTACATACACAAATTTTAGGCCCTTGATTAACATGATAGCTGTAGGTTCAAAAATATATTTTTTTGTTTTTTAATCTCAACTTTTGAATTGTGCTTAGAGCTTGCTTCATAAAATGAACCTGGTTTGTTTCCTGGTTTAAGCTGTATTTGCTTTTGGCCATTACCTACTGGTTTGTCTTTTGATCTGAATACCTTTTGGTCCAGATCTAGCACTCATATGCTCATTCAGTACTATATGGTTGACTTGCATATTCCTATTCATAATCCTTATAGCATGAAATGTTATCCATCATGATTTATAAACATGTGTTGATTTATTCTCTTGAATTATTTCCATAGTAACTTTCATTACTTCAGTCTCTAAAGCCTTGAATGCCTGAGCAGTCTAGCAATTAATGTGTTAACATTGTTGTAACATATTTTTGGCATTCCTTTTATAAGATTAGCAAGCTAAAAGAATGTTTATTTTTTGCATATTTTTCTTTGTAAAGAGCATTAAAGTTTTTAATGTCTGATTAATGCTATTGAGACTAAGAATAAAATAATATGTATAAAAGACACAGAGTAACATAGAACTGTGAAGACATTTTCATCTGGAATCCTCCTGACTAGTTATTATATCTTACAAATTGTCCCTCTTGTTCAATAATATTATTCATAACTTAAAGAAACGGCGTGGAAATTTGGATTGAGGAATAATTTTTACTCTTTTTCTATTGTTAAACTCCCAGAGGACTTTTGTGCTAACATCACGTTACCAAAATAAGTTGTTATACTGACTGAATACTGAATATTTATAATGTTTATAATGATATATGGCATATCTTGCCATTTGGTGAATTCTTGGGTATTCAGTCTTGGGATGCCTTTAGTCAATGTTTCCCAATGCTGGCAAGTATCAGATGTGTGAACTCCAATTCTCCATCAACATAGTCATTTTATAAATTGAAATTCATACATCTGAAAGCTGCTATTGGGAAATGATGCTCTAGATCTACTGGTAGATCTCTGGGACACAGTAGTACCTTGGAAGGTTTCATCATTTCCTTATAATATATTACATATTCCATATAATATATGGAATCAATAAATGAAATATCAACCAACTATGCCACTGGCTCTGTTTTTCAAGTAATTGTGCTGGATATGGAAGCATCTCAACAACATTGAATTAAAGTTAAAATATCAATGATTCAAATTACTTGAATCATTATTATTACTTATACTAAAATGATATATACAAAATAATGAAATAAAATCAAACAATAAAACAAAACACAAAGATAGCTGTAATAAAATAGCAAGGTATAATACCATTCCAAAGAAAGAAGAGCTTTGACTACCTTGTAAGCATAAAAAAGAAAAAAGCCAACATTCTTTTAGTAGGATATTTGGGATACTAGATGTTCATTGGAGAAAACCTTTTGGATTAGTTGCCATCTATGATTTCTAAAAGTTATATCTGTAATAAACTCACTGGTTATATCCATAATAAACTCATTTTTAAATAACCCAAAAGAGGATCTCACATTATATACTATTTCATGATATCTCAGTTGGTTATTACAAGTAAATCAACTTCTTGGATTTGGTATTGAAAGGCAAACGTTTCTTGCCTGAGAACTGAAACACTATATTTTGGAGCTATACACAGGCAGTATTTTAATCTGGATTCATTTAGCAATACATAGTCTATGGTGGTTGTATCTACCTTTTCCAGGCATGGTCATAGTTGGCACACCACTCAAAGTTGAAAAAAATGGTATCTTAGATGAAATGGATACTTAATGCAAAGTTGAAAAGAAGAATATCAGCATTCCAAATTGGAATCTTCATTGTGATGGAAACCGTCTCTAGAAAACAGACAATTATTTCCATGTCCCTGGGCTTTACAAAAATCAAAGACTATACAAACAGATAAGAGCCCTAGCTAACTTGGAAGACTGAGGAGACTGCTTCATGCCTACATATGGTTTCAGTTTTCTTCAGCCCTATCCCTATTCCCTGCTACTTTAAATACTTTCTATAGTGATCCTAGTAGGACAAAGATTCAAGTAACAGAACTCACCTAGAATTCTATTATCTTGGCTCCTTTTCACAAGACCACATATATTACTGTGATCTGATATTATTGTGATTTTATTTCACCATCGGACCTGATTTGCTTAGCTTGATTTGCACACTATTTGCCTAAATCTAACTTCAATTTCCTTTGTAATATTGGGAGCTTACAGAACGGAACACAGGGATACTAAAGTTATCTTGGTCCTCTGCAAGAACTAATGCTAGATTTAGATCAAGAACGTGTAGCTGGGAATGATCTGCTCACATATCAACTTCCAAAATAAAAGAATATTAATGAACAATCTCATTTACAGAATGATCAGACCTAAATATCACTGGGTAATTATTCTAATTATTGTCTTATTTAAACAAAAAAAACCCTATTCCCTTATAAGGAAGTACATTTTTATTGATTATGTACAGCAATTCCTACTCCAGTATAGTATTTCTAATATATCTTTATAGTCCAAGAAAGAACAAATAAAAAATGCAAGTGAACATACTCAAACAGTACAATATGTTCTTATTTTTACAAACTAAAGCTTTGTCTGTCATGCACAATAAAACTGTACATTATTTGCAGCATTTAAATTAGATTGGATCTAAAAAAAAAATTAATCAATTTTTCAAAAGGTGAGGAAAAGTCACATTTTGCCTTTAATTCAATAGGCATTTAGTTACACAATTTCATTACTAAAGGTTTTTCTGTTTTCAAGAAATGATAAATATAGAAATTATTAGTAGATTTGATCAAATTGGGGGGGGGGCTTTGTTGTAAATTGAAAGATCACAACAAAAGTATAGTTGAGGGTAAAAAAACTAGCTACCCGAAGTCTGAACATTTCTGAAGGTATGATACATGTATATGAAAAGTTAGTGATAAAGACAATACTTTATAAAGCTATATTGGGCATATGTCACTGTCCAAATACAATTTGTTTTCTTTCTCTCTCCTACTTGTAAATGAGACAGTCAACCCTTGATTGCACCATTTCAAATGCAAATAATTCTGTTCCAACTGCCTCCTTACATTAGCTAAATTAAGTCATCAGTAAACAAAATTAGAAAATTCTCAATACAGCTGCTATAAACAACTTTTGAAGTTCTATATACTAAACAAATGGAATTCTGATAAGGTTAAAAATTGTTGACTATTGCTGTCATCAATATAAGTCATATAATTTCCGGTCCCTCAAACCGGTGCTGGTCACAGCAAATTATAATCAAAGATAGATTTCTTGGAGGGTGTTAATACCATTAGATTTAAAGAATTAAAAATACATGAAACTTTTGAGTTAATGAACAGGCTCCTTAACTGCTCATTTAATTTAAACAGCTGTTTGTTAATGCCCTAAGCAGTGTCATAAACTGTGAAAATACTGTTGAGTGCAAGACACTAGTTAATGCTATAAAGCAACACATGCTCTAATATTAAATGGATTTAATAGAATTAATAGAGAATAAAACATTAACTCCCTATTATGTTTTAGAACCCAGGGGCAAATTCTGGCTAAAGAGGACTTTCATTCTGAAAACACAAAAAGTAAAGTCTACCACTGTACAGCAAATCATGGTGTTTTTACGCTCTTGAAAAAAAATGGAACCCTGATAAGCTCACATCTGTTCCAATCACAGACTGGATAAAAATCACAGTTTACTAAACTCCTAAATAACTAAATATGTGGAACCCCCAACAAGAGCCCATCTGTTACAACTGAATTTTGGATAAGGTCCCATTGCAAAATTCTCTAGAATAAAAGTAGGCATTGTAAAATCAAAAAAGTCTGGTTAGTTTTTTTGTAAATTAATATTTTCCTGATATAGCAACTGAAGTATACAAATACTAGGTTAATGATCATAGTGATTTCACTATGGGATATTATTGACTTTAGTGTGTCTACTGTATGTGTTTGTCCTCTGTTATAACCATTTGTTCAACAATCATTTGAAGTTACGAAGATCCTGAATGACAGTTATGACTGGTCCTCAGAATTCTGGGTGTTGCAGCACTCTGTGGTCAGTCATATGATCAAAATTTGGGCACTTGGGGACCAGCCTGCATGTACAACCAGTTGCAGCATCACACAATCATGTTCTCCTGGCATGGCTAACTTCCTCTTCTTCAACTCCACCCATCCAGCTATCTCCCACCCATCTCTGCCTTTGTGGCCACCCTCTAATCCATTATAAATTCTTGAAGAGCCAGCAGTTTTTATCTCTCCTCCCCATCTCTACCCTTTTGGCTGCTTTGTACTGTCTTCTACCCCTGCCATTCCATGTTGCCAATTCGAGGTCTGCACAGATCCCGGGCCAGCAATGGGAAAAAGATGAAAGTCAGCTGGAGGAGGCGGGGATAAGCAATGGAATACAGTGAGCCAAAAGGGCAGAGATTGGGAGAATTGATGCATAGGCATCCAGCAGGAGAAGCATCAAGTCCTTAATTATCCAGCCTTGACCTAATGACTAGCAGGACTGCCACTATTATATGGCACATTCACATGATGTTTTTCTTAATGATTGCTTCACTTAGGAGAGTAAATTCCTGTCCCGGTAGGACTGTAGAAATAAAAGGATAACAAAATTAAGTAATATTTTAATTAGAGTAACTAATCTAGCAGAGGTATTAACATTTTAAAAGAAATCATCTTGATTTTTGTCTTTTCTGCATGTTCTGATAAACATGCAATAACCTCTTTCACTGCTGCTGCTCTTAAAGTAATTATTTACTTGAGATAAATGCCAATGATTGATTTATTTAGAAAATTTATTGGCGGCCCGTCTTACTATAAGTAAGACGGGTAATTCTGATGCAATTAATTCTAGGGTGGAAAATCTGTGATACTTCAGATATTGCTGAACTACAACTCCTTGCAGTCCTTCCCAAAAGCAAGGATGCAAGGAATTTTTGTTAAGTAACATCTGGAGAAGTGCAGGATCCCTTCTGATGAAGAAACACTAGAATGTGATACAGAACTGTTAACAGGAGGATTCATTATGGCTCTCATGGTAGTTTTATCTGAGGGTCTGATAATAATTAGGGTATATCATCCTTGTCATGTGTTTTCAATCCTGCCTGGTTCTTCGTTTTTATGGAGGAGATTTTGCTTTGATAAGATGGTTGCCTGATTCTTATTGTGATTGGTATGGGAAAAAAATTGTGATTCTTATTGTGGTTGGTATGGAGGATTATTGCAAAATACATTCATATTTCAGTTTGTAGGTAAAACATTAAAGACACCAGATATTTTCACAGAAATATCTGACAATAAGGTTTAAATAATATTTCTCTTTATATTATTACAATGGTACAGTTTCCAGTTGGGCAGATGTGGGCAATGGTAGATTTCATAAAGGATTCTCAATTATACTAACTATAAATTTGTTTATGCAATTAATATAGATGTAATATTTGAATTCTTTATCTATAACATGAAAATATAATCAATGTTAACAAAAAATTTTCTCAGAAATTTTCTACAATATATTTTGTTCCTATTTCCACAAATACATTGCTTAATCGCAATAATATATTCTCTCTCTCTCTCTGTGTGTGTGTGTGTATGCATACTTATCATAAAATTAAAAAAGGAACTATTTTATTAGAAAGTGAAATCTGGAGATTTGCTGTGCAAACAGTACAGCATTTTTTTTAAAAAAAAAGTCAAACAATTCCCTTGTCAAAGCCAAGCATATCTTGTTAAATATTAAGAGCTTAATATTTCAATAAATACTTCAAAGATTGCAGATGCACTCAAAGGTGTAAAGAAAGATGGATAACAATACTCATTAATTTTGTCACTAAATAATGAGGCATGGCCTCTCGGTTTTATCAATGCCATGAAAGTATAGCTTAGATATTAAACCTTTTTTTTCTATACTTATGCTTTAATATCTGCATTCTTTCATATTATTGTGATTGCAAGATTTAATTGCTTTCAATAAGGACTAAAAAAGATGAGAACTAAATATTCTACCATAAGTATTGAATAATGAAACAAAGAATTGACAAATTAACCAAGTATCTGTTATAAACATTTTGAGGCAATTACATAGTCCACGCAGGTATTATTAAATTGGTTTAAATTTAACACACCTCCATATCCTTGCATATACTATTTTTATCCCTAACTTCTTTGACTGAGAGGATGTTTTTAAGCATATTTGCCTCTCTATTATAAGGAATACAATCAATTCAGGAATAATCAGGGTAAGAAACAGCATAGAAGGAGCCACAAAGAATGGTAGTAGTACAGTGTCCTGTTGCTCCACCCTGGGTACAGTCTTGTAATACTTATAGATAGAATATAAAACTACACTGATTAAAAATGAACCTTAATAGTGATACTATCATTACAACTAATCTTGTGATTATGAGGGGAGCTGCAGCGACATGAAAGTGTTATTTATTCTTACTTGATTATTTTTGCTTAATCTTTTCACATATAAGATGCAACTTGTGGAAATAAATAGACTGACCAGGAAAGTGTTTATTATTCAAACTCTACGTTAACCTCCTGGTTGGAGTTTTAAAAGATCTAGATTTACGCTCTCCTAGCAGAGCTATTAAAATTTACCTATACTAGTCATCTGTGTAGATACAGCTATGAATTCATCACAAAATCCAACCTACTTCAAGAGAGTACTATGGAACTTGGCTCAGAAGTACATCTATCTTCTTTTGACTAAATGGCTATTAAACAAATGAAATGTTAGCCAAAACCCACATAACAACAACTGAAACTTTCTTTTTATAACCCTGCAGTCCCTATTTGGGATAGAGTTGGGACGACTGCATAAAGCTGAGCGTTTACTGGCCAGATGCCTTTCCTAATGCCTTCATGGAGTTTTCAACAGATATTTTTTCTTTGTGCCCTAGGAGAGAAACATCTGCTGCTACCTAGGTCTGAACTCTCAACCTTTCAAGTGGGAGGTGAGTGTCGTCACCACAGTGAAACAAAACACAAATTATTTTGCATTCACACTGCTCTGAAACATCTAGGGCAATATTAAACAACTGAAATATCTATGGCAATATTGCTTGGCAGGTTAAATGCAGCCAAAATAATATTGCAAGCAGTAGAGAGGAATGTCTTCCATATCAAAGGTGGCTAGTTTAACTGCTAATATCATATTACTTGAAATTAAGTCACTAATTCAGCTATATGGAGCACAATTAGATCTATAACCCAATTATTACCATCTGGACACTATGAAACAGTTAGTTTGGTGTAGTGATTAAGGTGGTGGCCTAGAAACATGGAGACTGTGAGTCCTAATCTCACTTTAGGTATGAAAGCTGGCTGGATGACTTTGGGCAGTCATTCTCTGTCAGCCCAACCCCACCTCACAAGGTTGTGATTGTAGGAAAAATAGGAGGAGGAAGGAATATTAGGTCTGTTCTCCACCTTGAGTTACTTATAAAGAAGTAACAGCGGAATAAAATCGAATAAACAAACAAACAAACAAACATTAAATAAACAAAGATTCCTGAGGTCAGTCCTTCAGATTCCCAAATTGTCTCAAATGTAATTTTTTAGCTGGGGGATTATAGGATACTATGTAATAAACTGTTTTATTATTTAAAAACTTTGAATTCTTGTTCACTCTCTTAACTTGGGGATACTGAGCCTGCTACAGCATATAGGATGACAATATTCTATGCTGTATCCTTTATGAAGTGGCAACAAAATTATCTTTTAATTGTTTAATAGCTTTATTGTTTCAATGCTTTTAACAACGTTTTCATTTTTGTGGTTGTTTTGATAGCTATCTAGATAGCTAGATAAGACCAGTTACCAGCAGAATTGGTAACCTGGCTATTTTAACAGTTGTCACAATCATTAAGTATTTTTATGCTTATCGGTTTTATTATGTTAGTGTGACTTTTATCATTTGTAGTTTATTATCTGAATATTTTAATGCTGGTAGCTTGCTGACTTCCAACTTAAGAAAGAACTGATTCATTCATTTGCACATTACTACATGGTGTTGTTGTTATGTTGTTGTTACTTGGGAATACCATTGAGTATTTGGCAGAGACAATGTGCTTCTTAGGCAGTTACATATTCCTGTTCATTATTTGTAAGCTAAATGTCACAAATAATGCTGAGCCACTCATCTAAGGAAGATGTGAGGAGGTGAGGTGAAGGATTCTACCAAATTTGTAAGTCCCACTAAGTAGGCTAATACAGGAAATCAACTCTACGGGAAGACTATAACTGCACATTATTGAGATAGGCTAGCTATAATAGAATGAAACCCTGATTATGCCTTGCACTCCCTCCTTCTCATACTCCAGTTAATCAGGGAAGAGCCTGCCCAAGTCACTTCTAAATTCTTACTTCTCAGGACTTAAATAATATTTCAGCCCTCTTTGTTTAATGGCTTTTGCATATTTTTGTCAAGGTCACCTCCCTTATTCTCTACAAAATTTGCCTGATCAAACTCTTGCTGTTATGCTGCCGACTGCTGTCCTACCATTCAAAGTCCAGTTTCTGACCAGACTGCTGAACAGTGTTAAAGTTGCTGTGGTTTATTCGCTAAACAGTGATCCCTTGAAGTGTAATGAAATGTGTGCCTAAATAAATATATTAGTAATGATTTTCATCTATCTGCAAGATGGGTGCATGAAAGCTTGCTCGCCTCCAAGGATTTTGAAAGTTAAATAGCTTGTTTCTCTCCAATGAAAGACTTCACTAAAATAAGCACTATGAACAAATCTCCAACTGTGAACTAATTAAAGACAATTTCCTTTCATGGTTTTCTACTAAATGTCATTTGTGATTTTATTCTGTCTTTATGTACACATTATTTGTAACATTTCTGTGAATATCTAACATAGTAAACTGCCGTTTATGAATGTCTTACGTTTTTATTTTAAAAATCTTTTTATTTTTATCTATATTTATCAATTTTTATTTATTTTAATGCTGAAACTCTAAACTCAGAATTTAAATCTCACTGATTCAATCTTCTATTGAGATATATGAGGTTGTACTATCAACTAACAATTTGCTAGTGACTTTCTTAAATGTATTCTTTTATTATATGTAGTTATTGTTTTAAAAGAAACTAAGTTTTAAAAAATTATTTAGTGGCATTTCTGAGAGCAGTGCCCATTAAAATTAGAATCAGTTGGCTCATCCTGATAAACTGATTTGAAAGGATTTATGCATAGACAATATTTTTTATTTCTTTTGGTTTGACCCAATATTAGACAAATTTATATGTTCTTAATTCTAAGCCACTTTGTAACTTTATATACTGAACTACTGTAATAATATTACTCAGCAACATAGTTTAGGATAACATCAAAATGACAAAATGTCATGATATCACAACAAAAGTGTGTATTCCATGTAATGACACATGTATAAAAGTGATGGAGCTTGGACGGGGAGAAATGATAAAAGAAGCATAATGATCCAAGCTTCCCCTTTTTTGTGTGTGTCACATATTACTAAGGGCAGTTTAGTACCAATTGCTATTATTTCAAAATGTCACTCTAATCACCAAACATTTTTAAAGTTCTCAATCCTAAAAAAAATACATTAGAAAAATGAGCAGTCTTGTGATACTTAAGATACTTTAATACCCCCTCACCCAGGTGTTATAATTTCCTGGTTTCTTGGTGAAACCATTCACTCTGATTAGAAATTAGAACTATCAGTTATAACACTTCTATTCAATTCTAAGCCTCCTACGTAAACTTACACCTGAAATCTCTTTCAGGGCAAACTTGAGTAGTATATAAGCAGGGCTAAGAAGTACCTCTACTAGTAAAAAGGCATTGGTTGGTAGAATCGTGTTTGTTTGTGTGTCTGGACATAAGAAACAGGAGAAAATGAGTGAGAAAGACTTCCTTCTACTTGCTTATATTTTCCTACCAGTGCTTTTAACTTCATTTCTGC
Source organism: Arizona elegans (assembly GCA_022577455.1). Lineage (NCBI taxonomy): Eukaryota > Metazoa > Chordata > Lepidosauria > Squamata > Colubridae > Arizona > Arizona elegans. The sequence goes on along the minus strand of JAKOOJ010000002.1, from coordinate 34,860,820 downwards.
TTGTAAGAAAAATGCTAGGCAGTATGCATTGTAGGGATTTTCAGGATTTACAGTTCTTCATTGATTCAGCTAATAGGATTGGCTTGGAAAATGAAGTGATATGCTTTATGTTTTAGTTTGTTCATTTAAGAAATCAGTTCATTTCTGTGTGTCTCCAAGAATTCAGGGGAGTTTGTTTATTTTTTATACAACAGAATAAATAAAAGATTTTTCAAGTAAAAACTCACTACTGTTAAGAAGCAGCAAAAAGTCCATGTATATTCATTTATTGAAGCCCTACTTAAAGTTAGTAATAATGCAACAACTTCACAAAACTGGTTGACTTAGTAGTTGACAAATCAACAATATTTCTTCCTTACAAGAATTGTCATATAATAGTTTTCACTATATATAAAATAGGTATATATATAATCTTTCATCTTTTCATGACAATAGCATCCCTTTGGATAAACAATGCTGCTTCGTCACTTAATGATGATGGTCATGTTACTTGTTTATAATAAGTTACAATTATGCAAGTTGTGGGCACTCTGTGGACAATAAATGAATGCCAATAGCTTAAAACTGATTAAACTTGTAAATAATAAGGTAAGTTTTACTATGTTATGGAAAACGATGTTTTCTAGAAACTTGTGTATTTAAGCTAAGAAATGTTGATTGGAAAATCTGAATATATTAAATAAAACAATGAAACAAACAACTCATCTAATTTGCTATAAACTTGGACAAAATGATGGAAGAATAGTTTTCTAGCAAATATTTAAGTGTTGAGGAATCAATCTGCTAGAAAAACATAATACAGTTAGTCCTCATTTACCAACTGGAATAGAGACCAGCAACTCTGTTGCTGTGCAGTGGGGTCAAGTGTAATGCCATGTGACTGCTGATTTATGACATCAGTTCCAGCTCCAGTAAGTAAGCAAATCCCCCACAGTCATTAAGCATGGCTTCACATGACTGTAACTTGCAACTTCCTGTCAATCTCCACAATGACCTTGCTTCTTGAAAGCTGGCTGTGACTGTTGCAAATGGCAATCACATAACTATGGGATGCTGTGAAAGTCATAAGTTTGAGGACAGGTCATAAAGTAATTTTTTTTTAGCATTGTCATAACTTTGAACAATCAATAAACAGGACAATTGTTAATTCAGGACTATTTGTATAATGAGTTGACTTGGTTAGTCAAAGACAAAATCACAAAGGATAAATGGTTGTATTGATGAAGGCAGCCAGGTAAAAAAAAAATTCATTATGTTGATGACGAAGAATGCATGTGGGAAAGGATAAATAAGTAGCTTCCTTGCCTCTTATAGATATACTTTACGGGCTATCTATAGCAAAGCTGCAGGTATCAAGTTATCATCGAGAACAAAAAAAAAGAAAGAAAGAAAAGAACTAGAGTTTTCTTGCAATCATCACCTTTTGTTATTAAAGTTGAATCCTTTGCCAAGCAAGTCATTAAGTAAAATGTGCATTCAAATCACACCTGGTTCAGTTTCTTAAAAGTGCAATTTCAGCTAATTTAACAATCCACTCTTCTTAAGGGATGGGTTTTGCAGAGAAATTTAAGTTAGTGAGATAAGCTTGAGTAAATCATGCACTTAACTGATTTTTGATAATAGAAGAATTTGGATGGCTAAAAATCCTCCAAACCATAGAAACTAGAGAATATAGATTGTAATTATAATTTCATGCCAAAACTCACATGAACAAGTATCAGTTATTTTATTTCTCTTCCAGATACTTCTAATCATTTTTCAATTTATGTCACTTTTAACAATGCATTTTATTCTACAAACTTTGGTCCTTAATACACAAAAGGAAGTGATGTAATTGCAAATTATACCATAATAGAAGAATAAAAATAAACAGCAATGTATAAAAATACTTATATTAAATTATTGTAGGCTTTATTGTGTATCTTCTTTTACCCATCTTCTACAGCAGTGTTTCCCAAACTTTGGAACTTCAAGATGTATGGACTTCAACTCCCAAAATCTCACAGCCAGCCATGCTGGATGGGGAATTCTGGGAGTTGAAGTCCACACTTCTTAAAGTTCCCAAGTTTGGGAAACACTGTTCTACAGTATATAGCTGTTATAGTGTATTCTTATTTCTAATAGGTAGGGGGCAAGTCTATGCAACTTTTTAACTTGTACTTTTATGAAGCTGAATAATCAAACACATGGATGTTTTCAACTTCCACCTTCAGTTTTAAAAAGGAACTGATTGCAGATAATTACAAGAGAATTTCACCCAGAGATTCCAGAGAGCCACTGGCAGAGTAGGAAATAATGGGTTTAAGAAAAAATGGAAAATTTGGTGTTTATTTATTTATTAAATTATAGTATAGGACACATTTCATAAAACTGGTAGTAGCAGATTTGGCATATAAAAATTGCCGAACTATGCATACTTGGTCAGAGGTTCCACAATATTTGATGGATTCCACTCTATATTGATCATTTCGGCATTGTACTTTGATATTGCAACTGTACGGATAATTATTTTTGGAGTGTATCTTACTCAACTATCTGAAACACTCTTCTGACAACAAAGGATGTTGCAGTAATGCTACAATATAATGTACAGATAATGACAGTTAGCGGTAAGTTGAAATACATTTCTCTTAAAAGTAACTCACATATTAACAGTATTAACAGTATTAACAGTATAATTTTTTTGTTTTAAAGGCCAAAAAAAAATAGGTAAATACAAGGAATATAGAACTAACAATAATTAGCAACAAAACAGAACTTTTATGTACCCAGCATGTGCAAAAATATTGAGGATGGGGAAGGCAATCATTTTCCCACTTTGTGGCTTTTTGGGCCATTTGGTTAGTCACAGGTAGAAACAGCATGTTTGACTTATAGACTTTTTCTAGGCCAGAAATGATATCAATAAATCCTTACTCTTTAAACAGAAGTACTTCTTTGTGATTTGATATCATCATGCTTTGAAATAAATTCCCTATTATCAACCCCACCATTCCATCTGTCCTCCTCAAATTTCTTTAGCAGTCATCAGAATGAATTTGCTTTTTCTCAAAATTCTTCAACTATTCCATTTAGAAAGTACTCAAACCCATTTCCCTTATGGGCTTACCTGAACAGCATACATGAAAATCAGAGCTAAATCTGTTTGTTTGTTTATTTATTTATTTGTTTGTTTCAATTTCTATATCGCCCTTCTCCAATTAGGACTCAGGGCGGTGAACAGCCAAAGTAAAAAACAGGACATACAAAATTTAAAAACAGTTTAAAATAATTAAATATTTTGGCCATAAAATTAAAACAACCCTATTTAAAATCAATTTAAAATTTAACTCAAGCCAGCCCAGCTAGTTGAAATAAATAGGTTTTTAGGGCCCGACGAAAAATCCGGAGGTCTGTTATTGTACGTATCTCTGGGGGGAGGTTGTTTCAGATGGTGGGCGCCGCCACAGAGAAGGCTCTCCCCCTGGGGGTCACCAGCCAACATTGTCTGGCGGACGGCACCCTGAGGAGGCCCACTCTGTGCGAGCGTACTGGCCGGTGGGAGGCTATTGGTGGCAGAAGGCGGTCTCGTAGGTACCCCGGCCCTAAGCCATGGAGCGCTTTAAAGGTGGTCACCAACACCTTGAAGCGCACCCGGAAGACCACCGGGAGCCAGTGCAGCTTGCGCAGGAGAGGTGTCACATAGGAGCGCCTCGTCGCCCCCATAATCCACTGCGCGGCCACGTTCTGGACCAGCTGGAGCCTCCGGGTGCACCCCAGGGGGAGCCCCATGTAGAGAGCATTGCAGTAGTCCAGGCGGGAAGTGACTAGTGCCTGAGTGACTATGTGTAGGGAGTCCCGATCTAGAAAGGGGCGCAACTGGTGTATCAGGCAAACCTGATAAAAAGCCCCCTTGGCCACGGCCGTCAAATGATCTTCTAAAGACAGCCATGCATCCAGGAGGACGCCCAAGTTACGAGCCCTCTCCATGGGGGCGAGTGATTCACCCCCAATAGCCAGCGATGGCATCAGCTGGCTATATCGGGACGCTGGAAGCCACAGCCCCTCGGTCTTGGAGGGGTTGAGTCGGAGCCTGTTTCTCCCCATCCAGGCCCGCATGGCCTCCAAGCACTGGGACATCACTTCAAGGGCATTGTTGGGGTGGCCTGGGGTGGAGATGTACAGCTGGGTGTCATCAGCGTACTGATGGAACTCCACCCCGAAGCCACAGATGATCTCACCCAGCGGCTTTACATAAATGTTGAACAGAAGGGGCGAGAGGACCGACCCTTGTGGCACCCCACAAGCAAGGTGCCTCGGGGTCGACCGCTGCCCCCGTCAACACAGATTGCAACCTGTCAGAGAGGTAGAAGGAGAACCACCGCAGAACAGTGCCCCCCACCCCCAACCCTGCCAGCCAGTGCAACATGATACTATGGTCGATGGTATCAAAAGCCACTGAGAGGTCTAACAGGACCAGGATAGAGGAGCAACCCCTATCCCGAGCCCTCCAGAGATCATCCACCAACGCGACCAATGCCGTTTCCGTGCTGTGCCCAGGCCGGAAGCCGGACTGGAGCGGGTCTAGATAGACAGCTTCATCCAGGTACCGGGGAAGCTGTTGCGCTACCACACTCTCAACAACCTTCGCAACGAAGCGAAGGTTGGAGACTGGACGATAGTTAGCCAAAACCGCCGGATCCAGAGAGGGCTTCTTGAGGAGGGGCCTCACAACCGCTTCTTTCAAAGCGGTCGGTAGGACCCCCTCACTCAAAGAAGCGTTAACAATCTTCTGGAGCCAGCCTCGTGTCACCTCCCGGGAAGCCAGTACCAACCAGGAGGGACACGGGTCCAATAAACATGTGGTCGCGTTCAGCCGTCCCAGGACCCTGTCCATGTCCTCGGGAGCCACAGGATCGAACTCCCCCCAGATAACACTCTCAAGACCTGCCTCAGTCATCCCATCCGGACATACCCAGTCAGAGGCCAGCCCTTCCCGAATCTCAGCAATTTTGTCATACAGGTACTGCACAAAGTCCTCAGCTCGGCCCTGCAAGGGGTCATCCCGCACTTCCAGGTGGAGGAGGGAGCGGGTCACCCTAAACAGGGCGGCCGGGTGATTATCTGATGACGCGATAAGAGCGGCAAAATAGCTAGATTTCGCCGCTTTTATCGCCACTAGGTAGGTCTTAATGTGAGACCTCACCAGTGTTCGGTTGGATTCGGAGTGGCTGGTCCTCCAACTACTCTCCAGGCGTCTTTTCTGGCGCTTCATCTCCCTGAGCTCCTCGGAGAACCAAGGAGCTAGGTGAGTTTGGTGCCGGGTCAGAGGCCGCAAAGGCCCGACACGGTCCAAGGCCCCGGCAGCCGCACTATCCCAGGCGGCCACCAGGTCTTCAGCCGAGTCATAAGCCAGAGTCTCAGGAAATGGCCCAAGCTCCATCTGGAACCTATCAGGGTCCATCAGGCGCCTGGGGCAGAACCACCTGGTCGGTCCCGCCTCCCTGCGGTGGGGTGCAGCAGTTAGAAAGTCCAGTCGAAGGAGCGAGTGGTCAGACCATGACAAGGGTTCGATGGCTATATCCCCTATATCAAGGCCACTCAACCACTGACCAGAGACAAAAACTAAGTCCAGAGTGTGTCCCCCTGTGTGAGTAGGGTCATGAATTAACTGAGTAAGGTCCATGGCCGTCATGGAAGCCATGAACTCTCGAGCCACCTCAGACGTTTCACCGATAAATGGCAGGTTAAAATCCCCCATGATAACAAGTCTGGGGGTGTCCACTGCCACCTCGGCTATAACGTTAAGCAGCTTGGACAGGGCCGTTGCCACGTGGTAGGGAGCCAGGTACGTGACCAACAAGCCCATCTGTACTCCACGACCCCACTTCACAAAGAGGGACTCACATCCGGCTATCCGTGGAACAGTGGTCTCCCTTGGATCCAGACCTTCCTTTATAATAACCGCCACCCCCCCCCCACCCCTGCCCTGAGCCCTCGGCTGATGAAATACACGGAAGCCTGGTGGGCATATATCCACGAGGGGAACTCCCCCCTCCTGGCCCAACCAGGTCTCCGTAATGCCTACCAGGTCCGCCTCCCCCTCCTGAATAAGATTGTGAATGAGGGGGGCTTTATTAACAACGGACCTGGCATTGCATAACATCAGCTGAAGGCTCTGGCCCTGAGAATCTGGACAGCCTGGGGAACGAGAAAAGCATTGGGGACCGGAGTGCGCAATCGCTCTAAGATAGCGAGTGCGCATTCCCCGAACATGATGTGGTCCCCAGCTTCTGCCATATCTGCCCCTCCCACTCACTATACTGATGGAACAACCCTCTTTAAATCGAACTCCAACCCCCTCCCCGACCTCCGGTTCTACGTCCCTAGTGTCGCAGCCCTTTGCTAAGGCTGGTCTTGAACCCGATGGATTTCCCCCAGAACCCACCCTAATACCCCCCAAACCCCTTAAAATTTTTGTTAAAAACCCACTTAAAAAACCCGTCAAACTCTTCTTTGCCGCATGCCATCTCTCAGGGCTCCAACGCCCGTCATCAAGATAAGCCCTTGATAACGAAGAGGGCCAAACCTGCGAGAGGGGGAGTCTCGCAGGGCACAAAGTTCATTCACCGAGTACATCTGGACATCAAGGGGAGGTAATAACTCATGGCCAATAGCCAGGGGACAATTTGATGTTATCACAGTCAGAAGGAGTGAAATGTCAGACTTCGATAGAATTCCAATGGAACACGTGGGACCTCATTGCCCTCTCACGGCAATGGCGGGAGTAAAATGCTGTTTCGATCTGGCAAAGGGTGACCCATCCCCCCTCTCATGGCGGCTGGTCAACCACGATCGTCCAAAAAGCCGGAAGTGAGACAGCAGCAGTAGACCCACTCCACCAGGACTTGAGCCCCCAGATGTAAACCTCCATTCAATAGAGGGAAAGAATGGGATCAGGTCAGTCCACATAGTCCAAAGCAGGCTCAAGACGGCGGAGATCATAACAGTCATAATTCCGGGGAGGTCAAGAATGACACCTAGACCAGGAGATGATTGTCCAGCAAGCATGCACAGCCTGGTATCCCCACATTCAGGGGAATGGGAGGTGAAAAAGGAGAGCAGAGACAACAACGCCACAGGGGGGAAATCCCTCAGTCATAGTCCAGCTCTCCCAACCCCTCCCAGATCTTCCCAATGACCATGCTGCTTGCCTCGCCCAGCCTCCATAAGTCCCCATGGAGGTCTCTGGGACGACCAAGGGGCCAAACAACGCCCCACAATCACCCAGGAGGGCCCAACACAGCAAGCAAGCAGCTGCTGACATCTCCGACACTCCCATACACCGAAACTGTTGAGGAGAAGCAAATTTTTACAGTACAGTAATGATGTATTTTTATTGTTTTGTCTATTGCTCTGAGGGTAAGATATAAAAGAAATAGAGCTTCAAAATTAGAGCAGAATTTGTGAAGAAAAAAATCCATATATAGAATGTACTTCAAGAAACAGAGTGGTCATTCAGATGACACATAAAATGCTAATAACAATGAATATAATGCTATGATGTTTATTTGTAATGGTTCTCAAAATCTGAAGATTAAATAGTGAAAAGGTTAATATATTGATAACCACCTCCAATATTTTTCTTCAATTATTCTCTGACATTGCTTGCTTATGATAACAACTAGCTATCAAAATCAAGACCTTTATTAGGGAGGTTAATGTGAGGTAGGAACTCCATTCAATGTTATTTTGGCTTAAGGGCATAATGTCACAATTTAGTGCATCCTTTAATGACTTTTTTTTTCTAAAGCCAGCTTGCAGCTTAGAACTAATTCAGCAAATTTCCTTGTAGGATCTTCAGGAGATATTTGGGGGTGGCGGGGGGGAGAGAAAGTACAATTGATTATGTAGCCAAATTTCTGTTCAAGCCTGCTTACTGATTTTTGTTCATTTCACAAACAAACAAGGCATGAATATATCAACCTACAACCCATAAACAATAAAGAACTTCATCCTGTAAGTTTGCTACGGGCAGCAGTTTGTGCCTGAATCTGCTATTTGTCATAAGACAAATGATAAAGTGATTGCCATTTGTTACTGAATACACAAGAGGAGTGTTCATCTGTGAACCACAAAAATGCAGGCAACAGTAAATACTGCTGTTCTCAATGGTAACTACTAATAAAAAAAATCCCTTTATGTTGATAGCCAAAAATTACTTTGCAGAATATACTAGCAGCAGCAGTCTTAATTTGATTGGAACAATTACACCTTGGTCAAGAACGCATTATTCAGAACATAAATATCCTAAACCCACCAGATTACAATTTTCAAGGAAGCAAAAACTATATATTATGCAGAAAGGTAGCTTTTAAAATTGGGAGTAGAATTTAATTTATATGTATTGTTCCCATTTCTGTAGTGTTCAGTGATTTTAATATAAACTTTTTTTAATGTTTCTGAGTCACTGATGCTTGACGTCTTTCTACTATATTAATAGAGTTTATAACAGTGCCCATACATTAATACAGTCTTTGTTTTATTCAGGCGTTGATGGACTTTAGGGAGTACCTAAATTCTTTGTTGCTGTACTTGCTGGCAGCTATAAGATTTTTATTAATGTAATGTTATCCAACAATAAAATAATTCTTAATATGCAAATGACTTTTCTCTGGAACTTAAAGGGCTGCTCATTAAGTTACAACCTAAAAATAGTGAAACTAGCTCCCTTCTCAATAGTACTTTAATTCTGAGTTCTCAAAGAGAAATCCTATGATATATTTGCAATCTGTTCTGAAAATAGGATGTACATTAATGCAGCATGGGGGAACAGCTGTTCAAAGAAAAAAGATAGTACAATTGTATAGGTACACAAATTCTTAAGCATGTTTACAGTAGCTGTTATGATTGCTTCTAGATATAATTCTGTACTCTTCATAGAGAAACAAAGAAAATTCTCTTTTATATTACAATTGCTCCATTTTCATATTTCTACAAAATTATGGTACACAATGTATACTGTCTGTACAGAAATGGCCATGCTTGAATATCAGGGATTATATTTTTGTTTAGGCAATCTCTTGCAATTGGGCCCAGAATCTTGGCCATTGAGTGAAGCCACATTATTGCTTCACTCAACAACTGCAATCCCAGGTCTCTCTGGTGCAAGTTGTTAAGCGGAGTTCCACAGAGAGGGTCTGGAGTGATGGAATGGGAAAAAGAGTATAGACCTCCCAACACACTCAAGAGACCCAGGCTCTCTCCCCACATCACAAGGGAGAACCTTGAGAATGATGGTGTTCACTATAATTTTCCTGTTTGGCATTTACTAGAGTTTTCCACTCCAGAGGGGAAATGCTAGTGAAAGCCAGCTTTCTGAAAGGGCCAGAATGTTAGCGTTCACCAGAGCTTTCCTCTCTGGAGGGGTGAAAATGCTGATGTTTGCTAGCATTTTGCCCTCCGGGAAAACACTAGCAAACACCAGCATTCTCAAAGGTTGTGAAAACACATAAAGTATTTTTGCCAGATTTGAGGTCCACTCAAGTGCACAGGAGGATTTTCCCACCCAGCATGTGGAGAGTGGAAAAAAATGCCTTGGTGCACTGGGGGAATGGCTCTCAAATCCAACATTCCCTGCTGGCTTCCCCATTGATTTTATGGGGAAGATGGCAGAGAAGATTACGAATGGTGATCACATTATGGCAGGACACTTGGCAAACAGTCATAAATGCAAGCAGGTTGCCAAGCTGATGCAACATTTTATGACAGCCAGAAGTGTTTTACAGGCTGTAAAACACCTCTCTCTAAGACTATCATGACTGCAAATGGCTGTTAAACAACAGATCATAAGTCAGGTACTATCTATACTTCACTATGTACTACTATTTGACTACATAGCTGGGGGAAATGAAATAATTTATTCAGATGAATATCTGATAGTGATGTTGATGTTCTTTGAATATCACTACCAAAAAAGTACCTATTAGTGACAACATCTAACTAAATGTGGGAAAAAACCCTCAAATAGAATAGCAGTTGTCTCTATGGGAGTCTGACAGAAATCCCAAGACCACAGACAACACTGGAAAGTTGACAAATTATGTTTGAAGAAGACAATGGCAACCTACTTCTGGATTATTGACAAGGAAATCTAAATGAATTTCAATGCAAGATAAATTTTAGCTTAACTTTGTTATCAAGTCTGGACAATTAACCACATTAGTGAACAAGTATAGTGAACAGAAATAAGAGAGGCAATTGATCCTTATGTGGAGAGTAATAGGTTATGCAACCTTTGCCAAAATACATATCCAAGTGCCTGATAAGTGATGAGTTACTTGCAAGCATAAAGGCTGGATTTCATGACTTTGGAAATGATCTCTTGCTGCTAGTAAGCAAAGAGAGTTTGCCCTCTATCTTCCTGAATAAGAGAACCTGGTATCCAGCAGCTATATGTGTATATATAGAAAAGGATGTTAAATTGTGTTACTAAACAAGAAAATAGAGATTATGACAGGATTTGTTTGGGATTATTATTACTATACTCTTTAATGTTTATAGATATATAAAACCTTGGATCCAACAGAAGAATCTACAAATCTATATATGGTTTCAGTCATCTATCCTGATTCTGTATGACAACTTCCCATCTACTGTTAAGCATATCTATGATTGAATCATAAAATTTATTTTGATTCCATTTTGAAAACAATACCTACATAGAGTAAATTGGAGCATTTTCAAAATATGCAACATGGAATCTTCAGTATTAGAAAGGTGCGAGAACCAGTAATTATCTTTATCTAGTGAGAGCAATAATTGACTTTATATATCCCAAGATAGTTTTTCTGCTTGAGCAATTTTTATGACGATCTTTTTGATATCCACCAGATTTCATCTGTTTTTCTTTAAGAGCTTTTCCATATGTTTCTATAGTAGTTACTACATACAAATGGATGTGTATGCAGAACTTCCTATAATTGAAATTAAAATGCAATAGTAATAATAATAATGCAATAACAAAATTCTTCATATGTATCCCAGCTACAGAATTTAAAACTGAAATGACATAAAATGTTTGTGTAATAAACACATTATATAGTCTATCCAACTATATTACAGATGTACTATATAATCCACATTCGATTTCCCAGGGGTGGCTTTGTTAGAATCATTCAGTACTTTGCAACATTAAACATAATTGGACAGCAATCTTGGACAGCAATTACATGTGTTGATCTGGTCAACAGCTATGGGAAATAGTTCAATAGTGACTATTTGAAAAATATAAAAATACTTAAAACATTGGCTTCATAATTTTGGGAAAGATTAACATTACACTCACATAAAGAGTTTGGGTTATGTATGACTCACATACAAACATATTCTATTTATTTTGCTTTTTTTATACAAATGGAACACTGAAACAGGAAAGCCTGACTTTTAGGCTTTTGACAGGAGTCTTATATAAGTGGAAGACTTTTAATTCTCAAATTGTTTCACTTCAATAACTCTTTTAAAGTTGTTGCGCCAAGATGCCTGGCGGATTAAGCTCCATTGCCTTTTCTTGTTTTGAACTAATGTATTCTTGATCACCGTTTAATGAAACTATATACCACATGGAGATTTCACATTAGATAAGCCATGTGAAACCCTCATCAGACAAGTAGCTCTGGCTGGTGGTAATCCTTCAGATGAAAATTTCAGACTAGCAGGTTTTCCAATTTAAATGAGCCCCTTTAACTATAAAAAATTGGCACGGTATGATTGCTAAAAATTATTTTTAAATTTTTATGTTGCCAAAGTGCCCCGGTGGCTGTGAAAAACAGAAATACAGCCGTAAATACAGAAAACATTAACTGGTCACTGAGGGGATCCAATTTACAACCCATAGAGACAACTCACATGGCTCACTGACACTGGTATTATTGGGTTTGCAATAGGGCATTCAGTTCTGTTCACACCACATGAAGGCAAAGCTATTCTTAAATATGCAATTAAATAGATTTATTCCACATGTTTCTCTAGTCAGTGGTTATTACTCACTTTTACTTCATTGCACTCTGAACTATAGAATTTTTGTGATGTGTTCAGGTAGCATTTGGAATAAAACTGAATTTATTGTGAATTTTTAATAAAAGGTTCACTTAACAGATACATACATACATACATTCATATATTTAAATGTATGTATGTATATTTACATTTAGATCATTTTGTTACTATGGTTTGCCTTACAGCAATAATTTTTTAAAAAATCAAATTCAATACTGTCTATCCCTGTTTGAAATCAAGAGAAATAAAACATTTTCAATACAATATAATGGAAAATTTTACATTAAAAAGGCTAAGGAATTTTTATTCTTTAGTTATGCAAGTTTATATTTGAAATCAGTATATCTAATCAGTTTTTTAAAAGTATATGAGTTGATTACACATTTATATATTCACATTTGAAAACAAATTCTAGAATAAACATACATAGATGCACAATTTAATGTTACAAAACACCACATATTTTCAAATATTGGTGTGAAAGTTCTGATCAAAGCCAACTTAATTAAAGAGGATATGTGATCTGTGTGCAACCCCTTCACTACAGTTTGTCTCTTTCACACAGGAGATGAAACAAAAGCCATGGTAAGGTGGTTTCCTATTAGTATGAACTAATATTCAAGATCAATGGCTTCTAAGCAAGACAAGCTTAACTTATTAAAGTGGTTAGTTTCTAAGTAATTAACCACATTTCACAGTTTGCATTTTAAAGAAGCTGCCATTCATTGCAGCTTCTTGGCTTCTTCTACATACAAAGGAAGAAATAAAGCAAGATAAGCCCTGCATGTTAAAATAAAATAAATTGGATTATCCAAACTGGGTCAATATGGGCAGTTCTGAATTGCTAGTTCAATGGTCTGAAGATATACGAGACCTTATAAAGTTAGCAAATTTGTTTTAGAAATTGCTTGGGAACCCCAAGTATGCTGCATTATTGAAAATAGTGGCACCTTTCAAGAGAAGCATATGTTAAGAACAGTATTCAGCTTATTCACAGTGGGTTAAATCACCCCATGACAACATTGTTCCTTCTGCTCTGATTTTGCTACAGTTTGATGTGTTGTGCACATATTGGGAGAACATAGTCGATATCAAGGACATTACAAAATAGATTAGAGATGAACATTTGGATAATTATCCATGGGTAAAATGTTGACAACTCACAAATCAGTATGAACTAATTCTCAACTCAATATACTATATGACATCTCAGTGATATTTTTTATTACCTAGGGAGGAATACTGCAATACTTCATACACCAATATGAAATACTAATAAAAATGTACACATGAAAAATTTATACCTTGGATGTCATGCTTGAATCTTTAAAAGCCAAAATACTTCAATGAAGCTAAGGATATCCTGTATGACAAAACTAGCAAAACTGGTATCCTATTTTAAATCCACTCTCCCATCCTATTTGTTATTTCTAAGATTTTTTTAGCCTTATAATGTTAATGGATTGTGCATTTATTTTTCCTTGTTACATAATATGATTGGCAAATGATAGGGATTAGGTGAAAAAAATGTGAAGCACAAGATATGTTTTGAGCTTTACAAAAAAAGAGGGAAATAATAACATTTCTGCGACATGTCATGCATAATGGATAATTCAACTTTAAGACGGACAGTATTTTTTATTATTCCACATTCTTTTTGACTTTAGAAACTGTTCTTGTAAAATATAAAGCTAAAAAAGAAACAAACTGTAAACTCTAGTGCTGCCTAAGCTGTACCGCTAAGAAAAACAGAGTGTCAATAACAATGACTATCTGTAACTATTCCTTATATATTGAGATAGTTTTCTATGATTAGGCAGAGTAGCTGGTATCAAATAGTTATTTTCAATTTTTCCTGATTTAGCATAGTCTGCTAACTAGGAATTGGGAAGAACTTCATTCCATTGCTCTTTCCCACCCTGATAGCAACATCTTAGGTGAAGAAATAAAGGCTAAAAAAATAGAGAGAAATTTCATTAAAGATTATTAGGCGTTAGTAACAAAAAGTTCTACCATTCTCCCTTATTCTAATATCTGGCCTTCACCTGTTCTATTAAGAATAGGGAAAAGATTAGAATCAAGTAAGTTAATTTATGTTCCCTTATACCAGGGTTGTCAAACTCAAGGCCTGGGGGCCGGATCCAACCCATGGGGTACTTAGATCTGGCCTGCGGGGCCACTCTGGAAACAGCAAAGGACCAGCCTGCGGTGCTTCAAGCTCAGTTTTCGCTGGCAGAAGGTTTCAGGAGACTGTGGCAACTGAAAACCAAGCTCAGGAGCCCATTTTCTCTGGCAGAGCGCTTGAGCCACCACAGGCACCCCCAACATGTGTGACATTGAGCTGGCAATGGCCACCCTGGCCACGCCCACTCATCCCCTGAAAATCAAACACAACCCTGTTGCAGTCCTCAATGAAATCGAGTTTGACACCCCTGCCTTATATCATCCAAATACCTCACCTTGATTAACAAAACTGTGAATTGTCATTAATGTTCTTTTACAAACTCATCATTAATGTGCATATATAGATATTCTAAGTCCACGACACCAGTAGAAACAGACGCCTAAGGCATGTCAATATGTATCTTGTATCATTATTGATAAGGAAAGTCCCTACCTATTTTTAAGGCATGTTTGTTTTTGGCCATAATTTTGTGCTAGTTCTGTTTTTAATAATTTTATTTATTTATTGTTTATTTAATTTGCATAGCACCTATTTTATAAAACTGACTCTGGCCATTTTACAAGATTAAAACAAAGCCAGCAAATGTTCCATTATTATTTTTTACTGACTTTTTAAAAAATTATTATGTAAATAATGTGAAATGATGCATTATAGGAAAGTGGTGCCACAGCCAGTTCATTCTGTAATATTTCAGCTTTGATTTTCAGGTCTTGATATTCTGTGATCTTCCCCATTCTCTGTGTTCTATTCAGTAGTGGGATTCAAGTAATTTAACAACCAGTTCTCTGGCCTAATGATTTCTTCCAACAACCAGTTTGCCAAACTGCTCAGAAAGTTAACAACCGGTTCTCCCGAAGTGGTACGAACTGGCTGAATCCCACCACTGGTTCTATTCTATCTCCAACGGTTGCCATATCAATTATCCATGCTTTTCTTTTCCACCACAGTAAAATCTTGTATGTTATCTGACAAAACTTTATCAATTTATCCTTGGAAATCCCACAATATTTTAATCTGATTGTTTTGACTATTTTACAACTATTATTATTATCATCCATAGTACTATTACTTAAAATAGTATTTATTAAATTATTTCCATGTAATAAATGTTTAGGGGTCAATGAACAATCCAAAACTTGCAAGCATGGGCAAGGGCAGGCAAGAGGGACAAATGACAAAAGTCATAATGCAATGCACACTCCACTCAATGGCACAATGCAAGTATATAAGATATAGATTTGCCTCAGTATCCCACAACACATTCTCACTACCATAATACCACCTTGCTTGTGAAGTATATTAGTAACAGAAAAAGTGACAGGACAAAATTCATCCAATGCATACCATGGTTCTGTAAGGGCTTAGATAAATTTGTCAATCATTTTCTGAAAAAGCTTAAGGGACCCATTTTAGATGCCAAACATAGTCTCAGGAGAAAAAAATGCAAAGGAAAACAACCGGGCCTTTTTTTAGGAGACTATATTTCTTACTCTCTGGAACAGGAAAATGCAATACATATTTTAAGATCAAGGAATGGCTCTCTGGTTGCATGTTTATGACTTGGGAAGCTTAGATCAACCAACAGCATCTTCATTAACTCCACTAAGCAATCTGGCTGAAACAAAAAATACTTAACAGTTCCAGTCCTATGTTGGGGATTGCACATATATTCAATCTATGATCAACTTTGCACTGATACTTTTGTATGGCTGTGTATCAGCATTATACAGCTACAGAACTCATTGTATGGGAACTCCTATGTGTCATTTATCTTATACTTGGAGATTCACATATGAAATCTAATGGTCCTCCAGTGTGTCATTTTTGTTACTATCAGCTTATAAGGTGGACCAGACAAGAAACACAACCAGATGAGCTAGTTTTACATTATTGTAAAGCTATTTTAACAGAAACTTGCAAATTCTCCCTCCCCCATCTTGGTTGCATTTCTTTGCCTTATCTCCCATGGTCATTCCCATATACCATTAGTTAGAAACGTGTTACATGAACATGGAACTTTCATAGGGAAACTATTAATAAGAAACAAGTGTCCACATTGGAAGGACATAGTGTCTTTTGGTTAATGTTCTTTTTTCCAAGATGGTTCACCAGAATGCCCATATATTGTTTGCTATACTTTTCTCAGAAAAGGAAATCAATTTAAATATAGTACATATTCATTTTATCAAGAAAAATGAAATATAATAATGTAAATAGCACAAACCTTCTTAATTTTCAAATCATTTTGTCTATTCCACAGCAGCTCATCAAATATTATGTTGTCTCTCTTTATTTTTTTTCTAACAGCATCCAGCCGGGCATAGAGAAAATCAACTAATCTCTGAGTATTTTCTTCCTTGGACTTTATTTTGGTATATTTTTCTCTTTAAGGGAGAGAAAATATATCATTACTTGTATGAAAAATTACTCAGAACTATTAGGCAAACTGCTGATGCGGAAACAGTGATTGCAATCTAGTGAGATGCTTTATAAATGTGTAAGGGCAATGTGCATGTACAGTTTATTGGGCCATTTCTTTTCAGTAGCAATCCCAGCTAAATCTAAATGTACAGACACCCACACCCACACACCCACACCTACCTCCAAAGATATTTTATAGATGTAGAATATAAATTTATATAATAATGTAAACCACATGAACCTGATTTAAACTAAGTCACATATGTATCTCAACTGGTACCACTTAAAACATTTTAAGTGACAGTTAAGAGATTGAAGCCCTAATCTTTAACAAAACATACATATACCTTAGCTGCGGTACAATGTTGTGAAGTGTAACAAAATGGACACATTCTTGTCAGTACCGTATTTTCCGGTGTATAAGACGACTGGACGTATAAAACGACCCCCGACTTTTCCTGTTAAAATATAGGGTTTGGGCTATACTCACCGTATAAGACTACCCCTCTTCCAACGCACACCAAATAAAAATTAAAAAACATCAACTGGCTCACCCACAATGTAAAAGCAGCTGTGCTAGACCCAAAATGGCCCCTACAACAAGCAGGAACCTCACACAGCCACAAAAAGCCCCAAAAAACAACTTTCACACTTTACACACACAAAATTCCACATACAGCTTTGTGAGATTTTGTGTGTTTGTGTAGTTAGAGTGAAACACTACAGAAACACACTAAATCTCAGAAAGCTGCACAAATATTATTTTATTTTATTTTATTTTTATTTTTATATGAAAACTAAATTTAAAACTTCCTAAACTTTAAATGGCTAGGTCTAAAAAAGAACAACTAAAAAAAACCCCAATTAACTATTTTTTTTAAAGCTCCCAAAGGGGAAAAAAACTTACCCAATAGAACAGGGGTCTCCAACCTTGGCAACTTTAAGACTTGTAGACTTCAACTCCCAGAATTCCTCAGCCAGCTTTGTTTTGCTGGCTGAGGAATTCTGGGAGTTGAAGTCCACAACTCCTGCCTGCTTGATTGCAGGCAGGGAGTGGCTTACTGATGGAATGGATTCAGGCAAGCGAAGCAAGGCAAGCGTTGCGATTAGCAGCTAAGGTAAGCAAGCTGGAGGGGAAAAACTTTTTTCCTTTTACAGGGCTCTGGCATCGCAGCTGAGTTGCCTGATTAGCAGGCAACTCAGCTGGGATCGTCAGAGCTTGGATCGCCAGAGCCATTTAAGGCTCGTCAGAGTCTTTCGGGCTGGTCTGCCTGGTTACAGGAGAACGACACCAGGCGTATAAGACGACCCCCATCTTTTGAGAAGATTTTCATGTGTTAAAAAGTCATCTTATACGCCAGAAAATACGGTAATTAAAACTTCTAGTTAGTAGCAAATAGGTTCAGTACAGTACACCAAGAAATGTTTTCCATCTTGAGCTGTCCCTATTGAGTAACTAGCTTTTCTAAGGACATTTCGTTAATGCTCTTGAGCCCATCCATACATATCTGTGGTTATACCTAGTTTCCTCAATCTTGCCAAAGAGACTTAGAATCCCAAAATAATTAATTTACTGTTTGTTGATCATATTAACTGATTATTCTTAATCCTTTATTTTTTCTGAAACTTGTTAATTCATTTGCCATCCTCTTTCTGCATGTCTGGCTCTGTAGTTCATACAAGATTTTAAGCAGAATTTTGCTTACATGGAGAATCACTATAATGATTCAGTGATCCATACATTTACTTGCATCCCCTCTTTTTTGGTACAAGTACAGTATATGCAATCTTACCCAATCTGTATGCCATGCAGCCTGTTCCATATTTGTTGAAGGAGAGGTGTTAATACTTTAACTTCCCTTTTCAGTGGGCATTTCCTTTGTGCTTAGTGCTTTTCTGTTCATCAACTAATCTATCTCTTATTAATGAATATATTCCCCTTCTAAAATGTTTCATTCTCTAAACCCACTGTTAAATTTACAATAGGCTTCTTCCTATCTTTTTTTTAAAATCTCCATCAAATGATTGCTCTTGAGTATTCCTAATTTAGTTATAAAATTTCCTGTGATTTCCCTGATCTTAAAACAACATATCTCATTTTATTGTTCTTATTTTTTTCCTGTTTACATTTGTGATTGAGATCAGTACATTTCCTTCAGCTTTTTCTGAAGTTATTAGTTCTTCCTCATAATTGTTGGCTGTATTTGATTTCATGGTATCATTGCTCTTTCCTGATCCTCCAATTCATATTTGTATGATATAAGCATATTAAACATGTATTTTACATTGATCTTATATTCTGTTTATAAGGCCTCCAGGTTAAAATGTGCTGGCACACCTACTTTCTTTAATTTCATATATTTAAAAATAGCAATTCATAGTCTGTTCGTCAATCTGTATCTGAAAATGTCTTGATTGACTGGATTGCCTCCATCTTTTGTTTTGTTTTTAATTATGTAATCTATTTTATTCTAATCTTGTTCATCCAATTATATCTACATACAGTATCTGTTTGTTTATTGGTGTCCCTATATGCATAAGTATATAATGTATGGAACTGAGATTGTGATATCACAAAGCAAATGTTATCATTCTAAGAAATGTCTGTGATAGATGTCTATGATTTACAACTCTTCACAAAGAAGTTTTTACAAGCTGAAATGTTTTCATAGACGTACTTCATATCTTGAGACATCCTGTGGTTTCACATGTAACATGATGATAAAGATATAGGTGATATTAATCATGCATTAGTTAAATGTCAGAGAGGACACTATGAACCCCAGAGGACATATGAACCACAGTAATACTTCATTGTGTTGTTTTCCTTATATTTAATACATTTTATTAAATGGTGTATGTATGTAGTGTGTGTGTGTGTTTGTGTGTGTGTAATGTGTGTAAGTCATGTGTGTTTGTGCATTTATCCATATTTCACAAAATTTTATAGCAAAATAAATTGGTTTGTGTTAAAGATGCCACAACACTATTTATTGTCTTTCTTTGTGTTCACTGGAATTTTCTAAAGGTTTTGCAACTGTTATCTGATTTATATCTGTTCTGAGGTATAATTTGTGTCATGTACAGTATTGTCTTTTCCCCATGTCCTTTTTGTCAGGAACCCTATCTCTTATTTTTGTGTTGGTGGGAAAAACATTCTCATATTTTTGTATGTATTTAAACTGCAACAATACAGCTTTTCAGTTTTCTTTGCCGTCTGGATCGAACTGTGCTCCTCTCAGAATGTCCTCTGGAGTCCTGGGGAACCCATGTAAGAGACTGGGACAGGGGCTTCAGAGTGAGAAATTTTTGAAAGCTCCCATTCCATTGCTCCCAACTTAACACTATGCATTATTTATTGGAATGTGATTCTTACCTCAACATGACTACAGATTTTTCTACACTGTCTACCTGGCTTTCCTGTCCTTTCCTTAAAGCACTTAATTTTGCAATTTCTTTTTGTAAATGTGCAATTTCCTCATTGACTTTAGTAAATTGGCTTGAAACGCCTAAATATTTCTCCTGAAAATTAAAAAAAAAAGGTTTAAAAGCACAATTACATGCAATGATGCATTAAATTACTTATCCCAAAACAGAACTATTTTCATAACTGCGGTTGAAAATGTAATGCAAGTTAGGTAACATGATTTCAGTAAAGGTACCCTTGTTTAAATCAGTTATTGTTTTGAAATATGTTTTACAAATGAGATAATTTCATTTTTGTGCATTGCTCAATATGTCTTTCCTCTGCTTTTTATTATTGTTTCACATGATGAGTATATGAGAAATGATTTTCACCGTGAGGAAGAATGACCATACTTGGAAGAGATGATTCTGAAGCTACGTGGAGGTCAATCATATAGTTTGAACTGGGGTTGGCAACCAATTTAGTTACTGAAGCATTGGTGTTATACTCCTTACCAGTGGTGGGATTCAAATAATTTAACAACTGGTTCTCTGCCCTAATGATTTCTTCCACTTTGCCAATCTGCTCAGAAAGTTAACAACCGGTTCTCCCGAAATGGTGCGAACTGGCTGAATCCCACCACTGCTCCTTACTCTCATCAATAGTCTAATCACTGAATCAGTGGTTGTACTTTCTGGGTCACCTTCATAGACATTCCATATTGGAGGCTTATTCACTAATCTTCCATTATTAATGACTAGAATTGCCCACTTAGGAAGGAATGGAACCACTTTCACATGATGTCTAAAGCTCCAAATCCCTCAAAGGTGGTTCAGAAGAATAACACAGTCAATAGTAATATCACTAAGAAGTCTAATTGAGTGGCCCACCTCCCTCCACCAAGTTCCAGACCATGGTTATCTACCATGCTGTTTCAGGCCTATGCCAGGTTTGATTATTGGCTGAAGTGGATCCAGATAATTCATTTCTTATAGAATTCTTTGTAGCTGAAGCCCTAACATCTTCTTTAAAATCCTCCCAGAAAGCATAATCTGGAGACTGCATAGTTGTCTACTATACTGAAATGAGAAATGGTCTCTTCAGGAGGGAATACATACCATTCCCTCTTACAAGTTAGAAGGTAGCAATAGCAATAGCACTTAGACTTATATACCGCTTCATAGTGCTTTACAGTTCTCTCTAAGCCAGAGTCTTCAAACTTGGCAGCTTTAAGACTTCCGGACTTCAATTCTGGGAGTTGAAGTCCACAAGTTTTAAAGCTGCCAAGTTTGAAGACCTCTGCTCTAAGCGGTTTACAGAGTCAGCATATTGCCCCCAACAATCTGGGTCCTCATTTTACGGACCTCGGAAGGATGGAAGGCTGAGTCAACCTTGAGCCTGGTGACATTCGATATGCCAAACTGCTGGCAGCCGGTGATCAGCAGAAGTAGCTTGCAGCACTGCATTCTAACCACTGCACCACCGCGGCTCATCACTTCTCCCCCTGAAGAGTATTAATTCCTACCCAAATCACACTCTGCCACGCCACCCAAAAGAGCCAAGTAGGGTATAGAGATCAGAGCAAATGATAAAACATTTTAAATAAAATTATTGCAAATACATAGCAATAGCCACTGGCTGAGTGACTTTGGGCCAGTCACTCTCTCTCGATTCAATTTACAAGGTGGTTGTTGTGGAGAAAATAGGAAGAGGGAGGAATATTAGGTAACTTCACTGCCTAAAGTCACTAAAATAAAGTAATAAAGGCAGATAAAAATATAATAAATAGCAATTAATTTAGTAATATGAAATATAAAAGAAACTGAAAAAAAATCAAATGCAGAAATACAGAAACTGAAGTCTTGCAAAACAATAAATTACATAACTTTCACCAGAAAATGCATCCCAGATTCTACATCTAAATATGAGTCAACATTCAATGCAATTATTTTAAAATATTTACTTGATGTAGAATTAGGAGGGCTATGATGCTTCCTAAAGATGGATTCTCTCTTTTTTTCAAAATTAATATTATTATTATTGATAATGACATTACTAGGAGAGCCTATGCCCAAGTTTGTGTTGTACACCAGTTGTGCCCTTTCCTAGATCACGAGTTCTTGCACTCAGTCACTCACGCCTAGGTCATCTTGTGTTTAGATTACTGCAAGGTGCTCTACATAGGCTACCCTTGAAGAATATTTGGAAGCTACAGTTAGCATAGAGTGCAGTCATGTGGATATGTAACACCACTGTTGTACAAGCTGCACTGATTACCAGCTTATTTCCAGATCCCATTCAAGGTGCTGGTTACCACTTTTAAAGTGCTTTTTGGCATGGGCCCCAGGCTACCCGAGGAATTATCTCACCCCAATATGGCGTGCCCAACTCATTCCAGCAAAAGGCGCTTGCTACAGACATTGCCAGTCAAGGAATTCCAACTGGCCCAGTCCAAGAGAAGGGCTTTTTCTGCATGGCTTCTGCCCTCTGGAACATCATGACCATTGAGATCTGAGATCTGTCCCACCTTCTTGGCCTTCGTAAAGAGCCTCAAAACCTGGTTCTGTTGATTGACCTGGGACCCTGCTGAGGGCATTCCATGCTGAAGATGGTTAATGGATTAAGAAGAAGATCCCATCCACATCCACATTGTACCTAATTTCTGTTAATTTAATATTTTATGTTTTTTTAATGTTTTACATTTTTGCTTTTATGACAGGTGCTTTTATTCACCACCCGTTGCTTGATTGTGGGTTGGGTGATATACAAATTTAGTAAGTAAGTAACAAAACAAACAAACAAACAACTATTGTCTTAAGATCTGATTTTTCTCATTGTTGTTCTGGAAGTATTTTCCTAGTAACATGGTAACACAAGAGAGCTTTCTTTGTTTTTGGTGCTCTATTTGTGCAATTTCCTATAAAGGAAATGCAAAATACTGTATCTTTTTGGCACCATATGAAACATAGTAGCTGTTTGGTTTGTTCAAACTGATCCATAGACATGGTAGAAGCAAGGATAGTTTGCAAGGATAAAAATATATGGATATGTATTTTGAACAGTACTGACATAAATTATGTTTAGTTAGATTTCCTTTTCTCCTATATCCTGGTTTAATTTATATTCCTTAGTACTTGTTCAATTTTTTTATTTTGCCTAATTTCACTTATCATGTAAGGGTGATAGGGTGAAGGGTGTTCAGATATACAATTTCCCTGATTACTTTTAGATTTATTTGTGATTGCATTTTTTCCATTATACAGTACTTTAGGATTAGGTGATACAGTAATTCTCCATTTTGCCCAATTAACCCATGGGCGCAAGGGACTTTTGTCAATGCTGCTGTTGTTCTTATTATTATTCAAAAAAGAATTAAGGACTCTAGAATAAGATTAAAAGCACTGTTTTGATTAAATTATAGATGTGAACTCTCCTGGTTAGCCAAATTAATTTCTCGATCACTTACAAATATGCACAATAAAATCCAATGCAACACAACAATAATACATGTAAGACATTCTATACAAAGGCCTGCAATTATAAATACATTTATATAAACGCAGTATTCATAATAATAGACAAAATATCTCATTTGCTAATATAGACAACTACAACAGTAAACATCTACCATAATTTACAAAAAGATGCCATCTGCTGTGCAAAGGTATAATCAGCAGGCTATTTCTATCAGAGTTGAATACTTTTTCTTCCTCATAGTAATCTTTACCTTCCTTTCTTCAAAGCCCCCTAAATTAATATTTAATAGTCCATACTCATAATAAAGAAATAGAAGTGACCCCAACATGAACTTGTATTTTACTCCATTTCAAGATTAAGGATATGATTAGGTTCACTTAAGAAAGGGAAAGGAATACTGTACCACATACAGTAAGGTTTAGATATATTCAAGATAAGGGAAGACAAGCATCTGTTTAGCATCTGAAAATAAACAAAACTTATTGATGCTAATATTAACACATTCACCTTTTTATCATCTAATAGATTCTGAGCACATTTCTTTTTATTTTCTAATTCATTGTTCACAGTTTCCTCTTCATCATCAAGTTCTTTGATCTTCTGATTTAATTCAGCTATTTTCTGAAAAATACAAATGCAGACCAAAAAAGAGTAATAGACTCCAATCAAAATGAAGTCTGATACATTTGTTATTAAACTTTATCACTTCCATACAGTCATTGGCCAGGTCTCTCAAATCCTTAGCACAGTTCTATCCAATGTTTCCACTACTGAACTTTATTCATCCATGGAGTCAGTAAGTTGCTCCCTCCAGATAGTAAAAGGAAAGACACAGAAACTAGCAGTGAACTAACTGGCAATCCACTTTCATCTTCTCTTATCATTTCAATGTATGATGTGGGGAGGGCAAAACCTGCCAAAGTGTAAAGAAAATGACGAAGCCATCCCACAGAATGCCTGAGGAAGACAGAGGAACCTGGCAAATTATCATGGCTACAGGAAAGATGGGGAAACATCTACTCAGCTGTAGAGAACTACAGCTGAGCAGATGGATTAGTGAAAAGTTCCCACCAGTAGAATGTTATTCACTCTACCACTTGGAGATAGTGGCTGCAAAACTGAATTTGCAGTGTTTCCTCTGGAGTAAGATGAGCTAATAATTTAGCAGCTAAAATTCCTAGCCCCCAATAAAATCCAGAACCCATGGAATACAGAGGGCAGCACTGATCTTAGTGAAGGTCATTTTTAATTAACAATTAAGTAATCAAACATAAAAAGTTTTACTCATAGAATGAGGATGCCTACGTAATACTAGTTTTCACTAAAACATATGTACAAGTAAAAACAAACATGTACAATTACTCCTATATTCCCAATAAGCCTTTTGGTCTTTATCACATTGATTCTACTAAGTTTTGTTCCTTGGGGAAGAGCTGATAGTATTACTCACTGCCATTAATGTGCCATTTTGAAAATATAATTGTTTCAATCTCTTTTTTTGCATATCACTGAAGCCATTATAGCCAGAGAAGTTATTTTACATTTAATTCATATTGACATGTTGATTTATTCCAAATGCCAATTTGTATTCCATTATATTCTGTGAAGGAAATGCAAAAGCACTTAACAAGGGAAGTATAATGAAGCAACATTTCAAAATGTTCTTATTTAACTTACCTCCATAAGTTCTTTGTGCACATCTTTATTTTTTTCCAGTATTTCTGCTTGTTCAGCTGAAAGCAGCTCATATTTTTTTAATTTATTCTTCATCTTTTCCATTAATTTCTCATGCTCCTTTTTCTTTCTTTCTAACTCTGCTTGTAGTGCTTTAAGTCTTTTCTGTTTATAAAATAAAATGTTTATAAAACATTTACTGAAGTACTTGAACTAAAGGGAGACATCCAGAAATAGACAGTCTGATTTTATCAAAAGTACATATCTGAGACAGATATTGAATGAAACAATTAATATTCACACACTATATTTTTAAGTGTACCACCACATTTTCATGATAATTTAAAAAGTCTTCAAGACGTATGCTTTTTAAAGAATTTCTTAAATGATGGATTCCTGTGAGCAAACTGAGAAGAATGGTAGAAAATGCAAAACGACTTTGAATTACAAAGTCTACTAGAAATATGGAAGTTGTAGTTGAAACTACATGATTCCTGGCAGAAAATATACTACTATTATCATTACACTGACAGCATACAGTATTTCCCTTCCACATTTCAGAAGAAAACAATTGCTTTTCAAAAAGTCATGTCTTTATAGCCAGCCTGCCACAATGTTTCTTTTCTGTTGGGATGCTGGTTGGAATAGTAGGCAATAGAGGAAATTAGACACTTCAGGAACCTGGAGCGTCCAAATGGAATGCTGTAATGATTCCAATATCCAAACTGAATCATTGTTTGTTTGTTTTTTTCATCATCTTGATTTTTATCAGATGCCTATGAGACTTTCTGTCCTGCATTTAAATTCAAAGATGTCTTTAAATTAAAAAAGAAAAAACCCTCCTCTCTATATATATCATGTATCATTTTTTTCACATATTATTAGATTGAGCCCTGGTGTAAAAATATGTTCTAGATAATCTGTTTCAAATTGACTGCATAGGGGATAGAGTGAAAAAAGAGATGTACTAACGATTGCATTAATGGGTTAAAAAAGAAAAATACAGTTTGATCATATGATCATCTAGGGCTGATGGTTCCTCCCCTGTAAGGTAAGATAAATAGACACTCAAGAAAACAGCTTTGTGTAAGTTCTTCTTTAAAGTACCCTTAGTATAGTAAAATGATCTTAATGCTGTCTATGTATAGCTTAGCATTCCAAGCAATCTTCCCATACATCATGCCATAAATTATACAGAAGAGGTTGTGTGAATATATTTTTTTAAAAAATCTGAATATTTTTAAAAGTTATTTTCCTTACCTGAGTCAGCTTCCAAGCACTTATTTCATCTCTAATTTGTTTTTTAATATTCTCTTCCAAATTCTATAACATAAATAGAATAATTGCAATCAATAGTAGACAAAAAAGTACAGAAACTACCACAAAATAAATAATCTGCAAATCAGATGAAAAGGGGTCAGTTAGATTGCTTTTGTAACTAGCCAATTTAAGTATTCCATTAACATATGCTCTTTAAAGGCTGGCTGTAGCATTCTTAACTTTTGGGTCACTATTTCTACATACTGTACTTTTAATTATTAATGCCATATTACAGGATTACTTTATTGAAGCATTTTCTGTTCCTTCTTTCCCCCACGCCCCCTATAAGTAACCCCAGGAAGAAAATGCAATTTAAAAAGAAACCAGACTGTCCAGCATTTACTGATGGAAGGGTAAGTGATATTACACAGTGTCTCAATAATGCAAGTGCTAGAACTTCTATAGGTTATCTTCCACCGATGGAACTCTTCCATGAAAATAATTAAAGTAATTTCCCAGAGACAGTCAGTTTGGCGTAGTGGTTAAGGTGCTGGCCTGGAAACCAGGAGACTGTGAGTTCTAGTCCCACCTTAGCCACAAACGTTAAATGGGTGACTCTGGGCCAGTCATTCTGTCTTAGCCTTAAGAAGCAGGCAATCAAATATTGCTTCTTTCTTTTGTAGTTACCCAAACATTTTAAAATTTCTCCTGGGGAACAAGGAAATTGCCAAATTATTTGGAACAGTGTCAGAACTAGTATAGTGTTGCAAAGAGAAGAAAGCACTATAGTAAAAAGCATTCCTCTTATTTATTTGTTAGATTTTATATTGTCTTTATTATTTTATCCAAAACTCAACATACCTAATATTCCTTCCTCCTCCTGTTTTTCTCACAATAACAACTTTGTGAGGTGGGTAGGATTGAGAAAAAGTGACTGTCCCAAAGTCACACAGCTGATTTTCATGCTTAAAATAGGATTAGAGCTGTCTCCGGGATTCTAGGCCAGCACCTTAACCACTACACCAAACCGGCTCTTTATTTAGTTACTGATATTTCTTATTGATTGTGGGATAGCAAATGGATCATACCCCAATTAAAAATTACTCTAGTTTCTTTCATATATATCATGTCTCTTTCCTGATTAATAGAAGGATTTACTTTTTAATTCTATAAGAAGTATATTTTCAATTACAGAAATTTGAAATCATCATAAACCTTAGTAAAATTCAACTATAAATCATAGGAAATGTAACATATAATGATTACTTATGCTAGATGCAGATTTTGATATCCTGTCAGAGTTGGATAAAAAATACAATATACTTGTTCATTAGCAATGGATGTAAAAATCTCCCTGAAAATAAGACCTTGTCTTATATTTTTTTTGAACCCTGAAATAAGCGCTAGGCCTTATTGCCATGGACTCAAAAGCCCGATTGGGCTTATTATCAGGGCATGTCTTATTTTGGGGAAAACAGGGTATTTAGTTGCAAATATCTCTCTTGAATAGTGATGCTTGTTCCTAGGTTTGCAAACAGTGCAATAGAAAAGAATAATGCAAAATATGGTTAAAAACATATTAGAAAAAGTGACCTGGAAAGCTTCTGTAACTAGGAAAAAAAAATCAGATACGAAGTTTTTCACAGAAATGAAATAAATATTACTGAAATCTTGTTTTTTTTTCAGAAAAAACAATTTCTTTAAATACAAAATTGGATTAATGCAGTAATATTAAGGGCCTGATGGCTCAGCAGACTAAAAGCATTGTGATTAACACCAGCTGTCTGCAATTACTGTAAGTTCGAATCTCACCAGGCTCAAGGTTGACTCAGCCTTCCATCCTTTCTAAGGTAGGTAAAGTGAGGATCCAGTTTGTGGGGGCAATAAGCTGACTTTGTATAAATATACAAAAGTATGAAGGCTATTGCTTAAAGCATTGTAAGCCGCCCTGAGTCTCCGGAGAAGGGCGGCATATAAATCAAATTTTAAAAAAAATATTCTATTCTGTTCAATGCAATAATTTAACATCTTATAATTAAATACAATGCAAATTCAGTAGTATTAAACAACCTTGAAACGTGATTTTTCTTTACCAATGCCTTCGTTCAGTTCATCCAGTTTTGTTTTGGCGTCGTCATAAGCCAATTCAGCAGCATAAAGGTCTTTATTTACTTTTTTTAAATGTTCTTCCAGCCTACGAATATTTTTCTGCAAAACCTGAATTTCTGATTGGTAGCCCATTTTCCTTTTTGCACTGTTTAAAACAAATGTTAAAACTGCTTACAATATTAGCACTTTTTCTGTCATGGATAAATGCCTTATTCTTGAATGTATGAAATATATACTCATGGAGTACCAAGGGTTAAATTATCCTTCCTTTCCTAATGTATTCCTCTCTAACCACTCCTCCTCCCTAATCCAGCCTCACTGGTATAAAAGGAGATGCACACTCCTCCTCCTTCGCTTCTAACTACAATCACTCTGTGAATATAGAATGCCTTCTGTAAATAAATAGTACTTTGTTTGAATACTACTATTCTGAATTCTTTATTGAGCCCGATCCTCGAATTACGGCAACAATCTGGTAGCAGAGAATGGTTGGCTGACTCAATAAGAAACAGACATGCCAAAGAAAGAAAACTCCAGAAACAAAAGAGAAAGACCCAACACCAGGGCACACAACAAAGAAATGGAAACAGATCAAGAAATGATCGATGAATCTACAGCTAAAATGACAAGAGAACCTGAAAACTTCACTACAGACAACGAAGAGGTAATCGATGAATCCGACGACCAAGAAGCGAGCTAGACAGAAAACAATATGGTCAGATCAGAAATACTAAGACTGCTAAAAAGCCAAAAAGACGACAAAAATCTCATCGCGAACCTCCAAGACATCATAAAAGATAGTGGAGCAGCGAGAGAAAACCACGCCAACACACCAGAACCTAAAGATCACAAAATGGTAAACGAATTACCTATAGATGAGAATATAACTAAAAGAAAGACTAACGGTCCTGCGCAAAATTTTGAATGGCAGCCATCTTGGATTTGTCAGCCCACCAAAATGGCTGACTCAGAACCAATCAGAAAGCAGAGTTCAAAATGGCTGGCGCGAAAAGCTTTACACAGCATAAAAAATAAAAAATAAAAATTCTATTCATCAGAAGAATCTGATACAGACACCGAAGAAACACCAACCGAAATACAAATCGAAACTGCTATGAAAACACTTTTTGCAACCTTCGGTCCGAATCTAAAAATATCAAAGAAATCGATGAAAATACCAAAACCAGCACAATCCAAAAGCAAAGAAACAGAAGCAAGCGAGCAAGCGTTCCAGCATCTATCCACTCCAACCCGAACGACAAGAGCGCTAACGCCCGAACCCAGGGAACCCTGCAAGTACTTGCCCACACCGCAAACGATTCCGGGAGCCAGAGGCCTCAACCTAGACGACTACGATGGAAAGAAGCAAGCCCCGATCCCCACCTGGACACCTAAAGTTGAGCCAGAGAGCGAGTCATCAGAGGAAGAGCACTACGAGGGAGCTACGGTGGCAAGAACCTCCCCCGACAGCTTCAGGAACAAAATGATCCACGCGCATGCGCAAATACGCCCAGATGAATATAGAGACAATAAAGAACAGAGAGAACCATTCAGACTAATTGCAAGTATACCTACACCATTCTGCAATTATCAACATATACAGGACCATGGACAGCCTACAGTTGTAAGTAATGCAACAAATAACATTGGAAACTTGCCTAATGATTTCCCAAAATTGAGAATAGATGGTATTAATTTACAGGAATGGAGTCAACAACTCCAGGTTATTTTCTTAAAAGAGAATTTATTATTTTTCATAACTAATCCTCCTAAAAAACCATGGACCCTAAAATTGGACTGCCTACACCACAGAGCATTTTATTTACTAATCTCTAGTATATCACCTGCTATCTATCATAGTATTAAGCATAATCTAACTGTCTCAGAAATAATTCATTGTATGTTTAAACTGTTTTATAGTGAGAGTGTGGCAACCACAACGAGAATGTCTAAAGACTTTTTCTCAGCCAGGATAAAATCTGGAACTACTATAAGTGAACATTTATTATTACTAAACAAAACTAGAGCAGAACTCCATTTAAGGGGAGAAATAATATCTGACCAGACAATGAAAAGCGTTATCATTAATTCATTAGACTCATCATGGGACAATTACATATCACATTTGGATACAATTAATTTAGGATACCTATCTATAGAGAGTTTATCAAATAGGTTAATAGCTGAAGATAATTTGAGAAGGAGCCGCTACAGTACATACAAAGAACACAGACAGATCAAAAGGGTAGTATCCCAAGACAGGTATCAAGAATCAATTGAGTGTTATAACTGTGGGTCCAAAGAACATTATAGGAGAGACTGTCCAAAACCTCCTAGGGAAAGACAAAATTATGACACAAGAAACAGATACCACGACAGACAATCATCTATTAACAGATACAGACATAGAAACTCACCAAACTTTAGAGAACATAGAGGGGGCAGAGATAATTCAAGAGATAGAAAGTCTGGATCATTGTACGGATTAGATAAACACACAATAACCAAAAACCAAGACTCAAAGGATAATGCCTGGCTCATTGATTCTGGGGCAACAAATCACACAACACACAATAAGAAAATATTATCTTCCTTCATAGAAGATAAATTTGTAATTAAAGTAGCAAACCAAGAGGAAGTCCAAGTCATTGGAAGAGGAAATGTAGAATTACCCGGTCTAGGGAAAATAGAGGGGGTTCTATTAATACCCAAAATACCTCACAACATTCTTAGTGCAATAAAGCTAAGCAGGGACTCTAACATAAATATAATATTCTCAAAAGGAAAATTAACTCTAGAGAAAAACGAAATAAACATAGGTAATATAATTACCAAAGGAGATTTACCATATTTGATCACAGAGGAAAGATGGCTACACAACATTGATTCAAACATAGAAAATGACACTAGCATAGAAAATGAAAATGATATTGATAGTGACAATGAGGAACATGAACCAGAACATAATGATGAAACTATATCTGTCAGCAATACATACACTAACAAAAGACCAATAATTGGAAAACCAATTCATGATGAATGTGCACATATATTACACAGAAAATTAGGACATGCAAGTTTTCCTGTAATACAAAAAATGATTGAACATGCTGAAGGTGTTAAGATAAAAGACTGTAAAAATTACTTGGAATGTTCAGTATGTAAGTCCTCAAAACTCAGAACAAAGCCCAGACCCAAAAAGGCAACAAGATCATCAAACCATATTTTTAACCTAGTACATATGGATCTAGTTGGTCCATTAACTCCATCAATTACATACAAAAAATGATATTTTCTTACTATTGTAGACGACTACAGTCATTATGGCTTTGTCTACACCTTAAAACACAAAGATGAAACATTTCAAAAGTTCAAAGAATTTTATAAACGTGTAGAAACACAACACAACATAAAAATAAAACAGATCATGACAGACAGGGGATCTGAATTCATGTCAAGGGAATTCTCCCAATGGCTAAAAGCAAAAGGAATGTTACACTTCACCTCTAGTCCTTTCTCTGCCTTTCAAAATGGAGTAGCAGAACAAAAAAACTCGATACTATAAACCATGATTAGATGTACATTAGAGGATGCTGGTTTAGGCAAACATTTCTGGTCAGAAGCATTATTATATTCCAATTATACACTTAACCGACTTTGGTCTAGTGTAATAAATAAAACACCATACGAATTAATGTATTGTAAAAAACCCAAGATAGCCCACATGCATGTATTTGGAGTTACAGCAGATGTACATATACCGAAACAATTGAGACGTAAGGGAGATAATGTATCTAGGAGGCTCAGATTCATGGGTTATGAAACAGGTACAAAAGGATATAGATTTATTGACAATAATAACAAATTCATAATTTCTAGGACAGCTGTATTTCACGAACAGGCCAATTGGTCTAAGATACATCTTAATGAGATTCTCCCAATAACAAGACCAGATATTAAAACACAAGATAAAACAAAAAGGGAAGGACAAAACTGCAAAACACAAAAGAGCGACCAGAAAACATGGATGGGAAATTGCCCCCAAATCAAAACAGATTCATTAACACAAAAGGAAGCAAGATATCTACATGATAACAATAGCAGACCAGAAAGAACAATTAGATGCAACAGGAATCAAGTACCAGAAAGATGTAAGGATTACATAATGCATATAAATAATGATACATTAACACCTAATACATATGAAGAAGTCTTAAAACTCCCCACAGAAGAAAGAAAGAAATGGGAATTAGCCATGGCCAAAGAAATGGACAGTTTACGAGAACTTAAAGTATTAACTCCAACACCAGTTCCAAAAGATAAGACAATT
The DNA here is from genome assembly GCA_022577455.1 of Arizona elegans. Taxonomy (NCBI): domain Eukaryota; kingdom Metazoa; phylum Chordata; class Lepidosauria; order Squamata; family Colubridae; genus Arizona; species Arizona elegans. The sequence continues at coordinate 34,827,922 of JAKOOJ010000002.1, read as the reverse complement.
ATAGGCACTAGGTGGATATTTAAAATTAAGAATCTAGAAGGGGGTAATACATTATATAAAGCAAGACTGGTTGCACAGGGCTTTGCTCAAAGATACCCTGAGGATTATACCGACACTTATTCTCCCACTGTAAGAACTGAAAGTGTTAAGACAGCTTTAGTAATAGCATCAGCCCTTAATCTTGAGGTCTTTCAATACGATATACAAACTGCATACCTACATGCAAAACTTGATAAAGAAATATATGTAAGAGCTCCTCATAGTCAAAACACAAATAGAAACGAAACATGGCTACTAAACAAAAGTTTGTATGGATTGAAGCAATCCGGCAAACGCTGGTATGAATGCTTGGTCAACGTACTTAAAACTATGAACTTCAATGCTACAACTGCAGACAATTGTTTTTTTGTTAGGAGAGAAGATGAATCATTAGAATTTGTGTTAATTTACGTGGATGACATCTTGTATATTGGCAAACATAAAGATAAGAGAGATATATTTGTAACAAAATTAGGAGAACATTTCTCATTGAAGTCATTGGGGAAAGTAAATAAATATCTTGGAGTACAGATTAGTAAAACTAAAAAAGGATTTAGATTGTCTCAGAAAGATAAAATTATTGAACTCTTGAACAGATGCAATATGAATGATGCAAAGCCTTGTGATACCCCAATGCAGGTTGATTTCCTAAAGAATATGAATGAATCATCTCCTGAGTTTAATAACAATACACTTTATAGATCAGTTATCGGTTCCCTTTTATATATTGCTAATTGGACCAGACCTGATATTGCTCTACCCCTTAATTTATTGTCCAGATATGTCAGTAAGCCCTTAATTTATCATTGGGAAGCAATTAAAAGAGTGTTAAGGTACTTGAAACACACCTTAGACTTTTGCTTATTGTTAGAACCCAACAATGTTAAAGAGCCTATTCTCACTTGTTACGCTGATGCTGACTGGGCAGGCGACACTAAGAGCAGGAAGAGCACTTCCGGCTATGTATTCTTTCTTAACAACTGCCCAGTCTACTGGTATACTGGAAAACAGGATTTGGTAGCTACGTCGACCACTGAAGCAGAGTATATTTGTTTGTCGAAAGCTTCTAATAATCTCATCTGGTTCAATGATTTGTTAACTGATGTTTGGAAGAATCCTTCACAACCATTCACTATATATGAAGACAACAAAGCTGCAATAGAGATATCTAGAGCAGATGCTATTGGTCAAAGATCTAGGCATATAGATATCAAATACAAACATGTGAGACAATTGTCTCAAAATGGATTCATTAAAGCTATTCATTGTGATACTACAGAACAAATAGCTGATATATTGACTAAACCTTTACAATCAAAACAACATAAATATTTAACTTCAAAATTGCATGTTCTATATTGTTCTGAATCTGAATGTAATTACTGTTGTATGTCGAATCGGCATTTAGAGGGGGATTTGTCACAGATAAATGCCTTATTCTTGAATGTATGAAATATATACTCATGGAGTACCAAGGGTTAAATTATCCTTCCTTTCCTAATGTATTCCTCTCTAACCGCTCCTCCTCCCTAATCCCGCCTCACTGGTATAAAAGGAGATGCACACTCCTCCTCCTTCGCTTCTAACTACAATCACTCTGTGAATATAGAATGCCTTCTGTAAATAAATAGTACCTTGTTTGAATACTACTATTCTGAATTCTTTATTGAGCCCGATCCTCGAATTACGGCAACATTTTCAGTACTGTATCTTTCGGAGTATAAGACGCACCTTTTTCCCCCCCAAAAAAGAGGGTGAAAATCTGGGTGCGTCTTATACTCCAAATGTAGCCCCGCCCAGCTTCTCAACCAGAAGTTTCAGAGGCTGAAAAAAGCATCAGAAACGAAGCTTCAGAAAAGAAGCCCCCAAACAGAGCTTTAGAAAAGAAGCCCCCAAACAGAGTTTCAGAAAAAAAGCCCTCAAACAGAGCTTCAAAGGCTTTTTTTCTGATATAAAAGGCAAACTGTTTGTGATTCCCAGTAATTTCATGTTCAAATTGTTTTCTTGACAACAATACTGAAATGCCTTCTGCAGATGTTTTTTCAGATTTCTAGTTTAGCCTATAGTTCTTCCATTCAATTAATACTCATGTCCAGCCTGATTAACATTTGAAGGTTCTAATTTCTCCACAACAAATAATGGTTACACGAATAATGATAAATACTGTTTTATTCTCTTTTTTGTTTACTCTATAAATATGTTTAAAAATAATTTTATATTATGTCAGTGAACTCCCAATAATAAAAGATTAAGCAAACTATGGCATTTCTTTATAAAAGCATAACAAAATATGCAGCCTTTCTAAACTACTGTTTAGAAAGTTCAGAGTATGAGACGCACCTGAGTATAAGATGCACCTTAGTTTTTGGGGAAGAAAATAAGAAAAAAGCTGATTGGTAGTGGATCGGAATACTCCCAATCAGCTGTTCCCAGAGGTGAATTTTAGCGACAGGTTCCTTGGTTGTGAACTCTCTGCCTTGCTTTTTTTTTTTTTTTTTTTTTGCTTTTTTTCCCTGCCTCTGAAACTTAGAAGTAGAAGAGCACAGATATAGCTGAGAGATGTTATATGGCACAGTGACAAAGACATTAGACTTAACCAGATTAAATTGTCACTAAATATGTCTTCTTAGGTTGGAAGAGACCCTATCTAGCAAGGTGAGGTGGACTAAGGAAGTTTCCTAACAGACTTGCTTCAGCTAGAATCTAAGATGACAAAGTCTTAATTGAGCCTTAAGGGAAATCCAGCCTAATTCTAGTCATATTAGAGCACTGAAAGTTCAATAAGAAACTCATAGTAAAATTTTCAAGAATTTGGGTTAAATTGCTTCAAAGCTATCTAGAAGACTCATAAATATTTAACCGAGCACCATATAGCAAACCTAGACCTTTAGTTTTAATTAGTTTAATAGCTGCTGGAAAATAATTGTTACTAAACTGATCTGCACATTTACTTTCAGGGCTTTCATTAGAAGATCCCTTGTTTGAGTAGACCATCAGGTAGAATATTGAAAACAGACATCTAGATTTTTAGATGTTTGATATTTTACCATTGATAATTCATCTAATTTAAGTGTTTCCTATAGAATAGCAGTACTTTTGTTCTACAATAATTTATTTGATGGTTTTCACTAGAGCAGTAAAGTGATAGAGCTTAAGGCATCTTTGAAGCTTACATAGTTAAAGACATAACCTTAGGCTGCAACATCAGCATAAAGGAGGACAAAAATGAGGCAGTGGGAAAGGGAAGGAAGGAAGATAGAATTCTGGTTTAACAAACACCACAACAATATTGTTAATGTAAAAGTTGAAAGAGGAGTAAGAAAATAGCCTTGATTTACATTTTTGCTAGTGAAAATAGGTGTAGTTGAATCACCAAGATATTACCTTATTTGAATAGTTGTGCTGAGGTGTAATACAAGTGGTCTATTGTTGTAGTGGTTAATTTCCCCCAGAGTTGTTCTCGCAGAATAATATTGAACCATGGTTTATGCCTTAATATTACGCATTAATCCCCCATTGCAGCATTTTTAACAAAGTATGGTTAAAACAAGCCATGCCTCAGCAAAACATATACACTGGGTTATTGTCTAACTTCACTAAACATAGTCATGCATAATTCTGTTTTGATAATTTTATCTTTAATAATGGTTTCCACTAATTTATTCAGAATAGACATTCTGTATTTTCCTGAATTATTTCCTGATCATTAAAAAAGTGATATTACACTGTCTCTTTTTCAAATATTACACTAACTCCTCTGATATAGAAGCAAAACTTGGGAACATTTTTCTTAGATAATGGTTTAGCAAATTAGTTGCTTTTTTATGATTTCTAGTTTGACATTTTGATATGCAAAATGGCACCAATTTTAATGTTAGATGATCACATCCGACTTGTTATGCCTAACATATTTCTCTAAAATCTAACAACTCCATTTCTGTTACCTTGTTCTATGTTTCTTTTATTAAGATATAAATATTATCTATACTATCCTTCTTCAACTGCCTTTTTTACACATATGTCTGTACATTCATTGTATTTCCCTTTATCTCACTGGTAATTTTCTGCATATAAATTAAATATATAATGAAATATATATTCAATTAAATATAAAGTTCAACAGAAATCATCTAATCTCTCCAAATTAATTTATATACAGCTCAAATGTCTTCAGTGAGAATAAAAAGACTAAAAATAAAATACTGTTGAATTGGAGTTATTCAGAATGTAAACTTATAGGTGTTAACATGGTGCCACTTACCTGTCTCTGAATTTGTACATAAATCCGGCATTTTCATTTTTAAGATATTGGATTTCATCTTGCAAATTAGTGAACTGCTGAAGATTATGTGCAAGCTTATCCTTCAGTTTTTGTAGATCAGATTCTTTATTGGATTTCTACAGATAGCATATATAGCATATAAATTATTATGAAAATACATAATTTAATATGGCATGAGTTGAATGGAAAAATGTTTTCAATATGTGAATTCTAAAACTTACTGAGCTTTCCACAGTCTTGACCTTTTTGAGGAACTCATCCAGCAATTGTCTGTTTTCACTTTCTTGTCTTGAAATTTTCAACTTCAAACGCCTTTCCTAATATTAAAAATACATTATTTAATTAACATTGATTTGAAACAATACCATAAATATATTTCGTGATAACATTATTATAGTCTTTTCTAAAAAAACTCTATTGTCTGAAAAGCTTTTTAAAATCTGTATGTACATATTTACTTCATTAGTAAAAGTGTGTGTATAAAAAGGAAAAACAAAAGATTAAAGGACTAATAAAATATTCTTTAAAAATTAAGTTCAATTGTGGCATAAAGGATCGAAGAAAAATAAAAAGAAATTATACAAGGATACAAAAAGAACCTAATTATATTTATGTTGGTATTCAAAATATGAACCATATCTTCTATAAATTTATAGAATCAACTTCAAAATTAATCTAAATTGATAGATATCATTATATCTTATGCAGCTACATCACATAATCTTAACTATTAACTACGTGAAGGATTTCCTTTCCTCAGTTTTGAATCTCTCACCATTTAGCTTTTTTCGATAACCCCACTTATTATAGATACTTTCTTTATTCATATATAATTTCTTTACATGATACATAACATTATATATTATCAGCTCTGTAGAGCAGGGAGAAAAAGGAATAATTGTGTGTTGCTTCTCATTATTGATAGGCCATTTTAGCTAGCTGATTTCCATTCATAGGAACAGTTACAATATTAATAAAAAAGATATTAATATAAAAATTATAGAAGACTAAATGTATGTTCCTGTAAACATTTACCAGGAAGTGTCATTAAATGGGATTAATTCCATAAATAAGTCTGTGTCTTTAATTATCTGTCATATATAACAACTTAATGGCACCTATCCTGAGGAGGGGTAAAACAAGGTTGATGTTAAGCCCACTGGAACCTGTTAGGATCTGTAGGCCCTAGTTGCTAAAACATGCTGGATACTGATGTTGGAATGTGCAAAATGGAATGTATGTGATTTTTAATTAAACGTTTTCACTGCACTATGTAACACATTTATTAGTTGATTGCAAGTTGCCTAAGTTTGTTTAGGCAAGTTGCCTAAGCAGATGATACAATAGTGATTGGTCTCATTCGAGACAATGATGAATCTGTATACAGATGGGAGGTTGAACAACTAGCCTTGTAGTGCAACCAGAACAATCTTGAATTAAATGCACTCAAAACCGTAGAAATGGTGGTAGATTTTAGAGAAACCCTCCTATACTACCACCTCTTACAATATTAGACAACACAGAATCAACAGTAGAGACCTTCAAATTTCTAGATTCTATCATATCTCAAGAGTTAAAATGGACACCTAACATTAAAAACGTCATCAAAAAAGCACAACAAAGAATGTTCTTTCTGCGTCAACTCAGAAAGCTCAAACTGCCCAAAGAGCTGCTGATTCAGTTCTACAGAGAAATTATTGAGTCTGTCATCCACACCTCTATAACTGTCTGGTTTGGCTCTGCAACCAAACAAGACAGACACAGACTTCAACAGATAATTAGAACTGCAGAAAAAACAATTGCTACCAACCTGCCTTCCATTGAGGACCTGTATGCTGCACAAGTCAAAAAGAGGGCTGAGAAAATATCTACAGACTCCTCACATCCTGGACATAAATTGTTTCAACTTCTACCCGCAAAACAATGCTATAGGGCACTGCACACCAGAACAAGTAGACACAAGGACAATTTTTTCCCAAATGCCATCACTCTAATCACCTAAACAACTAATTCTCACAATACTGTCAAATTATTTACTAAGACTGTATTACTATTATTCTTCTCATCCTTCCTAGTTCCTATCTCTTTCAACTTGTGACTATAACCATGTTGCTTGTATATTTACAATTTAAATTGTTTTATTTATTTGATTGCTTATTAGTAACCTAGGACTATCACTAAGTGTTGTATCTTATGATTCTTGATGAATGTATTTTATTTTTCTTTATGTACACTGAAAGCATATGCACCAAAGACAAATTCCTTGTGTGTCCAAACACTTGGCCAATAAAGAATTCCATTCCATTCCATCTTAGTAGATACAATTGTAGTATTTCATGTGCTACTGTATTTTTGAAATTTTCATGCTTTGCACTTAATATTTAAAACTCACTTTATCACGCCAAGAATTTAAGTCAGCTTCTGTATCTGCTTCTTGCTTGATTAGTTCTTCAAGGCGATTTTCATTTTCCAGTATTTCCTCCCTCAATCTATGTATCTTGTTATTGATGTCAGTATAAAGCATGTCAGTTTCTTTTAACTCATCCCTAAAAAGTGGCAAGAATACATTATCTATTTCTCCAAATGAATTAAAGATCAAGTGAACATTTATTGTTATAATTGCAGTACCATCAATCTCCTTATAACTGCAGTTATCTTTTATAACATTAGGATTTGTAGCAACAGTTCTTTCTCAAGTTCTGATATCTAGCATTCATGTAAATTTCATTCATTTCCATATGATTTACAGCCTACAGGTTTCTACAATCTTAGCTCATCAGTCAACCTAGCCAACAAAATATTTTTGTAGCATAATAATGTTTAACATTATATATTAGAAGCTAATAAAAGAGAACAGGGAAAGCAGCAGAGACACTGAGCTTGCTCACTAACTTTTTATATTCTTAAAAGTGCCATAGAAAGGTAGAAGGTAGAAATATTTCCAGATCTTAAAATATCTGCCAATATTCTAGGAAGATAAATTAACTTCTCTTCATACAATGGTCGGTAACCAATAGTTAGTGATTCCTCCTCCTTATTTTGTACAGAATCCTACAAAATACAGGGGTAGGGCTTTTTTGCTATTGAAAAAAAAAAGCTGCAGCAAGAAAGGATAGGAAGAAAGCCCTGTTCCATGAGCAGAATTCTGCTCCTAGATAGGATCCAATCCAGACATTCATCAAAACTTCATTTTTACTATGGTGAGGAATTTCTGATTGTAAATTCCTTCATTTGATAATCTCCAATGATATACAATTAAGGAGAACTGCTAGGTGCAACACTAATATTGTAATATTTCATAAACACAGAAGTTATGGTCCCAAGTCAGAGAACTGTTTTGTTGTAATTAGAAATATTACCTAAATTATGAGTGCTATCACTGATAAAAGACATTTTTTTCTATATAATAACTAAGAATGCCCAAAACATTCTGTACACAAAACAGTTGTTTTGGGCTGGTCCATGCCTGAAACTAAACATACATTTAAGATGTATTGGTTTATGCACTGAATAAAGAGGATGCAGGGGTCTTTCAGAGAAGGGGAAAAGGTAGGAAAAGCCAAAGACATCAACTGTGGCAGATGAAGGAAAGGATAGAAAGACAAGACTGGTACATATTTCTTCTTTCTCTTCATCCCCTCAGTAGCAACCAACTTGACATACTGGACTAACTTCCTTCCTTTCCCTTCAACTGCTGTCAATAACACAGCATGACAAGATCCACTACCCATCTTCCTTATGTCCTCCCTCCCTCCTGCACATAGGTGTTTTTCTTTTTTAAATTTCCAGAATCCATTCTTCATTCATTTCTGGCTACAAGAAAATTCCACAAGCTTTGCCTATATCACATATTAGCTTAAATTAATACCTTAATTAATCCTTACCAATTACTTCTTCTCCTCCCTTTAGCAAAAGCTCTACTATTTCTCCTATTCTCTCAAACAAACAATTTTTTGCCTAAAAAACCTTGCAGGGACTTGATCAGGCAGTCTCTGAGAATTGGGCAAGATTGAACAGAAGAATATAAATATTCTTTATATTTTATATTAAACACAACATAGCTTTCAAAAAAAATCAAAATCTGTTATATTGGAATTCAGGTTTTCTATGTATAAATGGAAATTGCCTGAATAATTTATCTTACAAAGTTAAAATATACTTACCTAAGTTGGTTTAATGTAGTCTCATCAGCTTCTATTTGTTCATGCATATATAGTCTTTTTATTTCACATTCTTCTTTTGTTTCTTCATGCAACTTTTGCACTTCCAAATATTTCTGATGAACAGTATCATACTGAACTTTTGCCTTTCAAAGAAACAGAAATTAATTTACAACATAAAACTAAAAGTATCATAAGGATTATGATAATAATACTCAAGGACCATATTGAGATAGTATTTTAAATCTGCATTTGTCATTCCTGCGTCTTTATTATTTATTTATTTATTTATTTATTTATTTATTTATTTATTTATTTTATTTCTTAGATTTCTATGCCGCCCTTCTCCCGTAGGACTCGGGGCAGCTCACAGAATAAAAAACATATAACAATAAATAAAACTAAAAACATCCAAATGTAAAAACCCCAACAACTAAAATCTCATAACAGATCAGGGAATTTGCTGAAAAAGCCATGTCTTCAGTTTGGCGCGGAAAGTGTGGAGGTTGGGGGCCGTCCGAAGCCCGGTGGGTAATTCATTCCAGAGGGTCGGTGTGGCCACCGAGAACGCCCTCATCCTGGGGGCCACCAGCCGACATTGTCTGGCCGATGGCACCGGGGAGGAGGGCAGTCCTATGTGACCGCACTGGGCGGTGGGAGGCTGGTAGGAGGTGGTCCTGCAAGAACCCTGGGCCCATGCCTAAAATAAACCAACTTAGTTAAGGGAATAGAATAGAATAGAATTTTTTATTGGCCAAGTGTGACTGGACACACAAGGAATTTGTCTTGGTGCATATGCTCTCTGTGTAATAAAAGAAAAGATACGTTCATCAAGAATCATAAGGTACAACACAATGAATTATTTATTTAGTTATTTATTGGTTCAATTTATATGCCGCCCTTCTCCAGAGACTCAGGGCAGCTTACAATGCGTTAAGCAATAGTCTTCATACTTTTGTATATACCTACTTAGTAGGGTTTTCGGGAGCCCCCAAGCAGTGTTCTTTTTTATACAAAGTCAGCTTATTTCCCCCACAATCCAGGTCCTCATTTTACCTACCAGATTTGAACTTGCAGTAATTGCAGGCAGCTGGTGTTACTTAACAGCACTTTAGTCTGCTGCGCCACCAAGGCTCTTACACTTAATTAAATCTACATAACATTGTACATGTATATATAAGGTTCTTTAGGAAACTGTGGACACAGATACAGTCACCCAGCTATTTTTCCAAAAAGAAGCTAGAATATTCCTCTTGGCCATAGAGAATAAAGATTATGATCCACTAAGCTAATACAGGTTGTCCTCAATTTACAACAATTCATTTAGTGACCATTCAAAGTTACAATGGCACTGAAAAAAGTGACTATTTTTCACACTTATGACCATTGAAGCATCCTCATGGTCATGTGATCAAAATTGAGACACATGTTTTATGTTTTATGTTTTATTAGATTTCTATACCGCCCTTCTCCCAAAGGACTCAGGGCGGTGAACAGCCAAAAGATAGAAACACAGAAAATACAAAATTTAAAATAGGTTAAAACAAATTAAACAGTTTGGCTAAATTTTAAAAATATCCCATAATATCAAATTCATGTTTAAAATTTAAATTTAAAATTTAAAAATTTTAAAAAGGAGAAGATTTAGGCCAGGCCAGTTTGATGGAATAAAAACGTTTTAAGCGCACGGCGGAAGGTGCGCAGATCCGGGATCCTCCGTATCTCCGGGGGGAGCTCGTTCCAGATCGTAGGTGCCCCCACAGAGAAGGCTCTCCCCCTAGGGGCCGCCAGTCGACATTGTTTGGCCGACGGCACCCGGAGGAGCCCCTCTCTATGGGAGCGTACTGGCCGGTGGGAGGCTATTGGTGGTAGTAGGCGGTCCCATAGATAACCAGGTCCTAAGCCATGGAGCGCTTTAAAGGTGGTAACCAAAACCTTGAAGCGCACTCGGAAGACCACCGGGAGCCAGTGCAGCTCGCGCAGGAGAGGTGTTATATGGGAGTTCCACGTTGCTCCCATAACCACCCGCGCGGCCGCACTCTGCGCCAGTTGGAGCCTCCGAGTGTACCTCAAGGGGAGCCCCATGTAGAGAGCGTTACAATAGTCCAGACGAGAGGTGACGAGGGCATGAGTGACCGTGTGTAGAGAGTCCCGATCTAGAAAGGGACGCAACTGGCGAATCAGGCGAACCTGATGAAAAATCCTCCCGGCCACGGCTGTCAGGTGCTCTTCTAGAGACAGCCGTGAATCCAGGAGGACGCCCAAGTTGCGAGCCCTTTCCGTGGGGGCCAATGATTCGCCCCCAATAGTCAGCGATGGCACCAGCTGACTATATCGGGACGTCGGAAACCACAGCCACTCAGTCTTGGATGGGTTGAGCCTGAGTCTGTTCCTCCCCATCCAGATCCGTACGGCCTCCAGGCACCGGGACATCACTTCAAGGGCATCGTTGGGGTGGTCCGGGGTGGAGATGTACAGCTGGGTGTCGTCAGCGTACTGGTGGTACTTCACCCCGAAACCACGGATGATCTCGCCCAGCGGCTTTACATAAATGTTGAACAAAAGGGGCGAGAGGACCGATCCCTGCGGCACCCCACATATGAGGGGCCTCGGGGTCGATCTCTGCCCCCCTGTCAACACAGACTGCGACCGGTCGGAGAGAAAGGAGGAGAACCACCGTAATATGGTGCCTCCCACCCACAACTCTTCCAACCGGTGCAGCATGATACCATGGTCGATGGTATCAAAAGCCGCTGAGAGATCTAACAGGACCAAGACAGAGGAGCAACCCCTGTCCTGAGCCCTCCAGAGATCATCAACCAATGCGACCAATGCCGTTTCCGTGCTGTACCCAGGCCTGAAACCCGACTGGAACGGATCTAGATACGACGATTCATCCAGGTACTGGGGAAGCTGTCGTGCAACCACACTCTCAACAACCTTCGTAATGAAGCGAAGGTTGGAGACTGGACGATAATTAGCCAATACTGCCGGGTCCAGGGAAGGCTTCTTGAGGAGAGGCCTCACCACCGCCTCCTTCAAGGCGGCGGGGAAGGCACCCTCACCCAATGAAGCATTTATAATCCCCTGGAGCCAGCCTCGCGTCACCTCCCGGGAAGCCAGTACTAACCAGGAGGGACACGGGTCCAACAAACATGTGGTTGCATTCAGCCTACCCAGAATCCTGTCCACGTCATCTGGGGTCACAGGATCAAACTCGTCCCAGATAATATTCTCAAGACCTGCCCCCGTCACCCTCGCTGGACCTACCCAGTCGGAGTCCAGACCTTCCCGAATCTGAGTGATTTTGTCATGCAGATATTGTACGAAGTCCTCGGTTCTTCCCTCCAAGGGGTCCTCCCGCGCTTCCTGATGGAGCAGGGAGCGGGTCACCCTAAAGAGGGCGGCCGGGCGATTATCTGATGATGCAATAAGAGCAGCACAATGAGTACATTTTGCTGCTTTTATCGCCACTAGGTAATTCTTAATATGAGATCTTACCAGTGTCCGGTCCGATTCAGAAAGACTAGCCCTCCAACTGCTCTCTAGGCGTCTTTTCCGGCGCTTCATCTCCCTCAGCTCCTCAGTGAACCAAGGAGCCAGGTGAGAACGGCGCCGGGTCAGAGGCCGCAAAGGCACGACTCGATCCAGAGCTCCAGCGGCCGCTCTATCCCAAGCGGCCACTAGGTCTCCAGTCGAGGCGTGTGCAAGATCCTCGGGGATTGGCCCAAGCTCCCTCTGGAACCTTTCAGGTTCCATCAGGCGCCTGGGGCGGTACCATCTTACCGGTTCCACCTCCCTGCAGCGGGGTACCGCGGTTCGAAGGTCAAGGCGCAGGAGAGAGTGATCCGACCATGACAAGGGCTCAATAACTATGTCCCCTATCTCAAGATCACTCAACCACTGTCCAGAGACAAAAACCAGGTCCAGTGTGTTTCCCCCCCTGTGCGTAGGGCCAGAAATTAACTGGGTCAGGTCCATGGCCGTCATGGAAGCCATGAACTCCCGAGCCACCTCAGATGCCTCACCTGCGGACGGCAGGTTGAAATCCCCCATGACCATAAGTCTGGGGGTATCAACCGTCACCGCGGCGATAACATTGAGTAGCTCGGGCAGAGCTGCAGCCACGTGGCAGGGAGCCAGGTACATGATCAACAAGCCCAACTGAACCCCGTGACCCCACTTCACAAGGAGGGACTCACAACCGGCTGTCTGAGGAACAGTGGTCTCCCTCGGCCTAAGGCCTTCTCTAATAATAACCGCTACTCCCCCGCCCCTCCCTTGAGGCCTCGGCTGATGGAATGCGCAGAAGCCTGGTGGGCACATTTCTACCAGAGGGACCCCTCCCTCCGGGCCCAACCAGGTCTCCGTAATACCCGCCAGGTCCACTCCCCCCTCCTGAATAAGATCACAAATGAGGGGGGCTTTATTTACTACAGACCTGGTGTTGCACAACATCAGTCGAAGGCCTGGGTCCTGAGGATCTATGCAACCTGGAGAACGAGTGGAGCTATGGGGGCCGGAGCGCCCTACCGCTTGAAGACAGCGGGTGCGTGCTCCCTTCACATGATATGGCCCCCTACTCCCACTATATCTACCCCTCCCACTCACAGTACCAATGATGGAAACACAGTCTGGACAAGCTTGACCCCCCCCCTGTTACCCCCGGATCCCCCCCACCCCCCGCCGCACATCCTGGCCCGGTCCAACCCTCCCCTAAGTGGGTTATCCCCCAAACCCACAATCCTAATCCCTGTCCCACCCCCCTCCCCCCTCCCCAAACCCCTTAAAAGTTTGGACAAAGACAATTTTAAAAAATCCCGCAGCCCCCTCTTTGTGGCATGCCACCTCTCGGGGTTCCAAAGCCTGTCATCGAGGTAGGCCCTCGATAGAGTGGAGGGCCAAGCCTGCGAGAGGGGGGAGTCTCGCAGACCAAGAAGTGGCAACTGGTTCATCTTTATGACATTACAGTGTCAATGGCCAGATTCACTTAACAATCGTATTGCTAACTTAACAACAGCAGTGATTCACTGCCCTGTGTCAGGAAAGGTCACAAAATGAGGCATAATTCACTTAACAAATGTCTCGCTTAGCAACAGAAATTTTGGGCTCAATTGTGGTCATAAGTCAAGGACTATCTGTACAAAGAGTTTAAAAGAGTTAATTTATGCTAGTCTACTATAAAGAAATTACCCAACATCACATTTTTATTTCACTAACATATTGTGAATTTATTATCTTAGTGCATTTGTCTGGTAAGCACTAACTTCTTTTTATATTATTTTCTGTATCCCCTTTTTTTCTGGAATCATGATTTGGAGATAAGAAATCAAATAAATAATCCAATCGCTACTATCCAAAATAATATATCTGAGTATAGCTGTAACATCAAATTTAAGAATTAAGAAATGTTTAACACTTTTAATTAATATTTTTCAAACCTTTTTGCGAATAGTAACAAACGATACTAGTGCTAAAACAGCACTCATGCAATAACATTGTCCAACAAATACCACTATCACTTATAGCATTTGCCAGATTTGTTGCATTTGCGTGATGACATTGAGATGCTCATGTTGTCATTTGTTCCCCTTTAACCTCTTCAAAGAGACTGATGGTATTATTACCAGTACATCAATTTCTTTTTTCTCTTACAGACATGACTGCTCAGAATCTTAAACATTTTCTATTTTTTCTTATTTATTTACCTATGTAATCTTTGCTATTTATTTTTCTCATACATTAAATATGGATATTTATGTAGATTACATGTTTCTTTTAACATATTGGTGTTAAAAGAACATCATTTTAGCTTTGTGTGTGTGTGTGCGCATATGTGAGAGAGAGAGAGAGGGAGGGAGGGAGAATGTTTGTGTATGTGAGTAAAGTACTAGTACAATCTTATTCAAATGGTAATCCAATTAGTATGTACTTTCCAAATTAAGTAAATCCCACCTAATGCTAGGAGACATAGTCCTAAATTATGTTTTATTTTGCTTTGAATGGAGCCATTTCATAACAGTAACGGTTTTTTAATAGGATGGAACTAATAACAATAGAGCCAAAGCAACATTTTGTTCTAGAATTTTTCCAAGATACCAAAACTCAAGAATTCCATGGGTTCAGATTACAGACTGAACTTCAACCTTTAGGTTTAATATAGCCAGGTTTCTAATTTAGCTATGAGAATCTAATAATGATCCTCACCTTTATTAAATCACTATTTGCATTTATTTTTTATTTTATTTTTTATTTATTATTTTATTAGTCATATTTCTATGCCACCCACTCTCCGAGGACTCTGGGCGGTTTACACCAAAGACAGTATACTAAGTAGCATATTGCCCCCAACAATCCGGGTCCTCATTTTACCCACCTCGGAAGGATGGAAGGCTGAGTCAACCTTGAACCGGTGAGATTTGATCCGCTGATCTGCTGAACTAGCAGTCAGCTGAAGTAGCTGCAGTACTGCACTCTAACCACTGCGCCACCTCTGCTCATCATTTATTTGTTTGTTTCGCTGTGGTTGCCCATCTCACCACTGTGATTCTGGGCAGCAGAAAGAAAATTAAAACCAGAACATAACAAAACAACTCTATTAATTAAAAAAGAAATTACAAGCACAATTTCATGTGTAAAACAAAGGCTCCAATTTCTATAAGAAAGACATTACCAGTATATATCAAAGTCAAAGCTCGGTAAGAATCAAGATATAAAATCCACTGGTAACATTTTGATTTTTATAGGGTTTTTTTTTTTAATAAGAAAATCATGATTGGATATAATCATATATATGTTATCATATATATTATACTTCTATTTTAATATTTAATTTCATATTAATACATTGACAAAATCAAACCTGTACACTGGTATAATAAAATTGCATTTTGACTTCATAAGACATTATATACTTATTTTCAAAAGAAAAGAATGGGAACTGTGCTATTTTTTCACATATCTTCATGTTTAGATATGTAGCCTTATTATTGGACATTATTATATGTCCATTATTATATGCATTATTATATGTATATTTTCTTTTATGTACACTGAGAGCGTATACACCAAGGCAAATTCCTTGTGTGTCCAATCACACTTGGCCAATAAAGAATTCTATTCTATTCTATGCTGGACACAGAAATTAAAATGCACATGGGATAAACAAAAAATAAAATATAATTAAAATATTGAACCCCCTTACCTCCTCAAATAATATTTTTACTTCTTTCATTGAATCATCTTCATGACATAGCTTTTCTTCCAGCAGAGGGCTGTATTTCTTCATAAAGTTTATCTGCTTCACAATCACTGAATTGGCTCCCTCTATTTTTGTCAGTTGGTTTAGGGCATCCTGTAATTGCTCATTTTTTTCTTCAAAATGCCACTGTAATTCTATTATATCTTGCAAACATTTCTCCCATTCTGCAAAATATAAAAGAAACTATTGCTTATAAGAAAATGATAACTATTGCTTTTAAGTTTAAATATGTAACAAGCTGCTAGATTCCAAAATATATGTATATTTCTCTTCAAAAGATAATTTTATATTATCCATCTATAAAACAATGCTGTAATTGCATTTTCTAAAGAAGAATAATGTCCATATTGCATAGTACTCTATGATACATTTTTTCAGCAGTACAAATAAATAAGAAGCCAAAGATCTGATTATTTTCTGTTTCAATTAGTTAACTTTTTTTCTGATATTATTAACACAGATATAAAATTTTGAACATTCTCCTAGTGAGATAGTGAAGAAGTCTTACTTTGACCTAGCCATCCTCAATATTGTTTGACAAATTTTCAAACTGTTTTTCTTGGGAGATGGTTATTGTAAAAGTGATGGCAATTCAACCATAGACAATTCAAAAGTATACAGATGATCTGAAACTTTTTCAGTAAGTATTCAGATTTTAGTTTTGAATTATGTGTTTATTGTGTTGTTACCTATGCAGAGTCTGTTATGGTAGGGATAGGAATATTAAAAATAAAAAAAGAAAGAAAGAAGCATAATCTTGTAAATCCATTAGAGTGTTGTTTACTTAGTGTGCTTTTTCTGTGGTCAACCCTTCAACTAATCGTAAGAAAATGTCAATGGCCCCTATAGTTATAACTAAAGCAAAATGTCATATTAATTAAAAATGGGAATGTGCACAGTTGTTCACAGTATAACCATTCATTGCTTGTGACTTGTGATGAACTTGACAAGAGGGATATTAATACACTGTTATCAAATAGACTATAAAGAATATTAAGTTGCTAAATATGACATTTAAACAAAAGAGAATTTCTGAACAAACAGCAAGGAGGTAGATGAAGTAATGATGACCAATTAATGTTGATGAACAGAAAGGAATGTACTGTGTACATCTCAAATTTCCTTGGAAGCAAAAACAGCATTATGAAGAAATGGTTTGTACAAAAGTGTCACTTTAGTATTTATTTATTATTTATTTATTATTTATTTATTAATTAAATTTCTATACCGCCCTTCTCCAAATAGGACTCAGGGCGGTGCACAGCCAAAGTAAAAACAGAACATACAAAATTTAAAAACAGTATTAAAATAATTAAATATTTTGACCGTAAATTAAAACAACCCAATTTAAAATCAATTTAAAATTTAACTCAAGCCAGCCCAGCTAGTTGAAATAAATAGGTTTTCAGGGCCCAATGAAAAATCCGGAGGTCTGTTATTGTACGTAACTCTGGGGGAAGGTTGTTCCAGAGGGTGGGCGCCGTCACAGAGAAGGCTCTCCCCCTGGGGGTCGCCAGCCGACATTGTCTGACGGACGGCACCCTGAGGAGGCCCACTCTGTGCGAGCGTACTGGCCGGTGGGAGGCTATTGGTGGCAGAAGGCGGTCTCGTAAGTACCCTGGCCCTAAGCCATGGAGCGCTTTAAAGGTGGTCACCAACACCTTGAAGCGCACCCGGAAGACCACTGGGAGCCAGTGCAGCTCGCGCAGGAGAGGTGTCACATGGGAGCGCCTCGTCGCCCCCATAATCCCCCACGCGGCCGCATTCTGGACCAGCTGGAGCCTCCGGGTGCACCCCAGGGGGAGCCCCATGTAGAGAGCGTTGCAGTAGTCCAGGCGGGAAGTGACTAGTGCCTGAGTGACTGTGCGTAGAGAGTCCCGATCTAGAAAGGGATGCAACTGGCGTATCAGGCGAACCTGATAAAAAGCCCCCCTGGCCACGGCCGTCAAATGGTCTTCTAAAGACAGCCGTGCGTCCAGGAGGACGCCCAAGTTACGAGCCCTCTCCGTGGGGGCGAGTGATTCGCCCCCAATAGCCAGCGATGGCGTCAGCTGGCTATATCGGGACGCTGGAAGCCACAGCCACTCGGTCTTGGAGGGGTTGAGTCGGAGCCTGTTTCTTCCCATCCAGGCCCGCACGGCCTCCAGGCACTGGGACCATATTCATATAAATTTAATACTCACTTATGCAATTTTACCATAATTAAAATTTGGGTATTTATAATATATTTTAATGGTAATTGGATTTATTTCATTAGTATTTTCAAAATGCTGCTACATATAATAAAACTCATGCAGGGTGCAAAAGAGATATCTTCAATCATGAAATAATCTATGAAAGGCTCGAGGAACTACTGTATATATGCTAGCAAACTACCTCAGAGTGAATTTGCAGTAATATTTTTTTTAAATTACATTTTTTATTTAGGGACTTTGGCATACCAATCTAGCACAGTGTATAACTGGGCTCCTATATTTTCTGAGGTCAGAATATACACATTCCAATAACTCTTTTAGATTTGCTCAATGCTTGGAAAGAAGTCTACAAAGCCTTGTACACATTTTCGCACTATATGTGAGCATATTTATACATAAATATATTCCTTAAAGATTTTTGGAGATTATAATATTGACAGGATAATGTAGAAAATACTATCAGTATCAAGAGAAGAAATTATTTGTAGTTCAGAGCTGAACTGTGGGGTCTTTGGTGCTCTCTGATACTGGGTGGTTGTTTTGTAGATGTTTCATTACCAAACTAGATGATGATCTAGCACTACTGATGATACTTAGTAATGAAGCATCTGCAATAAAACAACCAAGCTCAGAATGTTATCAGGATGTTGATTGTAAAGCAATAAGCAAATTTACCAGGGAATATTGACAATATCTTCCTGATGAATATACATGCTCACAATTTAATAAAACATATAATTCAAATAATAGCAGTATACTGAACTTTGATCTTTTGGATATCACAGATTGGATTTTTTTAATTCAGTGGCTGAAATAATTATCCTTATCTCCTTGGATTATTATTTCATCACAGTTATTTCAAATGCTCCCCAAAAACACATAAGCAATCTCGTATCTTTTTTTCTTCAGATGTTTTAAGATGGCACACCAATAAATACTCTTTTTTAAACATAGCTATTTCTTTTACCTTCTTGAACAGCTTTGGGAAGCTGTTGTAATCTCCAAAATGACAGTTTATCTGAATTTAGGTATAGTTTTTTTCTATGTTGCTTCTCAAACTCTAAGGCTTCTTCAGCATCTTTACGCTCATTTTCTAATCGTGAAATTAACTCGGTGACTTCTGCTACAACAGCAGAAGTTTTCTGCTTTAAAGACTGAATATCTTCAATTAAAAAACAAGTAGTATTATTGAATGTAATAGCACAATTTGCCAAAATGCACAATTTAAGTTTCATTTTAATGTTATTATATAGCACAGTCCTAAAAAACTAATGCACAAAGTTTAAAACTCCTACACAAACTGTGTATGTAAATCTATATACAATTTAGATTTTTCATGTGCTATCCTACATGAGAAGTAATAACAATAACATCTTAAAACACCAAATCCTTTGAATATTCAGAATTAATATAATTGTCATTAGCAGTAGTCTAATCAGAATAAAAGTAAAACATTGCTGTGATTAGGACCTTCACTAACATGAGCTCATATGAGAACATTGCCCACTTCTACCATCACATAATTTGAATGGAAGGGCTTGGCAGCTTTATTTCAGCCAGTCTGATTGATAGAGAATAGCAAAATGTGCCATTCACTTGGACAGGTTTAATTCAGAGGTGGTATTCAGCAGGTTCTGACCAGTTCTGGAGAACCGGTAGCGGAAATTTTGAGTAGTTTGGAGAACTGGTAAATACCACTTCTGATTGGCCCCGCCCCCATCCATTCTCTGCCTCCCGAGTCCCAGCTGATTGGGAGGAAATGGGGATTTTGCAGTTACCTTCCTCTGGAGTGGGGTGGGAATGGAGATTTTACAGTATGCTTCCCCTGCCACGCCCACCAAGCCATGCCATGCCACACCCACCAAGCCACGCCCACAGAACTGGTAGTAAAATTTTGAATCCTACCACTGGTTTAATTAAATATATGAAATTAAATATGAAACTATGAAGGTGGGATGGAGGTATTTTCCAGTAATTCCAGAAATGTTGCACATAGACTTCCCTTCTCTTAAGAAAAATGCTGCCTGTCTCCAGATGTCTTAAATTCATGTAAGTGTTGCTAATTCCAATTCAAACAAATAGAAGTGAATTCCATCAATCATTCTTATGTGAACTATCTCTATCTTAAAGCAGTAAATCTTCAATGCAAGGTTTATTCTAAAATTTATGTAGAACAAAAAAAGATCTAAAAATAATTTTTAAAATATTCTTTTAAGAATTTCAAGCTTTAACATTCTGTTTTTTTAAAGTATTTATTTTCATCTCAGTCGTTTCAAAGACTGGAGGAGATAACAGGGTGTATTGCAATCATTTGTAAAATGCTGCTGAAAATATGCAGAATAAAGTGTAGAAAAATGTGTAAACATTTAAAAAGCACTGTAGATACATAGATCTGAATCTAAAGTAATGATTTCAACTTCCACTTTCACTGGACATGATGAGGAGATGATTCCTTCTGTCCTTGCAATTTCCTTTGCCTCCTTGATAGATGGGACTCGACACAGCATAGAATGCTAATCTTTTTCACTATTTTATTGGAAGTGTTTCAATATTTTAAAATCTAAATTGTAAACTGAATTATACTGCAGCTCTCAAACATTCCCATTATTTCATGGTTCTCTGGAAATAATTACAATTAAACATAATTAATATTAAGAGAAAGCTATTAAATACTTAACTAATATTACCTTTCCAGTGCAATGACTGTTTAGCCTTCACTTCAGTAGAGAATGATAAACAGATCTCTTCAGTTTCTTTGACAGTTTTAGCATCCAAATCCCTGGAAATATAGGTCAGCATTATAGTCTTGGATCTTCTTTCCTACACTGCATGTTACTACTATATTTTCTCCCTCCATCACTTTCGAAATGCTATTGGTTTAGTTTCCTAATTCTCCATTTTCATCTCAATCCAAAGAAGTAATGGGCAATATACTTACATTTTTGCTTATTTTAATGTAAAACATGTAATATCTGGCATACATAACAGTGAATAAACACCCTGAAGTCTCAGCCCTGAAGAGCAGTTGTAGGAATTGGGTATGCCTAGTTTACTAGGGGTGACATGACAGCAGTGTTCCAATATCTAAGGGGCTGCCACAAAGAAGAGGGGATCAGCCTATTCTCCAAAGCGCCTAATGGCAGGACAAGAAGCAATGGATGGAAACTACTCAAAGAGAGAATCAACCTAGAACCAAGGAGAAATTTTCTGACAGTTAGAACAATTAATCAGTGGAATGACTTGCTTCCAGAAGTTGTGGGTGCTTGACACTGGAGGTTTTTAAGAAGAAATTAGACAACCATTTGTCTGAAATGATAGTGTTTCCTGTCTGAGCAGAGGCTTGGACTAGACCTCCAAGGCCCCTTCCAACTCTGTTATTCTGTTAATTCTCAGTGTGCTGGAAAAAGAAAATTATTAAACACAGGTAGTCCTCAACTTACAATTACAACTGGGACCAGAATCTTGGTCATTGAGCAAAGCAGTTGTTAAATGATCTCCTGGGTCTTTAAGTGGACAGAGGAAAAGCTGCCTCCCTCTGAAATCTTCCTGGCAAGTGGACTTTTTGCTCTCAAAATGTCCCTGCAACCTGCTGAAGAATTCAGTTTCCCTCAGTGCATAGAGATGAAATCCTTTGATGAGCTGCAAGAATTGAGCTAAAATCTTCAGGATTTCTTTTCCTTTCTTAAGAACACCAAGGTAGCTGTGCAGGGAGGGGAAATCCTTCAGTGGGCTACATGAACAGAGCTGAAATCTTCAGGATTCCTGGAATCTTTGATGGGCTGCAGGAATGGAGCTGAAATCCTGAAGAAGCAGCTCCCATCCATGCATGTCTCACAGAGTGACATTTATTTAGTTATCAAAATTTAGAGATCACCTGTCTCACAGACAGATGATCTCTAAATTTTGATAACTAAATAAATCTCCGTGGGCTGCAAAGAAAGATACGAAATCCTCAAGATTTCAACCCTGTTCCTGAAGCCTGCTGAAGGATTTCAGCTCCCCTCTGTCTTATCATCTTCTCTGCATCTTCCCTAGTAACTTTCTGAGGAAGCCAGCAGAGAAGATTGCAAATAGCGATAACTTAATCGCCGGGTAATTGGCAATTGGTCATAAATGTGAATCAGCTGCCAAGTGCCTGAAATGTAGTCATATGATCATGGCGGAGGAGGGAGCTACAACATTTTACAATGGCTGAAAGTTCTTTACGGGCCGTAAAGCACCCTTTCAAAGACCGTGTAACTTTAAATGGCCATTAATCAACTTGAGGACTACCTGCACACAAAAACTAGTAATAGTATTATAGTATATATATAATGAAATGAATTAATTTTTTATTAAAATCAATATTAGAACAAGGTTATTTTTTTTGGTCCTAATATCAGATTCTGATTTGGCCCAATTTTTCTGGTAATAGCATTTTAAGTTTAAATCATCAGAATGGTAATTGGCAGTATTTCTCTTTATATTTTAGTTAGAAGAGTGTTCATAATACTTATTGAATCAAAACATATATTTTTCTTACCATGGAAGTTTTCCCAAGTTATATAAAATTTCATGCTGTGAACATAAATCAGATTTTCATTGAAACATTTCATTTTTTTAGATTTTAGATTTTCCTGCATTATACCTAAACATAATACTTTTCCCTTTCAGGGTAGCAACATTATGTAAAGTGCAAGAAAAAATTATGTACTTGTAAAATTAATGACAGAAATTAAGGAACAGAAAAAAAAAAGCTGACCTTCTAAGTTCCTTTCATATATTTGTTTTGCAATTCAAACTTAATTCATCATTTCTATTATCAAATTGTGGTCTAGTAGTTTAGGCACCAAGTTAGAAACCAGGATACTGTGAGCCTTAGGCATGAAAGCTGGCTGAGTGACTTTGGGCTAGTCATTCTTCTCAGCCCAACTCATAAAGCAGGACTGTTGTTTTGGGGAAAACAGAAATAGTATTAGGTATGTTTGCACTTAAAAATAATAGATAGGATTTAATTTTTTTTAAAAAATGGACTTCTTTTGTACTATCACTCACCTTTGCATTCATGTATTCATTTCATTTGCAACAGTCTTTACCTTGACTGTTTACCGCAAACAGTTCTTAAAATTCTCATTTCCACTGAACTTTATTTTTAAACTTTTCTTCATATATCTGACTCTCATTTTCATATAAAAAAGGCACATGTTCTTATGCGAAAACATTTTCACTTCTTTTGACAAACCTTCAATTTTTACATCAGAGCAGTTTACTCATTGTCTTCTTACTGGCATTTGCACATTCTAAAATTTTTCATTTCTCATTTTTAATAAAAATTCTACCAAAGATATACAAATTCACTTACTAAATCTAATTCTTCATAATTTATAACTTACAATCATTCAATTTTTCCTGTCATTGTTATTGAAAGCAGTTTTGCTTCTTTTCAGAAACATTCTCTTCTCATATCATATACAACCAATTACCTTATCAGCAACTCCATGTTTTAAATTTGTTCAGTCATCTCATATTATTTCAATAAGAATACTGCTACAACCACCCATTATGGACTAATTTATGCAGATTTACTCTAGCCTAATCTCCCCATATTTGCATTCACTCTTACTTTATAGAGGGGAACAATGTATTATTTTGATACATTTGATTTGAGCTCTTTTTTAGCTCTTTTTAGCTTCTTAGCTTTTAAGTGTAAATTGGGTTTTAACTGGATTGTTTTAAACTGTGGGCCAAAGCTGTATAATTCTTTTAATTGATTTTAAATTCTGTATTGGTATGTTTTTTATCCTTGGCTGTGCACCAATCTGAGTCCAATAGGAGAAGGGTGGTATATAAATTGAATTAAAATAATAATAATAATAATAATAATAATAATAATAATAATAATAATAATAATAATAATAATAATAATAATAATATTTTAAAAGTGCTTTACACACATTTAAAAAATTGCACAGCTACTTCATAAGTAAAGCATGTCCCTATTTTAAAATTTGTTCAATTATGTCATTTGCACCTTACCACTTTTCAAGAGTTCATTTATGTTGTTCCTTTTCATTGATCCTTTTCTTAGACATTAACATTTATAACATTCCTTTCACTTCTACCGTTTGACAGGACATTTTCTTTCCTTAAATACTTCCCAATCATTCCTTTGCATTGTGTCCTCTCAAACTGTTTCATTGTTTTATACCTAACGTCTATTTACTGTGCTGGAGGATCCTTCTTTATTATTCCCCACCTACTTTTAAAACATTATTTCCTTTTAACCAAAATTGCTCTGCTGATGTGGCTCCCATCCTCTGGAACATCATGCCCCCCTTGAGGTAAGATCCACACCCAGCCTTTTGGCTTTCTGAAAAGCCTTTAAGACATGGCTGTATATGATGTATAATCTGACATATCTGCTGGGCACTGTATTGGATTTTGTTTTTGTCATAGTTATCTTATCAAGCTCTTAGTAGCCCAGTCAACTGAAGTAAAGATTCTCATAGCCTTTCCTAACAAGATTTATTGAAATAATTCAAATAAAACTGACCCAGATGGAAAGGGTGAGAACAAAGTGTGCATAAGGAATGTCATCTACTCCATTGGCCACCTCCAAAATGCCATAATCTCATTGGGGCTCCAATATACAGTCTGTGTGACCATATAATTTATGAAGTATTAATATTTATCTTTAGAGCCTTACATGAGACCATGATATCTGATGTCTACAAATGTCAGGCTATTTTTGAACATTCTCCTTTAAGTGATTCATTGACAGCAAAGAACGATGATGAAATTAGGCTTTTGAAAGCAGTGCTTTAGCTATGAATACTTCCAGGAAAATCTGAAATGTTCATATTCTGATACATTTATTTATATCATACCTTAATTATTTCTGCAAATAATTCAAGGCGGTAAACATACCTAATATTCCTTCCTCTTCCTATTTTGCTGCAAAAAATATTTTAATTTCTCTATATATTCTGATGTCCACTGTCAATTTTTTTAATGGATATAGTAACTAAAACAATACAAATAAATATTACCTGCAGAAAAGATTCTTCCAATTTCACTTCTAAATCTTGTATTTGATTAATGGCTTTATTAACACATGCAGCTGGAGTATTTACAGCAGCACAACTACGTTGTTTGTTGGGAATGCCTATTGAAATATTTTCATTTATGTCTAAAAAAAACCCAGAATAATTATACTTAAACATTGTTCATTATTGAATACAATTGTGACATCTACAGATCAAATTAGATGGCTCTACATTTACGATTCTGCTTGTATTGTTTATTCATAATGCTAAACTACAGCCACTTTTTTGGTTTCAGTGATGTGCAAACTCACTCATTATGGTTTAGCATTATGTGTAAAACTGTTTATTATTACTATTGTTTAACAAACTAAGTTGACTTAATATGTATGAATAAAGCCAATATAGATTTTTCTCCCTTAAATACACAACCCCATTTATCCCATGGCTAATTTCATAGAAATTGCCCCGTGAAGGATTTTAGCCATAAGCTCTTAACAATATTTATTTTATATATTTTTAAAAGTTTAATTCCACAGTCCAATACCTTTTTATCTTATGTATTAAATTTGTATGTCGCCCATCTCTACCAAGGAACTACCTTCTATAGCTAAAAGCAATTGAAGATTAGGATTTGAATTAAGCTATGACATACAAGACAATAAAAACTTTCCTCCCCAAATCCGGTTTCCAATCTAAATGTGCATATTCATAAATGATGAATACTAACTAGCCTTCCCCAACTTGAGGGTGGGGTTAGAGAATAGTTAGCAATGATCAGACTGACTAACAAATTCTATGAAGTCCACACATCCAAAGGGTACCCAGATTGTAAAGGCTATTATCATATATGCCAGTTAAGTATGTTCATCCCAAAATTGGTCACTAATTAAAAGACAAAATTATAATTGCCAGGTTAATGCAAGCAACGGTGCTAAATTAACTAGGGAACAATGTCAGTATCATTCATTTGCTGATCAATGTATTAACTACATCTGTTCACAAAATGCAATTTCTAATTTGTCCCTTCTGAAAGATTCCTTGATTTTCGCAGTTTGGTATGGAGGAATCCATTTAGTTAATGGGGTTTGTTTTATTGCCAGGCAGAGATTATAGAAAAAGTCAATAAACAGGGAAGCAGAATTAAAAATAATGATCTCAAAAGATAAATCCAAAAGAAAAATATGGAGAGTATACAAATGTATCAAAAGAAACTTTTTACAGTAAACATGTTTTAGGAAATGCCAAGTTATATAAATATAAAAAAAATAAAACAAATACCTTCTGTTTTTTTACAGTTTTCCTTGGAACAGGAAGAAAATAACTGTGCATCAGTCATTGTTATTCATAGCTTTTTGCAATCTAGTTTTTAAAAAGAAATAAAGATAAAAAATGCAGAAATTCATACTGTGTCAATCATATTTATTCCATTAATGAAAAACCAGCAGTTCATAACCGGGTCTTGAATACTCCAGGGAGATTCAGCTATTTTTCCAGGTTGAAAAGTTGTTTTCAATGATCAAGTATACATGTTTTAGGAAAACAATGAGTTTCTTCAGGAATATTTATTGAGAGGATAGAGCAATCCCAACCCCCAGCCCAATGTTTTATTTCTGAGGTGGAAAATAATAATGTTGCTGTACCCCAAATTAAGGAATAAAGGGTTGTAAAAAAGGAGTTTTAGTGGGATTATTAATGAAGAAGAAATTCTAATTCTGGGCAGGAGATCCTTGCTCTGACAAGGGATCTTTTAATAGTCATTCATGGGGAAAAGTCTTTAATGTCATAGCAAAATGATTTTTATGCCAAAACTGTGAAGAAAAATCACCACAGTCGCATTGAGGGTTCTTGGCCATTCCCCATTTAAAGAGCTTTGCCTTAGTTCTGGCACGTCCTGTCATGATTCTATTCAGGTAGCTCCATATTTTGGGGGGCAACTGCATTCCTGGAAATGGTTTTCTTGGATCTGTGTGATTTATCTGATTGTGGTTAGTAAAATTCTCTTATTTTAATCATCATTCTTCATCTACATTGTAAGACTGTGGTATGTTATCCCAAATTGGTTTCCTAGACTTAAGCCTGGTAAGAGGTAGAGAATCTAATATTTTATATGTTGGAAGATCTCTAGGAGTCAATGTTTATTTCATACTACTCTCGGACTGTCTGTTACTGTCACCTGAGATCAGGAGGGGCAATGTTAAAAAGAATATGGAACCATGAGAGCGGTATGGATTTAAGGGTTCCAGATATTATTCTTACTGTATCATTAAGGTGAATATCAATCTTGTTGGTATGAGAGTCAAATTTGTCCTTCCCAACACACACTTACCCAGGAATCAATATAGATGTCTTCTGTAATCTTGACTTTATCTAGATCAGGGGTGTCAAACTGGCGGCTCGCGGTTGGATGCATCATGCACAGGCCACGCCTACCACAGCTCCATGAATGCGAAAAACATTACGAATCATCACGACGGCAATGTGACACCGCAAGTTTGACACCCATTATCTAGATGGTGGAGTAGAGAAGGCTTTACGCTCATCATTTGCCAGTGATACTTAAGAAAATAACTATTTCCCTTTGCTACTACTAGCATCAGACAACTAGATTGATCAATATGATAGGAGCAAAATTAAACTTTTTCCTCTTATTAGCATTAATAAAAGACAGAGGTGCTTTAGCTTTGTTTCCCTATCTCAACCCAGGGAATAAAAAGGTGTGCAGTTATGAGAGATGGGTGTATACTTTGGTCCTAGTACTATTTACCACCAGTGTATGATTGTGATCTTCAGAGCCCACTCCAATTCTTAACTGAAAAGGACAGCTTAGCTTTGAATCAATTTCACTGATATAAACTGGATTGAAAGTGACATTATTCCCCTTAGTTCAAGAGGACTATAGCACATCCAAGCCATGGACTTAAAGTATGAAAATACATAGTAAAATTCATATTTATAGTTTTAAAATCTATGATATTTTCAAAATCCTGTTTTATAGCTGAGCCTCAAGAAATGCATATATATTAATTGAGAGACAACTGTTTTATCAGTGCTTTCTTTTCACTTTTAAACTTTCAAAGCAAAACAATTTGTTTTATAACAGATGTTAGAAAAAGTGAAAAGTACATTTTGCATTTTCTTTTTCCTTCCATTCAACTGCATCCAATTCTTGGAGGCTGCCTGGAGAAATCCCTGCAGTTTTCCTAGCAAAGGTTTTTCAAAAATGGTTTGCCATTGCCTCCTTCCTATGGCTGAGGGAAAGTGACTAGCCCAAGGTCTGACTTTAAGTGACTTTGTGCCTAAGTGGCAGGACTAGAATTCAGTCTCCTAGTTTTTAGCCTGATGCTTTAACCACTACACCAAACTTGTCTGAAAGTTTCTTTTATTAATTACAAAAAAAAAAAAAAACACCCCAAAGATACAGTCATGTGAAAAAGAAAGTACACCCTCTTTGAGTTCTATGGTTTTATATATCAGGACATAGTAAAAATCATCTGGTCTTAGCAGTTCTTAAAATTAGGTAAATACAACCTCAGATGAACAACAACATATGACATATTACACTATGTCATCATTTATATTACAAAAAGAAAGCCAAAATGGAGAAGCCATGCGTGACAAACTAAGTACACCCTTACTGCTTCCATAGGTATGAAAACACTAAGTAGCAGCCAAGAGCTGCTAATCAAAAGCCCTTGTGACCCCTTATGATTCAATAGCTTGTAGAACTTCCTTTAGCAGCAATAAGGTGAAATAATCATTTTCTGTATGACTTTATCAGTCTCTCACGTCATTGTGGAGGAATTTTGGCCCATTCTTCTTTACATTGCTTCATTTCATTGAGGTTTGTGGGCAATTATTTATGCAATTATCTTGAGATCCAGCCACAACATCTCAATCAGGTTGAGATCTGGACTTTGCCCGGGCCATTGTAATAACCTTTATTCTTTTCTTTTTCAGCCATTCTGTTGTAGACTTGCTGGTGTGCTTGAGGTCATTGTCCTGTTGCACAACCCAATGTCAGCTGAGCTTTAGCTGTCGGATGGATGGCCTCACATTTGACTCTAGAATATTTTGTTATACAAAGGAGTTCTTGGTCAACTCAAAGCCTGCAAGGTGCCCAGCTCCTGTAGCTGCAAAGCAAGCTCAAATCATCACCCTGCCACCACTATGCTTCATGGTTGGTATGTTTGTACTGATATGCTTCTTTGGTTTTGCCAAACATGGCACTGTGTAATATGGTCAAACATTTCCACTTGTGTCTCATCTGTCCAAATGACAATGTTCTACAAGTCTTTTGATTTATTCAGATGCAACTTCACAAACCTAAACTGTGCTGCTGTGTTCATTTTAGAGAGCAAAGACTTTCTCCTGGTAAACCTTCCAAATAAACCATACTTGTTCAGTCTTTTTCTAATTGTACTGTCATAAAATTTAACATTTAATGTGCTAACTGAGCCTGTAGTCTGAGATGCAACTCTTAGATTTTTTGCAATTTCTCTGAGCATTGCATGGTCTGCCCTTGGGGTGAATTTGATGGGACATCTATTCCTGGGAAGATTGAAAGTGTCTTGAATATTTTCTACTTGTAAATAATCTTCCTCACTGTAGTATGGACTTTAAATTGTTTGGAAATGGCCTTATAATCTTTCATAGATAGATGGGCAGCAACAATTGCTTCTCTAAGTTCACTGCTGATATCTTTCATCTTTGGAATTGTGTTAACACCCACCCACCCCAATGTTAGAGACTAGCAAACTCCTAAAACTCCAGCTTTTATAGAGGTAGTCATACTTACTGATGATCAATTGATCAAAGGCACTTGATTAGCAGCACTTGGCTGTTACTTAGCCTCTTCACACCTATGAAAGCAATAAGGGTATACTTAGTTTTTCATACATGGCTTTTCCATTTTGGCTTTTTGTAAAATAAATGATGACATGGTGTAATAAATGATAACATGGTGTAATATGCCATGCATTGTTGTCACTTGAGGTTGAATTTACCTACTTTTAAGAACTGCAAATTATACAAGATTTTTACTATGTCTTGATACATAAAACCATAGAACTCAAAGAGAGTGGACTTTTTCATCAATGGACATCTTCATCAATGGACATCTTCATCAATGACATGGACAAGAGGATAGATGGGGAATTCATCAAATTTGCAGATGATACCAAGCTGGCAGGAATAGCCAACACTCCAGAAGATAGGAGTGTTAAGATACAAAAGGATCTTGACAGACTTGAACATTGGGTGCTATCTAACAAAATGAAATTCAATGCTGTAAAAAGTAAGATTCTACATTTAGCAAGAAAAACAAAATGCACAGGTATAGTATATGTGGTATCTTGCTCAATAGTAATAACTGTGAGAGGGATCTTGGAGTCCTAATGGACAACCATTTCTAAGCCAACACAGTTCTAGGCTGTATAAACAGAGGGATAGAATCAAAATCATGTAAAGTGTTAATACCACTTTATAATGCCTTGGTAAGGCCACACTTAGAATATTTTGGTTGCCACGATGTAAAAAAGATGTTGAGACTCTAGAAAGAATGCAGAGAAGAGCAACAAAGATGTTTAGGGGACTGGAGGCTAAAACATATGAAGAACGGTGGCAGGAACTGGGTATGTCTAGTTTAATGAAAAGAAGGACTAAGGGAGACATGATAACAGTGTTCCAATATCACAAAGAAGAGGGAGTCAAGCTATTCGTCAACACACCTGAGGGTAGGACAAGAAGCAATGAGTGGAAATTAATCAAGAAATTTCCAGACAGTTAGAACAATTGATCAGTGGAACAACTTGCCTTCAGAAGTTGTGAATGCTCCAACACTGGAAGTTTTTAAGAAGATATTGAATAACCATTTGTCTGAAGTGGTATAGGGTTTCTTGCCTACCTAAGCAGGAGGTTGGACTAGAAGACCTCCAAAGTCCCTTCCAACTCTATTATTCTAAATGATTCTAAATGATTCACATGGCTGTAGATGGCCCAAAACAGTTGATTTACAAAACAACTTTAGAACATTTAGAATTAACCAGAAGCAAAGTTATAAAAACACTTAAAATGAAATTGTTAACAAAGTAATCATGCTGTAGTTAAGAGTACTGTATTCCATCATATTACAATAATATGCTAGCTGCAGTTAGAACAGATGGAGACATGCTTATATTCCTTCATTTCCATTTTGTCCTGTCCTCTACTTTTCCCTGCTGTAATCAGTTGGGGAAAGAATTCTAAATTCAACCAAGTGATTGGTTTGAATTCCTCCTGGATTGGAAGGATATTAAAAATGATTGGTATGCCGCACATCCATTTTTAAGGCTTTTCAAAAGTATATTCTGGCAATGAAGGCTAAGAGATATATGAAGTAACCATTTCAAATTATGTTCAGGTGGTGCTGCTGCTGTACAGTCCTAACAACAGTGTAATGCTGGTTTTATATATTCCTTCAGTTATTGTTTTTTCCACTGCATCTATCTTGCTCTAGGTTGCTTGGCCTAGGGTCCTGATAGGAGCCTGCTATGTTGGGGGTGGCTGAGTAGAGAAGATCTCCATCCTAGATTACACATCGTCTTGGTTTTTAGCTTTTCTATTTAATTCTTCTAATTTCAGTTATTTTGTAGTACTTTTTAACTTTTTATCATATTGTAAGCCACACTGAGTAACTGTATCAGTAAGAAAGAAATTTAATAAACAAATAAAGGCAATCTATCTTGAATTACTAAAGCTTTGTTCTATGACTACTCTTCTTGTTTACAGAAGAGCGGATTGACACTTTAATAAATTTGAACGTTTACCAAAACTTGTAGAGCAAATAGAAATCTATTAACCCACTGATCTGCTGTTTAAATATACTGATTAAACATCCATCCATGTTAGTTGGCCTAACCACACATATAAGCATACTATTCCTTTCTATAGACATATATACTGATTTGCACAGTGGACATATTTGTGTTTTGGATTTTGGTGCTTTTTAAATGACCCATCAGAAAATAAGCATCTCTTTTATCTTTATTTAAATGTAGCAGGTAAAATATTTCAGCATTTTATCAGAAAACAGGATTGTACTTACATTGAACAAAAGACAATAAATAAAAATAAAACATACCTAAGAAAATATGATAAAACAGAGCATTTTAAAATGCATTTTCATCTTCTTAGAATATTTTAACCAAATGTTTTGCTTTTAATTAATTTAATTAAACATTTTGCTTTAACTTATGTCAGTTTTTCATTATATTTTAACTATTTTATCCTCTATTTTTAAGCAACAAAACAAAAAAGTATATAAAATAATTTTGCTTAAGTATATTGTCTTTACTTCAGTATGTCTAATTACTTTTATTTTATACTTTCTGCAAATTAGGAATGTAGCAATGTGGGGTTTTTTTCCAAACATATGGAACAATTAAACTAAGTTTCAATGTGCCGTTACTATGGAAACTAGAATATCTCAAAAGTGTTACAAATTAAAATGCCCTTTTTGCATCAATATGGTTGTTTTTTAAAAATGTGAATGTTTTCAAACATGTTAAAATTAAAAAAAAAATCTAGCGGACAAGATTACTATGAGCATATTTTTCATGCATGTGAAGATTTGTTTGGAAGACAATATAACCAATTATTCAAAGAAAAATGAAAAGCTGCAATGGGCAGTTAGGATATTGTAAAAATTAACCCGGACAGATGTGTAATATAGTACAAAGTATCTGAAAGTGTTTCAAGTCCAATTCAATTTGATTTTGAAGGGTGATTTTTGACTTTTAAATATGCAACATTATGCATATATAACAATAATTCTCACTAGTTAGAAATCACTTTAATGGGATTAATGCAAATTTATAGTACACTATTATGAAGTACGAAAACCTCCAATTTTGTAAAACAAAGGTACAGAGAACATTTGCTGTCATGCGCTTGCAATTGCTGGTTTTCCTCACAAAATCTAATCCCTTCATTCCCGCACTACAGCCGCGATGTACGACCGAAAGCCTAGGCCAACTGAACAAACATCGGTATATTTCAAACCTCCCAGTCGCGGCTGCCATTTTTATTTTTTTGACCATATTCTAATGACGCCCCTGATGACAAAATAAGGAGACAAGGAATTCGACCTATCGCGTTATGGAACCGTAATCCAAAAGGAACTCGACTCCGCCTCCCGGGAAGAAACGGTCAAATGGGTTCGTGTATCCTGGATGTCGGCCAATAGAGGAAACAAAATAGGAAGTAGGGCGGAGCTCTAGGAGCGCAGCGCCCCTCCTCCAAGTCCCACCCAGCCGGGCTCCCGGTTGGGAACACGTGCGGTTTTCTCCTCATTTCCCGCCATAACAGTGACGTCAGCACCGCTCTCCAGTTCTGGCGGTTCCCGGGCCCCTCCCCGTCCACCTCTACGAGCCAGGAGCCGGGTTCTAATCTTTGCCCTGCCGCTGCCTCAGGGCACCCGGCCCCCACGTCACCAGCTTCCTGCTTTTGCCGCCCGTGACACTCACCGGCCACGATTCGCTTTTGGCGTTTGTACTTGTAGACTCGGCCTTGCCATCCTCTTCTTTCGGCTGCCCGCGTTGCGTGCTCTAGTCTGAAGTTCGTTATTCCTGTCTCCATGACAACAACGACTGCACGCTTCAAAGAAGCTTGTGCGGCCCCGCAACAACACTCCTCCTGCCCCCCCCCCCCCCTCCGTCGCCGCCGTTAGCACAACCCCAGCCTAGGATGGGCGGGCTGCTCGGCAGCGGTCCTTGCCGTTTCTCTGCTCGAAGCGATCGTTGACCAGGAAGGGCGGGGTGTTTCCTAGCGCTGTCACTCGGCGAAGTTTTAAAATAATGGGAGTTTTCGGATTTTCATAATCTGAATATCTCTCCCGATTATCCTCACTGATTTTTTTTTAAAGAATCGTAGTGCCCCTTTCCCCCCCCCCCCCGCTTTTTAATATAGATTTTATAATATAAGTCAACCTTCCTCAACTTCGCTCTTTGCTTCCGAGTACGTTGGAACTGGAATTCTTAGAATCTAGTGTCCACATACCTATCGGTATATACATTTCATTAGATGCATACTTTTATGCAAAGATGTACAGTATAAATAATAATAACAACTTTATTTGGTACATGAAACAAAACAACATACAAAACTGCACAATATGCAGCTGTTGAATGAAATGTATTTTGTCTTGATGAGTTGGCTCCACTATAAGAAGGTAGAACTCCTTGGTGTGGCAAATAAGTTTATATTTGTATTCTACTCATCCTTTCAACTATTTTCTTTTTCAAGCAGATTAAACAATTGGCATTTTGCAGCACAAGTTCTTACTTTCTGCTAAATACAGATGTATCCCCTGCTGCTGTCCCCATGCAACTGGTATTTGGAGGCACACTGCCTACACTCCAGAAGTAACATTGAGCCTTCAAAATTAATTGCCCTAGATCAATCCTCTGAATTTATCATTTCCTCTGTTAAAGCCATCTGAGTTAGTGCCTATCTCCATGTTTGTGATATTTACAATATCATAGCTCAAGCTAATCAACACTTTGCATTAGAAAATCCCAACTCTGTATGTCTAGTCGATATATCAAAAATGCTTGCGCATAGCTACAAACACCATATTTTTTTTGCAACTTCTTCAGCAATGTCTGACCAACATTTGTCAAAAAGCAGTGTTGCAGCATGGCAAATGCACAAGGAATTATTAAGCCTAATTATAGTAATTAAAATAATTTCTATAATACAACCTTATCTAAACAAATTTTAAAATCCTGTCCTAGTCAATGTTACTTTATCACACTCACTATCCCTATCCCATATAAAAATTTAAATGTAATCACCAGCCAATAAACAGCCTTATTCCTTCCTATCTTAAAGGAAAAAGCGTAGATCAAAAATTTGGATAAGGCTAGCTAAAAGAAATAATCTTGATTGAATTCATCCCTGCTCCAAACAATTAAAGCTCTTTTGCTGTCTATAAAGCAACTGGGCCGATCTTCTCATATGAAATAAAGATTAAAAAGTAAAAAAGAGAAAATAACCATTGCAAACTACTTCCCTTCACCACTCTTCTTAAATAAATCTCAAATCCTCAAAATCTTGCTGCCTGATAGAACCATTTTTAGAAATTATGATTTTATATTTATAGATCAAAATAGTGCATGATACTTAACAAAATTCTTAACAGATTGTTAATAAATGATTTAATCAAAATTAAACTAACAATATGCTTTATTTATTTATTTTATTCAATTTGTATACTGCCCTTCTCCTTGTGGACTCAGGGTATTACTATATACCATAGTACTAATGATTATTTGTTCAAATATTAAATAATTTACTAAATATTTTAGTCTAGTAGAAAAAAAATAAAATTTTGATTGTTTGCATGTGTATAAAATTCCTACATATGCACCTACTCATCCACCCGTACATTATTTATACCCTCACACATATATTCACACAAACTTTATAAGAACTAGAATTTGAGTATCTCCCCTTCAATTCTAAAAAGCTTTCTTCACTCAAACCTGTTCCTCATACCAGCTGTAAGAATGGTGTGCATTTAGCTGCTGCCAGGTAATTTCCAATAATCATAACAAATTATATAGGACAGAAACACAATCCATTTTCATTACAACAGCTGCCATCTACTCAAGCCATTTTGCACATATATGATCGGTTATTTAAGTACTCATTCTCTCAGGTGCAGAAAAATTGGCACATAGGCATATATGGCGTACTAGTATGCTGTGCAAAATTTAAAATTACATAAAATTGCTAATTCATTGAAATTCTTCATATTGGCTCAACAGATGGCATACAAAAAGATTGTCTATTTGGAGACATAAGTATTGAAACATAACTGTCAGAATAGTTTTCAGTAATCTGATAGCAAATCTAGAGTCTTAAAAGGACTAATAAATTCAAAAGCAAATAAAGTACATTGTGTCAGTAATACACTTTCTAAAAACAATATTCCACTGTAGAAAAAAAATAAGAATAGTGACATTTACACTAAGAAAATAGCTATAACAACCTACATCTGGCATTTGGATTCCATAAATTTGCATTTATCATCGTGGCATTTTTGATGTTATATGAATATCACATGTTGTTATAATCTGCTCTTCATCAAGAGAGGAAAAAAGGTATCTTCATTTACGATCCACACATATCTAAATGAAGCAGAGCTAGACAGAAAACTCAATGTAGAATAGTGTTTCTCGATAGAAAAGCTGTATAATTTTATTTATTCATACTTCATATTTCTTAACTGCCTATCTTCCTTGAAGAGGGGCTCTGGGTGGTGTACAATATCATCAATAAAATTAAATATTAATATGTTTCTTCTATAATATTTTCCAGTTACAGCTATTCTATCATGCTTCCCACTACCAATCTGGGTCAATTAGGTATTGATAAATAATAAAACAGCTTGTAAGAAATGTTTCAGGGGAAAATAGACTTTTGTTACAGATAATATTAATAAAATTTTAAATGTCAATCTATTTTCTTTTCCCAGATACAAGATAATGATACAATCAAAATCTGTTTTATTCATGTCCTATCAAGAGATATATTGAATTTTATTGCATTCTATATGATACATATTTTCTCAATTTCATATAGGTATTTTTTTGCAAATGTTAAAACCCAAAACCTTCTACCTTATCTGGAACTCTTTGATTCTTGAGGGAAGGACAATTTGGAGTAAATAAACATATTTGTGCAGGAAATATGAATTTTATTTTCCCCCAAAAGCCCTTCTTTGCTCTAAAATGCATCATCCCAAATTGTTTCCCTAAAAAAAAAACCCACCTTGTCAGGACTTAAATGTGTCTATTAGGGAGTACTTTAGTACCCACAAGGCAGTTTACTGAATACGGTAATAAATACTAGTATATGGAATAAAGGGGTTTTAGATATACGAAAAACATTAGCAAATCACAGATCAGTTATTTCACTGAAAAATAACTTTTTTATGATATTCTGATATTCATAATCATTGGCTATGCCTTCATAGGCAATATGTATCCTGCTTTACTAGAAAAGTATGATTTTACCATGATCACAAGAACCTTGAAATATTCTATGTACTGAAAATATACTGGGAATAAATTATAGTGGTAATATCACTCTAATCATTAGAGTGCAGCTCTAATTAGTGCAGCTTGTTCTTATGAAGATACCAGGCAGGCACAAAGTTAGGAGTAACAAACACTGAAATATGTATAATAAATAATTTTTGAGGTGGCAGGCATTTTTAATGGAGAATTACCAGACAAAAAAAATGCCTAAGCACTCCTAATTTAACTTTTGAAAATATCCTTGTCAAATTCAGATGAGGAAAAACTCAGCTAGAAAGAAAATGGATTTAGTAGCCTTCCCTGTATGTGACACTCCACCATATTTTTTTTTAAAAAAATATTCTATCTTTAATTTTTTTTATAAATAAGACAGTGAATATGTCTAATACTTCTTTCTCTTCCTATTTTCCCCACAACAACCACTCTGTGAGGTGTGAATTGGGCTGAGAGTGATTAGTCCAAAGTCATTCAACCAGCTTTCATGCCTAAGGCACGACTAGAACTCACAATCTCCTGGTTTCTAGTCTGCCTTAACCATTAGACCAAACTGTTACATTTTAGTATCCATGCAATGGATGACTAGATGTTTTATTACAATTATACATAATGCAAAACCATAGTGCAAATCTGCAGGTTTTAAATATTTGCATTAACTGAAGAACAGATTCTTGCAAATTTCATATGGATAATTTAGCATTCAATAAGTTAAAGAAAGACAATAGTAAAAAAGACAACTAATTTTCACTTACAGCTCTAATCAGTACCAATATTTAATCCTATTTGTTATTTAATGGACATTTCATCTTTTGTCCACTGAATGAAAGTTTATTGATAGCCTTGTGCTTAAAACTATTCCAAAATGGTTAATGCATGTAATATTACCACAATTTTTATCCTCCTGGGGAATGAAGGTAAGTTAAGGACTTATCAGTATGATGGGCATGTCACTGATACCCACTTGTACAGTTGTTGCAACAGGCACTTGATTGTTGATTTTCTCTTAATGAGTGTTTTATTCTAAATTTAACAATAACATGATAATCTGTATCTGCTACTTTCTGGTTTCTGGTTTCAATCGGCTTACCTTCTCTGATGTCATAAAAAAAAAATTCCAAGCCTTATCCCAGAGCACCTTAGTACTTCAAGGAAATCTTAGAATATGAATGTCAAAATCTGTGACCAGTCTATGTGAAATTGAACCCCCTCAACTAT
This sequence comes from Arizona elegans, assembly GCA_022577455.1. NCBI lineage: Eukaryota > Metazoa > Chordata > Lepidosauria > Squamata > Colubridae > Arizona > Arizona elegans. The sequence goes on along the minus strand of JAKOOJ010000002.1, from coordinate 34,789,668 downwards.
GTCAGTACTCCATGAGTTTTTGAAATATGCTGTGTTAGTACAGATCAGCTCAGTGATCTTGGAACATTTCGATGAAAACAGATAGACAACATGCTGTGCCTATATATATATATGGTGGGTTTAAGCAATGCATCAGTATTTCAGATATATAATCTTAAAATTCATAAATGAACATGAGCAGTAAACAGAATAAAATGGTTATAAATATTGTATCAGTATAATACAGATTTTGTACTATCATGAAAAAAATCCCATTTTCTAATACTTTTTTCCAATATGATTGTTTTTCCTAGTATATTGAATACTTGTTTATGTTGCAAACATGTTATATCTTTACTTGAGAGTTAAGATATAATTTAAGAGTGAGAGAGAGAGAGAGATTGTTTTTTTTAAAAAAAGTCTAAAAACTGGATTTGAAAAGTAGACATGCTGATTTATTGTTTTATTTTTAAAAAGTGAATCTTAGCTACATATACATACGCACACACACACACATTCCTTATATTCATATCTATTATTTCAATCATTTTCTATAGGGCCAGAACAATTAATAAATGGTTACTGACACAAAAGCAATCACTGGCAGGCTTAAAATTGGATGAAAATATCAAAGCTGGAAGGGATACCATTTCTCCAGTTGAACCAGTCCCTACTCTGTTGCTACCTGACCAGGGCCTTTGAGACATGCAGGAGAATTATGTCTGCCTTTTTAGCCCATGAAACTGATGGGAGAAGTTATAAATGTAAAATGTTTATAGGACAATGCATAAAATGTACAAAATTAATATGATTGTTAGGAAATATAGTGTAAATAAGAGAGAAATGGACAAGAAGAAAATTAATAGTATATAGGGAATTGGGGGGAAATGTAAATATTAGAAGATGACCGTTACGAAACAGTTGTAAAAAGGAAAGATATATTATGTGTTTTGTGTTTGTGTTTGTTATATTGTGTTGTGTTATAAATAAAAAACAATTAAAGAAACTGATGGCACGGATGAAGATAGTATGAGACAAAAGGCCTCCTGCATGTTTATAATGGAAACCTCCTGCACACTATTTTTAACCTTATTTAGTTAAATAATGAAAACTAATTAGCTCAAATAGACCTTATCAGTCTTTGGCAAGTATGTGAACTGATTTTGCTGTGTTTTCAACCAATTTATGAAATGCTTATTTTCACATTTTTTAATTTAAGCTCTTTAACTCAATTTTAGTTTTAGCAGCTAAAGGCAAAACCACAGTCCATTCACAATGAATGTTACTAAAACAGTATTTATGGTATACAGATTTTTCTTAATATCTCTTTAGAATAATTTTCCCAATCTAGGAAATCTGTACAAGTGTGAACTTCAGCTTTTTCAGAATTACTAGGTTAGCTAGGGAATTCTGAGATTAGAGAAGACAGGAAATTTCTGGATAATATAGAAGGATGTCTGCAAACGAATACAGAAAGTATTCTGTAGAAAGCATGTAACTTAGACCAAGACACAATGCGTGTCCCTAGAACTGAGCAATCAATTTCAGATCCTATTCTGAGAAAATGACTTCCAGACTTCTGGTGTTCACCTAGCATTCTAGGGATTGGAAGGGGAGAAACCTGGGCTGCACAACAGTAAGGCATCCAATGGTGCTCCTAAGAGAAAAGGATGGGTGGCTTGCTGCTGAAAGGAACAGAATCAGCTGTCTACATACAACGTGAAGAGAAGTTTGTTGCCTCCTATATGCTAAGGTTAAGATGTATAGAGAGGCTGATACAACAAATAAAATCTGTCGATCACTATTCCTTTCTTTTATGTTGGAAAGGAGGAGTCTGGAAAGAGCCTGGAAACATATTGAAGGTTTACAAGAAGCTAGGTAGGAAGGCAAAATAGTTTGGTGTTTTTATCCATATTTCCATCTCAACTCAAGGACATTACTCAAGGAAAGAATCAAAAAATTATGGAGGTGAACTACTGGTTCAAGGGATAGTATTAATAGGGAAACTGCTGTACACCACTCACTCACACACGTAACAGTGGTTTGTTGGTTTGTTTGTTTATTTATTTATTTATTTATTTATATTTCTATACCGCCTTTCTCCCATAGGACTCAAGGCGGTGTACAGTCAAGAAAAAATATAGATACACAAACATCATAAAATTGCTAATTAAAATTATTATTATAACATAGTTTGACCCAATTAAATAAGCTAATAATAAGTTAATAAGTTTAGTAAGCTTATTAATATTCCCCAGCAATTCTCTTCACCAAAAATCCAGCACTGTCCCAATTAAGTCCAGCCAAAGGCAGACCAATGCTAGTCCACAAAGCAATGGCCAATGAGTCCACAAGACACTTGAAAGTTTCCCAAACAAGACAAATCCCCCAGGAAAAATTAAATCCACAACACACAAGTATTCACGAGGCAAGAAAAGTCCAGAGTTCACAAGGTATGATCTAAAGTGAAGGCAGGAATCACAACCAGGAAACATGCAGCTAGGAAATGAACATGTACTCAGCATTGTCTCCATCTGTCTGCTGTGCTAAATAGACAGCTTCTGGTGCAGTCCAAGAGGAATGAGACTGTCTCTTTACAAGTAATCAAGCTGACCTTCACTGCCAGTCTTTTCTCTGCCCTACCTGTTCTCAGATCAGGTGCAGAAGGTAGTTTCTCCTCATCACTAACCAGCTGAAGCTGTGTGCTTTCTGCATCTGAAGCCTCAGGATTGTCCTGCTGCAGCTGTGCTTCAGCCAAATCACTCTCAGCCAACTATCTGGAGCCATTGACTAATTCCCCTTCTGATATGCCTAGGACTGGTTCATCTTCTGAACTGTCTGGGGGAGTCACCACAAAAACTTTGGATTCCTGGATTGTGGTCTATACTATACAAGATTAAGTGAGAGACAGTCTGGCACTTAGAAAGATTAAGAATGTGTTTGGAAGATAATTTTCTGAGGTCATTTGTCAAATTTTAAATTAAATCTGGAGGTGGAGAAAGAACCACATTCAATACATACCGGTAAGACCTAAGGAAATAAACCTTACAACAAGGAAGCGATAAAAAGGAAGGAGTGCTGGGTTATCTGCAGTAGATACAGCAGGTAACCCTAAGAAAGCTAATTTATTAACAGACTTGTGTTTGGTATGGCAGAAAAACTGTATGAGCAATTTAAGGGTTAACATTACTAAAGAGCAAATGCCCATTCCTCCTCAGACAGATTATATGGGATTATTATAAATGGAGCCAAAAAATTGTTAGGTGTTGTGCTTTGTCTTTAAGTCACATCTGTTTAATCTTGTATACTATTTCATCTTATTTTAGCAATAAAATATTAGCTCATATAATACATTGTTGTTAGAAAGGTAAAATGAAAAACTAATGCTAAAGAAGATAGTTTAGCTATAATTAATAAGTAATTTACTCACTGATTATGTGTGAACGAATGTAAACCTGATTTGGGAAAAGAAATAAGCAAAGAACTCAGTATTGAGAAAAAGGAAAGTATGAGAAAGAAATTTAAAATAATGTCGCATTGATTTTGTTTGGTAAAAGAGATGGTTTGGGAAAACTGACAGGTTTTCAAAATTTTATTACTGTGCCCTACAACAAGACCATTCCTGAAATCCTTGCCCAGCCTTTTCTTGATCTTGCCAATCTTGAAGAGTGGATATAGTGTATCTTTTATTTCTGAACTGCAACATACTATTCAATATAATAATTTTTTGGAAAATTAACTTGCACCTTCACATCCTTAAATCAAGGAAATGTTTGCCTTTGAAATATAAATAGTGTAGCTTCATGAAATTTCTTCTTCTCCGAAACAATTTTGCAATTTCTCTTGTCACATTCTGAATCATATTGAAGCAATAAAGAAGAAAGATACAGCATTTTGAAGGTAACAGTCTGAATTAACATAGTTAAATGTAAAGGTCAGCCTCTATTTAATATTAATTCAAATATGAGGAATCCCCAATGTAACAAATTGGTTATAGTATAAAAATAATTTTCAATATTAAAAATAAGCCACATTTCTGAATTTTAAACAAGTGCCAAGTGGATTTTATTATGCATCAGGGGGTCAGATAAAGTGTGCCTGAAATTACACCAGCAGCTTAAATATATGTTGAGTTGGCCAAATGGCAAGGCAGTCACGTGATCTCAACCAGCTTAAGATAAATGGCATTATGCTATTCTTGACTAATGGAAATGTTTTTAGGGCAATTTGAAAGTACCTAAAGTGCCATAAAAATGTATGTGCTCAGTCTTTTACTAGTATTCTGCCAAGGGCTACAATAGCTTCTAGTACACCAAGTATATACTTGGAAGGATGTATATCTAGAAGTAAATCTGCATAATTGCTCAATCAGTAAATGTCTATCAAATCTATGTGCATATTTTGCTAACATAGTTGGGGCAAAATATAAACCATGAAGCAGATTTTTTTTCTTCTGGTTGTTTTTAATAATTATGAGTTAGCACAAATAATGGCATTATTGCTGAAAACTGCAGAAAAAATAATTCTGAAATACAAATGAGTGGACAACATATAGCCAGGAGCTGTAAAAGTAATACTATCTTTTAATGGATATGAACATTCTCTCACCTCCCTCTATTGTCCAACAGTTTTTTAAATTAGTAAATGTAACCTAATGACCAGTTGTTTGAATGATTAACCTATACAACCTACAGTTCACAAACCTTTATTACCTGCTGTATACCTTCTTACAAACTATCTTAGTTTTTTTATCCTTTGGTAATCTCAAAATCTTAGGAAAAGAATTATATAATGGAAACAATGAATGTTAGATCGTTTCCTATCAGCATTATTGCTGATATAAATGGTAATCAACAAATACAGTGAAGTAATACAGTTTTAAAATACTTCATTTATTTGTTATGTTCAACACTTTTATAATACCTATTAACAATAAGCCCTATGAGGATTTAAACCATAAAATACAAAAGATGCAAAATAGATATAATATTGAAAACAATTATAAAACAAAAATCACTTAAAAGAAAAACTATTCTATGCATGCACTAAATACATTAGTTGTGCTGTAGTGATAAGATATAACTACAAATATTTCTGATTTCAGTTCTGATACACTAATTCACTTCATATAATAATTCCTGAATTAATGGTATATGAAGTTGGATGAACTGTCAAATTCAAAAATTCCATTGTTATCACATACTAGTTTCTTCGCAAAGAATCTCATGCCTTAAACTACAATTTCTTGCTATATTTAAACTAAAGCTCAGATTAATGTCAGTTGGAAACCTCAGATGGTTTATAATCCAAATTAGTTTATGTGTAAATATTTTGCACAATAATTATGTACAGAATAATAATTATACAATTATCCCAAAAGATTATGAAAAAGAAAAGAAAGCAGCAATGTTATCAACAGTAGGAATATATAAGGAAATCCACAAATATTAAGACTAGGATTTTCTTTTTTCGTAGCAATAGGAATGACATTCTAATTTCTTTTATTATCTGTTCTTTGATATCTCAAGTAATCTTACAGTTGTATCCTACTAAACCAACTCTGACATCTCCAATATTTTGGAGATAACAAAAATTATGTTATCTCCAAAATAATGTAATATTTCATTCATTAACTGAATTGCTTAACCAATTAATATTTAGAATACTGATTAAACAAAGAATGCTGAATGTAATTGTGTCTCTTCTACAAATTCATAGCATCAAGGGACCTTGACCTGGTCCACAGTCATAAATGTCACATTGCCCCTCCATACAAGGAAGCCATAGCAGACAGAAGATATGATGAATGTATTGGCTGTTGAGATATAAAAAAGTTTATAGAAAAAGAAATAATTGAAGGTCGTGGTTGAGTTACAGCAGAGGTACAGGGTTGTATAAATAGTCAACTTTTACTGATTTATTTTTATTTTATTGATGTAATTGATTGATCTCATGTATCATGATTCTTGCTGGCATACAAACAATTATAATTATTTCAGAAACTTAAAAAAAAATAAAAAAAATATTATAAAGGCTAAGAGAGAGCATTAGATTATAAACAATGGAGCTACCTTATCAAATTACTATTCCTTTGCAAACCCCAGGATTGGTCACATAATCAGATATTAAGGGACTTCCAGAAGGTCAGAGAGATGTAGCAAATCTTACCTCAGGCAGATAATGTTCCATAGGGAATACCATGGCAGAAAAGCCTCAACTTCTGGGTCCTAACATAATTAATTCTAACAGATGGGATTTACAACCTCCCTCTTTTGCCAGAACTGACAAGACGGGCAGAAATAATTGGGAAGAGGCAGTCCCTCAAAACTTTGTGAACTCTCAAGTTTCCTCTTTGTGCTATGTATTCAAAATGGACAGTGATTAATATGTCTCTCTCTGTGTGTATGTGGGTGGGTGTAGATATATATGTATGTATACAGCATGTGTGATGTATGTGAAAGGGTAGATATATACTTTCTTTTGAGGACAGGCAACAATTTCATTTTTAATGTGTGCCAGTGTACTCTTAGTGTACACAGTGTAATCTTAAATAATATCATGCTATGAAGAGCTTTAAAGGTCAAAACCAACACCTTGAATTAGACCCAGAAGCAAGCTGGCAACCAATGCAGCTCATAGAGCAGAGATATGTGTGCTGCTCTAGGAGCACATATCCTGTGCCACTGAATTCTGTAGCAGCTGGAGCTTCTGGATACTTTTCAAGGGCAACCCCATGTAGAGTACATTACAGTAGCCTATCTGGGAGGTGACCAAAGAATGAGCAACCATGAATAGAACAATAAATAAAATCACTAATTTTAAAGTTTTGATTAAAACTTTTGCGTACTAAAATTAGAAGTGAAAGACATAATGTTACCTAAATTACCATCTCCTCTTTATTAGAATTCCAGTTATGGCATTAGTGTCATTAATTGTTCAGTGCTTAACTGAGCATTACTGAATCTGCAAAACAAAATAAAAAAATCAGACCAGCCTTCAGTACTCCACTGAAATCACAGTGCCGCAGTCCATTTGTCACATTCCCATAATTGCCAAACATCATTATTCTGGATTTCTATTGTGGATTTTGTTAAAATCTACATAACTCCATAGCATTGCTACAGCTGCTACTATTGCCTTAATAATCATTGCTTTCATAGATGACTTTCTCTTGAGAGCTCAAAGAATCATATATGGGGTATGCGTGTGTCCCCCCTCCTCCCACTATACTCTCAAACAGCAAACTTATATTGGACAAGACAGAAAAACATTGCTTGGCTCATGCTTACCTAATCATCTCTAAGCAGAATAAACTTACACAGCCCTTTCTCTGATCCTGGCTCAAGACAGTAGCTTCTATACTATTTTATTTTCTAACTAGACCATGCAACAATGTTAAAAATGGCAAAGTATTTTGAATCTAAAATGTTTCCAAGTTGTTAACACTTGCAAAACCTAGGTTTTCTTTGTTAAACGAGATAGACTTGGCTGCTATCTCAATTAACAGCGGCCAGATTCTTTTATTGCCCGCAACGACAAAGCGAATTTTCAGAATATATCGGGACCTAGACATAACTGCGGAAGAGAGGAAAGTTACAGCGCTAGGTAAGGAGCGAATAGCGACATGCAGGTAGGAACTGCACTCAAAATTGTTGAAGATTCAACTCATTCTAAGAGAGAAAAAAAAAAGTTTTCGGATTTTCTAACGCTGACAAAATCTAGTGATTCGTATCGCGAACTTCTCCGGAATCCGGGAGAGAAGGGAAGATGTAACCTGTCCCAGGTCTATTTACCTCTCTGTTCATTGAAGCGGAGGAGGGGGGGAGGGTTGGTTCTTCTCTAGTTTTCTAATAACTGGATGAGTATATAGAACGATAGCAGTATAAGCCATCTGCCGCCGACAGCCGTGTTCCTAAGTTCCGCACCTGGTCACGGAGACCGAAACCTGGGAGAACGCACAGCAGGCGGCGGTGGGAAGGCGGAGGGCGGATCCACCCGACACGCCCCCTTCTTTCGGCGTTTGGTGCCGTAGGGAGTTAAGGCTGGGAGGGGGCGAGCAGGTGAGGGGGTCAAACCTGGCTTACCCGGCTATCCTGGGTTTGCTGGAGACGAATACGATGGAACAGTACCCGACAACTCTTATAGAGGGGGCCTCGCCCCCACCTGGAACCGGCCCCGGTGGGATGTACTGTTGAGAAAACAAACCCCTTCCTTTCCTTTCCTAGCTCCCACAAGACCCAGCATACAAACGATTACCTTTAAAACGAAAACACACGCTATACTCGTAACAAACACAAACGCAGCGCTCGGGCGTATTGCACATTGGGACATGTAGTCTTCTTGGTTTAACGATTTCCCTCCCCCTCCCCATTTGTAAAACGAACAGGGCAGCGGGGAGGGAGACAGGAGTGGGTTGAATAGAGAGGGTCTTCACGAGCTCTCGCGAGATCTGTGGCAGGCCTTTTCTTTTCTCTGCGTCTCGTGCGGTTTGCTCGCGAGCGCGGCCGCCTCGGCTGGGATGTTTTGTGCAGTCGCCATTCCCTTATGTGACGTCATAGTGCATTGTTGTGACTTGCGTAGCGGAGCATCCCTCAAACTGTCAGCTGTGTCGCCGCCGCCGCTACTGCGGGAGTGCGAGCCCGAGACGGCCCAACCCTCCACCGCCCTGTCGCTCCCACGCCCCTCCCGCAGGGGTTCTAGAACTCCACGTCACCGTATCATTGTCTGTGCGGGACCCTCGGGCTCCCCCTCCTTCCCCCCGCCCCGTCCCTGCACGTTCCATTCCGCCCCCGCCCCCCTCGAATCATCTCAATGAGATGCAAACATGAAAGACAAGAGGAAGAAGAAGGACCGCACCTGGGCCGAGGCTGCCCGCCTGGTAGGTGCGACCCGAGGCTTTGTGCGTGCGGCGGGGCCGGCCCGTCCGCCCGGCTGGCTGGCTGGCTGCTCTTCCCGGGGCGAGTCGGGGAGGCGCCTAGTGCAGCCCACTCCCGACCCGAGCTCTTTGCATTGTTGCAGTCGGTAGGGGATGCTGGAGTGACCGTGCGGAGCTGCGCGTGGGCAGAGTCAGTGCCTCGGAGTGCCGGAGGTGCGGGATGAGACGGGAAGCGGAGGCTGCGTTCTCGTGGGTGGCGGAACAATGTTCCGTGCAAAAGTCTGCTCACCGGGTGTTCTCCGGGAACTACTTTGTTCGTGGACGGGTCTGCGTGCCACGTTCAGTAGCTAAAGAAGGACTTCTGGCGTTAAAGGGCTGTGCAGCGAGAGGCGCTGGGAGTTAAAAAGAAAACCCTTAGAAACCCTCCCACTACTCTAGGTCCTACTTACTCCTCTTACTCTTGAAGAGAGATCTGGCGATTCTTCCTTAGCCATAAGCACTCTTCATCGTTTGCGGGAAATCCCACCACGAAGTGGCAGACAGAAGAGGAAGAATTTCCTCCACACCTGTGCACTCACTATAGAGATGAGGCATGATGCCTGCCTTTGGGGTTGAAGGGAAAGATTGCAGTCTCATCCCGTTCTAACTCCTCTATAGTGCTTGAATGCATGCATGCATTCGTTTATTCATTCATAATTATTACCATAATGACTGGTGTGTGTGTGTGTGTGTGTATGACAGCCTGGAATAAGGGAATCACTTCTGTTTGTGGCATTTGAAGTCCATAATGTGCTCATTTTATTTTTAAGCTTATGCAAATAAAAAATGACATTTCTTTAACCTCTGGTTTGATATAACATTGATGTGAGCGAACAGTTTTCCCTGTAGCTGTGTCCGTGAAATATGAACAACTTAGCTTCAGTTGTATCTTCATGTCTAAGAAGCAGTGCTGCTTCCGTGTCTTAATATGAGCTGCCGAGCACATTTCTCCATAATATGTATATAAAAGTGGGAAGAATATACAAGACATTCTCCATACTTTTCTAAGTCTGCAGAAAAAGAAGGTATATCTGTAAAGCAAAGAATTCAAGAATCTGTCTTCCTTCTAATCCTCACATATTGGTGAAACTAATATTCCAGAATGTACCCACTTTCCGGTATGTTTGTGTTAGATGTCCAGGGATTTTCTTGCACAGGTAGACTTTATCCAAGATATTCCTTTCTGTCTTCTCAGGAAAAAAAATACATTTCTCAAACAATTTTTCCCCAAAGTTTGTCAGCAGAAATAAATCTGTTTTTTCTTTATTACGTATTTCTCTGTGGTATGTTGCATTTTCTAAAAAATATGATTTTCAGATTTGAAATAGTGATCTTTAAATACTGAAAATTAAGATGATGTACTTTCTGGGAAAATTCCATTGAATTCAGTGGGATTTAATATAAACTGTTATTATAGTATTGTAGGATAATATTGGTCTACATAATGGTGGGTATATTTTATGAAGTTTGGGTTCAGGAAATAAGTTGAAAATAGCTTCTTATTGTAAAGCTAATAACTGTTTTAGCTTTTTGGTAACTTATCTGTGATGACACTCATTTGTTCCTGTGTCATGTATGTTACCATGATAATATATACAGTAATTCCCAAACACAGTAAAATATAAGTATCAGATATACTGTAGCCTATTTATATTATTTGTCTCTAGGCCAGTGGTTCTCAACCTTCCTAATGCCGCGACCCTTTAATACAGTTCCTCATGTTGTGGTGACCCCCAACCAGGGGTGGGTTCTAAATTTTTTACTACCGGTTCTGTGGGCGTGGTTATTTTGTGGGTGTGGCTTGGAGGTCATGTGACTGGGTGGGTGTGGCTAGCTGGTCATGTGACCGGGTGGCCATGGCTATGTGTATAGGGACTACTCAGAGGGCTGAAAAAAGTCATTTCTGACAGGTCCTCGCACTTTTGACTGGTCCTCACACTTATGACCATCCTCACATTTATGCCCATGCAGCATTCTTAACAACCATGTCACTCATTTCACAACTGCTTCTCTTCACCATGGTGACAAGATAGGGCAAAAACGTAAACTGTGAGGACAGTCATAAGTTCGAGGACTGGTCAAAAGTGCGAGGACCAGTCAAAAATAACTTTTTCAGCCCTCTGAGTAGTCCATATGCATAAAAGGATACAGCAATAGAGAGGGATGAAGGAAGGGAAGGGAAATTAGAGTAGGAGTGAGGGTAAGAGAGGGAGGAAGAGAGGAGGAGAAGGAGAAAGGAAGAGGAAGTAGGGAGGAGAAGAAGAGGGTGAGGAAGAGAAAGTAAGAAGGAAAGAAAAGAGAGAGGTGGTAGGTTTGAGGAGAAAGATTGCTGTACAATAAAAAAGATGAAAGGGAAGAAAGCCAACCCCAAACAAATTTAAAGATATTAAGATAAAGAATGAATTGTTAAACTTTAAAGAATAAAAGAGAACAAATATGAATAAATAACAATAATTAGAAACACACATACAAATATACAATGTATTTTCTTTGAACAGAGTATTTGGCCGGTTCATAAATTTAAACAGTGTTTAGTCATTTCAATTAAATTTACAATTTCTATATTTCCTTTTTGCCATATTTATTCCTCATCTATTTTTGTAAAAAACCAATATTACCCTTCATCCTCATCTCTTATCTTAATCAAATTCAGTTTTTCCCTTCTATTCTATATTATACCCCTTCCCATTGTCATCTATTTTTATATCCATCCTCACATTGGTTAATTATGTAATATTACAGTTGTTTAATATGAATTCAACATTTTAATATAAATCAATTAGTTATATAACTACCTTTTTTGTATATTAATCAATATGAACATGAATATTCCAATTATTTCCAAGCAATCCAATTTCTTACAAATCAATTAATTATATTTACCAATAATAATAAGCCAAATAATTTCCCCCATATATTCCTCCAAACCACAACTTAACCATTTCTGCTTTCAACACAATATACAATTAATAGTATCTCAATTATTACAATTCCCTAGTTAAATAGAGATTTTTTTCTTTTGTGTTTTAAAATCTCCTCTTTTTCCCTAAATTTCCCGTTGTTTGCACCTACCTTTTTTGTTGAGGAAAAAGAAATCTGCCTGCCTAATTTTCCAACGTGCAAAGCCAACAGCCTGCTTTACTTTCTCTTTCGTTTTTCAGTATAGCTAGGGGGAAAAAATCTGCACTCTTTCCAAGCAAGCAGCAGAGCTCTGAGCAAAACAGCTGAGAGCAAATCAGCTGGGGGTCAGGAGCCGATCTAAGCAAGGGCTAATTAGCCTATGCTGAAGCTCCGTGGGCCAATAAAATTACAAAAAAACACCAAACCCTTTGTTAAATTGCTGGCTCGCCCGCCCCTCGCCCACCACTATTTATTGGCTATAAATAGTGGTGCGGAGGGGCGGGGCAAGCCAGCAATTTAACAAAGGGTTTGGCTGCACCACTGGCTCTAGGGCGGCCCATTGAAGCCCCGCGGCAAGAATTTAAACAGCTTTTTTTCCTCTAGCCATCGGAGGCAGCAATAGATGGGGAGTGGGCGGGGTAAACGAACGGCTGGCGATCCAACAGAGCAGAGAGTGAGGGTGAGTGAAGGCATGGGGGGGGAGAGAGGGCTTTGGCGACCCCTGTGAAATGGCCGTTCGACCCCCAAAGGGGTCGCGACCCCCAGGTTGAGAACCGCTGCTCTAGGCTGTCTATAGTTTAATAGGGAAGCTATTTTATTTTTCATCTGTTGTATAGCATAATAATCTGCACTTCACTCTTACAACTATAGATTGTCCTTTTTTTATCCCTTTGTATCAGGTTTGACTTCTGGTGACTACCAGAACTGGCTCTACAGTTTTCTTGCTGAGGTGTTTTGGAAGTGGTTTTCTATTGCTTCTTACCTAGGGCTGAGAGAGAGTGATTGGCCCAAGGTCCCCTAGTTTGGCTTCATGCCTAGGTCAAGTCTAGAACTTGGTCTTTCAGTTTCTAGCATGATGCCTTAACCACTTAACCAAACTGACTCTATAAACAGTCTACATACAAGTAAAGCAAAATAGCCTAAATTCAATTTAACAAATTTACACTGAAATTCACACAATTCCATCGAAGTATGGTTTTATAGCTAAGGTTGAGTTGTATTGGGTGGATTGAATTATACATTTTGCCATTTTGTTTCTAAAGGCTCTTTTTAAATGTTTATATATGTAATAATCCATAAATGTACTAATAAAACAAATGAAAGTTGTTTCATCAGAGTACCCAAACTTTTTGAACCACTTAGCATATTTAGAATTTTGAAAGTGTGTTATGGGATCTCAAAAACTGATTATCAGCATGATGATGGCCAGTCACAAAGTATCTATTTGCAAAATATAAACTAAACTCTGGATTGCAGTCATCAGTCACATTATTTTCTAAGAATGCCTCTGGGATCTAAACAGACCAAAAATATTTTTGGAAATAAGATTCATGTTTGTGGTTTTCATGGAGTTTCCCATTCATATTTTCCTAATTAAAGGAATATTTTACAAATTGATAAGACCAAGTGCCAAGGAATAGGTTGGGTTTGTTATCATCAATGGGTACCATATATGCTATTTTCTATAATAGCTTTTATTTTTATGACAAGTGCTGATTGATTGATTATGTGCTATCAAGTTGCTGTTTCCATATATGACCATTTTAAGCCAAGAATTCTATTAAGGTGTAGTCTTTATATGCAGGACTAGATGAAGACGGAAAGACATCCTTCTGAAAGACCAACTCAGGTCTTAATAAGAAAGAAACTTTCTTAATAAGAAGGTACTTTGTGTGTATGCTGTGATAACATTTTTAGGACTTTCTGAACTGTATTGAAAGTACAATAGTACAAAAGAATCTTATCTAGTTCTTATTAAGGTCAAAGTAAAACACTTGATCGTGACTAATCCATTAATTTCAATATGTAGCTAACTTTTCACTGGATTTAACTCTATAAAATTGCATCACTTTTTATATTTAAAAGTTCTTCCAGTTCTTCACTTCCTTGAGTAATATCCATAACAAGCCACAATGTCAAAATGCCATAGCACTAATGATGTAACTTAGAACTTGTATTTGATATCTGACCCAAGTATATAAATTATGTGATTTATATCATGATCTGAGTCATCATCTGTTCCCTATAGCAATAGCACTTAGACTTATATACCACTTTACAGTGCTTTACAACCCTCTCTAAGCGGTTTACAGAGTCAGCATATTGCCACCAACAATTTGGGTCCTCATTTTACCCACCTCAGAAGGATGGAAGGCTGAGTCAACCTTGAGCCTGGTGAGATTTGAACTGCCAAATTACAGGCAGCCGGCTCAGCAGAAGTAACCTGTAGTACTGCACCACCATGGCTCACTGTATGCTCCCTTTCTATGGATGCCTAGGCCCCTTCCCTGTGTGCAAATTTTACTTGTATTACTTCTGCATACTCTGTATCCATCTGCATGGCCGTTAATTTTCCTTTGCTATCTTGTTCCTTTTTTTTCTGAGCATTTTCATCTCCAGTTATCCTTGTGTATGCTTGTCTACTACCCATCAGGCAAAGGTGTTAAAAACAGAGGACCTTGGTGAAATTTATTAAAAAAATGTGCAAAATGCATGCAAAATCATTAATGAGTCATATTCTTCCTTGCTGCTGCTTCTGCTTCTCCCTAATTTGATAATCACAGAAATAACCAATAAAATCTCATCCAATATATACATTCCATGGAGTTTAAACACTGTCATTTGTAATGGAACTGTATTGCCATAAGGGAATTACTTAAATTCCCTTATGTTCTGTTCCCTCTGCTTGCAACCTTTCCTACCGGCTTCCCCACTGACTTTCTGGGGAAATTGGCAGAGAAGGTGGCAAATGATGATCACATAATTGCAGAGCATTTGGCAATTGATTGTCAGTGCAAATAGACTGCGAAGCACCTGAAATGTGGTTACATGATCACGGGGCAGGGGGTTGTGATCATTTATAATGGCCAGAGATGCTTTACAGACTGTAAAGCATCCATTCTGAGCCCATAAATTGAGGACTACTTATAATCTGGGATGTATTTACTAATAGACATCTTGTTTTGTTTTCTTAGTATCCATTTATTTCTGACTTTATTGAATCAATCACTATTCTAGTGAAAAGTATACAGTTGAGACTGATAATTCTCCAGCAATGACTTTTCAATTATTTGATCAATGCTTGTACTTCGAAATGAAATGAATTCTACATTTCTGCTTGTTTACTGTGCCCAACCCCATAGATGGGGCAGATGAACATACAAGTGTAAAGCATTCTTGAATGTAGCAAAGGCATCTCTAGCTACAAGACCTTCCTGTGTCACTAGCAAGTTAAAGAACACATGAAAATTAAAGTTATATTTGTCAGTGCAAAAGTGTTTTCTTTTTGATACACGAGTGAGCGTACATACTTTTAATATATCCTTTATGTGACATATAGTAGTTATCTACAACTATTCTGTAGCATATCTAATCTAATAAACCTAATCTAGTTCTCCTATATGCAATTAATACATTATATATGTCTAATCTCTTATTGATTGATATATCATTCCATTTTTATGTATGTATTCATCAATTGAATTGGATTTTAATTTCATGTATACCGCAACTGAGGCAGAAATTATAGCCAAAAAGCATTTCCTTGATTTCTCCTCTCAGACTTATTAATGTCTTATAGTTATAAACATAAATTATATGTTAAAATTTACTTTAAAAATCATGTAATATTGTATGTGTAATATTATTAATGTGAATGACTTGATTCTTTTTCATTCAGAAGAGAAATATAGTTGCAAATAAAAACTATTGCACATACTACAACTTTTATTTATTTACTTACTTTTTTAGTGGTAGATCACCACATTTCACTTGAATTCATGTGTTATCCTCAAAATGATGTGAAACCATGTCACCAATGTTTAGCAGTTGCACTGTCAAAATTTAGAAATAAATTCTCTAAATTTATTTAGAAAATAAATAAGACTGGTTTAGAGCTATAGTCAGAGGAATAACATTTTTCTCTCTTTCAGCCTAGTAACTCCTGATAAACAATGGGAAATTTCAAAATACAAATTGACAGAAAGGAAAACATGCTATACTAGATGAGTTAATAATTTGATGATATAAGGCAATTTCTTTTATTAATTGTGTGTCTGAGATGAGTTTATTTCCTGCCTAAAATCACATTCTTTATGTTTATAAACATGCTGATAAACCTGCACTTTTAACTGCTAAGGCATGATTTTATATCACATGGGAATGTGGCCTAAATTAGGAAGAGACAAGCGGAATCCAAAGTATTTATGTAAATGATTGTTCATGGAAATATCCCATCTTACCGCATTCCAGTTTCTAGCTATAACCACAATTTGCTTTAAAAAAAAAAAAAAGCAGATAAGGGCCTGTTGTTCAAAAAGGGACTTCATTTTTTTAGTTTTGTACTTTTAGAATATGTGGAGAAGCTTTTTAAATTATTCTCTGGAAAAGTGTTGAGACTTGAGATCTCACGCTTTGTTCATAAGTAATCTGTACTTATGAACAGAAAGACCCATTTTTGGTCTTTTAATTTATGCTATTATAATTTTCTACTGTGCCATTCTTTTCTATTAATTTACTAATGAGGTTTCCACCCACTTTATTCTGAAATAAGGCATGTAGCTGTAAACTTGTTATTCCTAAACTTATTAGAAATATTGTAGGCCTGTATTGCCAAATATTTTTAAGAGAATGGATTAATTTTATGATATTGGCTGTTCCAATTAACATCATTAAGCTACAATGTGGCTTAAGTACTGTTACATAACATGTTTATTTATTTGACAAAGTCTGTGCTGCCTAATTTATTTATTTATTTATTTGTTTGTTTGTTTGTTTTGTTTTGCTTGTCAAACGTATAAGATAGCAGGTATAGGTATAAACATAAACAAAGGAAGGAAGTACAGATAATGGGGACAGTAAGACAGGGATGATAGGCACGCTGGTATGCTGGTGCGCTTATGCACCAGTGGTGAGATTCAAAATTTTTTACTACTGGTTCTGTAGGTGTGGGTTGGTGGGCGTGGGTTGGTGGGCGTGGCAGAGGAAGGACAGTGTAAAATCTCCATTCCCACCCCATTCCAGGTGAAGGATACTGTAAAATCTCCATTCCCTCCCCACTCCAGGGGAAGATTACTGTAAAATCCCCATTTCCTCCTGATCAGCTGGGACTCGAGATGAAGAGAATAGATGGGAGCGGGGCCAGTCAGAAGTGGTATTCACCGGTTCTCCGAATTACTCAAAATTTCTGCTACCGGTTCTCCAGAATTGGTCAGAACCTACTGAAACCCACCTCTGTTATGCACGCACCCTCTACGTCTACTCTTCTGATTTTAGGCAACTTAACAACGTATGAAAAAAGTGTTATAAAGTGTTCACTTGTAAACACCTGAAAGTTTGTTCTAATTTTTTTTAGTTTATTTAATTAATTGTTTATATTATTGTTAGAGATTGTGAGTTCTAGTCCCGCCTTGGGCACAAAGCCAGCTGGGTGACCTTGGCCAATATTTTCTCTCAGCCCTAAAAAGAATGCAATGGCAAATCACTTCTGAAAAACTTTGCCAAGAAAATGTCAGGGACTTGTCCAGGCCGACTCTGAGAATTGCACATGATTAAAGAGGGGAAATTATTATTATTGTTAATCTTATAGTTGTAAATAATTATGATGGTGAAAGTATTTTAGAACATCTTTGCAATGGGCTCAGTCATATTTCTAGTTTTCAAATGCTAACAGATTCCCTAAAATCTCATGAATGTATAAATGCAAATTTACTGTGTTGCATTTAGTAATCTCTTTCTCATTTTACAGCGTATTATACATCACTTAAATTCCTTGCTTTTGATTACAACTTTGTTTTAGTTTTTCTGTCTTTATGGTGATGGTTAGCATCTGACTATGCCTTACTTAGAGTGAAGCTTTGAATATCATTTGTCAGAAAAACTAAACTTACAGATTCCGAATATCATAGGATTGGCATTACATTACACAGAGTGAGGCAGGTTTTTTTTCCTGATAAGTGAACTTTTAAGATAGGAACAATAGCAATTCCTTTCATCTGGCAGCCAAGGTCTCAAACTCCCCATCTTGAGCCAAAATCCTTGTTTATTATTGATCAGGATGAGTTATTAATGTTCTCTCAACATGTCCAATTTATGATAGAATGCATCTTATTAAGAGGGAGACAGCCATTCCTCTGACACTTTTCAATAGGCATTGTCCAAGTTCTTATTCTAAATCACAGCTTTTATTGAAGTAAGTATGTACTAAGAAAGTGCCTGTAAAGTGGTGAGTGACTGGAAGCAGGTTGTTGGAGAACAATGATGCCTGTTAGATGATCTGCCTTATACCTATATATGTTTTGGCTAGCATCTTCACATGTAGTCAATAAGACTATCTCATTGCCTGTGTTAAAGAAAGAGTCGCATTTAGGATGTAAAAATTGGATGGAATAAAGTACATGTTTTGTGAAATGTTTGGGTTCAATTAGTATATGAAGGATCACGAAGAAGAGATTCCTGGCACATAATAAATTAGATTGGATGTCCAGAAATAAATCAAAATGTTTGAAATAATCAGACTGGGTAGAAAAGTGGAAAAATGGTGATGTGAAATAGAGTTGGTAGAAAATGAAATATGGATGCGCAGAGTTTAATAGAAGGAAAAACACAAAAAATCTTTGAAACACTTATAAACAGGAAATCCTATAGTAGTGGTTAAAAAGGAAAAATGATATAAAAATGTTCAAGAATCAGTGTGTTTAAAGACATGAATAAATGAAATAAATGAAACAAATTAGTCAACAGCTTAATCATGGATTAAAGGAAACAGTGGGTGATGAAAATGTGATATTAAAGAAAGGTGGAACTTAGAGGAAAAACAGGATTACTATAGAACAGGTAGATTTCTATGGGGCTGGATGCTAATGGTAGAAAGAATGTGGGAAAAGGGGATGGGAAGAAATACATGGTAACAACAGCATGTATTATCAAAGAACGGACAACAGAAGTTACCATAACAGTAACTTTTTAATCTCTTATCATTCAACATGTTTCATATTTGTAAATTTTACAGATTTGCTACCCTGTTTTTAGTATAAATATTCTAACAGGTAATTTTGAAAGTTATAAAGATCATTAAAAGTGTTAAAACATTTAAAAATTGGGAAATTAAATTTTTTGGATGTTCAAAATCTTGAGATTAATAAAAATGTTTGATAACCAATTACTATAAATAAATACTGTACAAATTCCCTCAGGAAGATACTTCTAAAGTGGAGCATCAGGAACAAGTCCTCCCTACCCCACACTTCCTGCCTCACATGGCTTTTGATTGGATGTAAATAAGAATGCAGCATACTTTGAGCGGTAAACTTGAGAAGTTCTAATTCAGATGTTGTTTCCATCACAAACTTGCTAAATTTAATTCCAAGTTATTAAAATTTTATTAGGTACTTTTCCTTCCATGTGTAATAATGGGATAATAATATCAATCACTTATTCATAGTTGTAGATATTGCTGTTTGAGTAGTGCTCTCAGGTACAGTGAAGAACCATTGATTCTCATTACATGCTATAATCAGCTTGCCTGCTATTTCCCTTTTGTATGAAGAAAAGGGAAAGTGTCCCATTATGTCAAAACAAAACAAAAATACTTTCCTGAACTCAATCTGAACTAATAAATTAGGATCAAATTGTATTATCTAACTAAATGTCATGAATGGAGGCTTGCTCAGGTTGATTGACATTTTATAAGATTTCAGAACCTGGAATATAAAGAGATACAACTTACTTCAATGGAAATAGACATGGACATTTGGTTCAGACAATTGTCTTGAAAGTGAAGCAGTTCAGTGAGTTTTGAATTAGATACCTTCAGCTTGATTAATTTTTTGCAAAGGGACATACCTATTATGGGTGGTTTCTGTTCTTGGTTGTTTTCTTACAGTTTTTTCATTACCAAACTAGATAACATCACCAGTGCTAGTCAGGAGTAGGGTTTGGTCTTATTATATACTAGTCTCTCTCTCTCTCTCTCTCTCTCTCTCTCTCTCTCTCTCTCTCTCCCTCCCTCCCTCCCTCCCTCCCTCCCTCCCTCCCTCTCCCTCCCTTCCCACCTCTCTCTCTACACACACACACACACACACACACACCAGCAGCTTGCCTTAGTATATAAAATGAGAGCAAACTTCACTCCTTACTAACACTGAGAAGGTTACCTACTTTGGTAATTAAATGTTTGCAAGAAAACAACCAAGCTCAGAGAGCACCAAGGACTCCATAATTCAATCCTGAGCTACAATTATTCTCTTCTATCAGTACATACCTATTTTTATGTTACTCTACTCATTGAATCAAAATGACAATTCAGTTAAAGTTTTGAGTGATTCACATTTGCATAATAACCAGTGGCTAGAAAATGATGAAAGAATCACTCTGGATAATTGTAAATTCTTCATTTGCAAGTAGCAGCTATAATAAAGCATTATTAATAAATTTTGATTTGCTTTCTGTCCTATCTTAAAAGCATAAAGCTGAAGGAGAATGATTTTTTCTGATAATCTTTCAATAATATGGTAATTACTATATTAATCAGCTAACATTTGATATTATGTTGATAAAATATGGACAATTACTAATTTTAGGTTAAAGTTAATCTTATACAAGCATATAGTGCCTCTGGAAATCTTGCTGATGCTTTCCTTTTTGACTTCAGGGTTCTCTCTCCCACTTAAATTTAAACATTGAAAATCTTCTAATTAAAAAGGTGGGACATGCCCCAAAGATATTCCTAAAAATAATAAGAAAAAAGAATACTTTTGCTCTGGGGGAAAAAAGACAAGAGGCAAATTGAAATGGCATACAACATCTTGAAAGATTTGAAAGAGGTAAAAGGAAAAAACTTATCTAATGTGCCGTCTAGTAAATGAATATTTTGTAAATGGTCATGTCAATCTTGTCTAGTATTTTGAAAACAGACAAGTTACCCCTTCTTTCCACTGAAGCTTCAAATGAGAATTTTGTGAACTGAATTGCCTGGTTTTTGCCTCTAATTGTACAGTAAATGTCTGTAGCTTTAAATGTCCTGAAGTAGCAAGAAGCATGTAGATTTTTTGGCTTTCCCCCCATTCTGCCTTCTTCTCATTGTCCATTTTTTCCTCCTACTTACCTGTGTTTCCCTGAAAATAAGACCAGGTCTTATTTTCTTTTGGCCCCCAAAATATGCACTAGGCTTATTTTCAGGGAATATCTTATTTTTTTTCCCCATGTACAGGAGGTCCACTTCTTCTGCTTGCTTGGGGGGGGGGGGCAGGAGCCATGTGGTGTGCTAGTGCTGCCGCCAGGAGGCAGGGGAGTGGAGCTGCCTCATGCGCCCCGCACCAATTTACCTCAGGAACCCTGCAGTCAGGCCACCCATGCCCTGACACCTGCCTTGCCTTGCAGAGTGGCTCCAGCAGCCCCATCCAGAAAGACCTGCATGGCCACCGATCCATTTTTTCTGCTTGTTCGTGGCCACAACAGAGCCGGAGGCTGAGCACAGCACATTGGTGCTGTGACCGTGAGGTGGGGCATGGAGCTTTTCCATGTGCCATGCACTGGCTTAACTCAGGGCCCCCACAGCCAGGCCATCCACGCCCCGACACATGCCTCACCTTTCAGCCGTGGCACCAACACCAGCACACCACTCAGCCTCCTGCTCCATTGTGGCTGTAAGCAAGCAGAAGAAGTGGGCTAAGGTCACGTGGACACTTGCTGAACATGGCTGTTGGTGCTGCCGCTGTGTGGCAGGTGTTGGGGCATGGAGGGCCTGGCTGTGAAACCTCTGAGGTAAGCCGGTGCGAGGTGCGTGAGGTGGCTCCACCTGCTTCATGGCCATAGCACTGCAAGCAACCAGATGGAATGGGCAGCCGACCGGCCTTGCAGGCTTTTAAGTAGGGCTTATATTATGTGCACACACAAAAAAACATGCTAGGACTTCTTTTCAGGATAGGTCTTATTTTCGGGAAAACGGTATTACGTGATAAAATTAGAATCCTAACTTCATCAATCACATATTTGAGTGAATTAGTCGGGGACAAGCAAGATGAAAGGGATGCAGCTGTCTCTTAACTTATTGCCTTTTTACTTTCTGTCTTTCCCAGAGAGCATAGCCATTCATATCAGGTTAGAGAAACATGATTTAGAACACTAAGATGCAGACACAAAATATGTAGCTTGTGATCATATGGCTCTTTTAGTAGAATTAACTTTGGGTGTCTGATGAAACGTTATCCTTCAATATTGGTTCATAAATGTTCTACAAATCAGTAGATATGAATTTTATTACACCATCAGATTTGTGAAATGTTATGTCAGCTTTCAGTCCTGCCGGAGATTGAAAAAAGGTGGGAGGAAAAAAGGCTTGGGACTGATAGTCAAGGATAACTAATGTATTTCAACTTTTAAATACATATTTAAATATTCTTGACTATCAGTCTAAAGCCTTTTTAGGCAAAGTAATGGAAATACCTAACTTTAGACTCTGAAATCTAAAAAGGCAGTGCTTCTTTTAGAATCAAAAACATCTCATTGCTAAATATCTCTGTGTTTATATTTGTGTATGTTCTGTCTATTACACTTGGAACATTTATGTCCAATATTTTACCATCCTCCATTGGTTACAGGCAACTCTGGATTCCCACACTTTCAATGGCATACTGTATCCTTCAGAAGACTATTTTTTTAACAAGATTATTTGTGTATTTATTTGAGACAGTGGCATATCCATATTACTATTATTTGACAACATGCAGCTGAGGAGATAACTTTTTCCTTAAATCTGTTAACCTATTCTTTTCTAAACACTTGAATTCTGCCATGTACATACGTGAGATTTTGTAACTTACATGGATACTCCTAATTATAACTTGGTTTTTTTAAAAACTCAGATTTCATATTATAGATTACAAGTTAGAGACCAGGAATACTAATATATTTATAATAAATTGATATCAAACTTACTAGTTTAGTCACAAGAAATACATTTGGTTTGATATAATTCTGCATTCAGTTTTGGTTACCACAATGTAAAAAAGATGTTGAGACTGTAGAAAGAGTGCAGAGAAGAGCAACAAAGATGATTAGGGGACTGAAGGCTAAAACATGAAGAACGGTTGCAGGAACAGGGTATGTCTAATTTAATGAAAAGAAGGACTAGGGGAGACATGATAGCAGTGTTCCAATATCTCAGGGGCTGCCACAAAGAAGAGGGAGTCAAACTATTCTCCAAAGCACCTGAAGGTAGGACAAGAAGCAATGGGTGGGAACTAATCAAGGAGAGAAGCAACTTAGAACTAAGGAGAACTTTCCTGACAGAACAATTAATCAGTGGAATAACTTGCCTCCAGAAGTTGTGAATGCTCCAACACTGGAAGTTTTTAAGAAGATGTTGGACAACCATTTGTCTGAAGTGGTATAGGGTTTCCTGCCTAAGCAGGGGGTTGGACTAGAAGACCTCCAACTCTGTTATTCTATTCTATTCTATTCTATTCTATTCTATTCTATTCTATTCTATTCTATTCTATTCTATTCTATTAATTATATTGATAGAACAACAATTATATTGATAGAACATCTTCAACTGAGTTTAGGGAATTTTCATGCTCTGCTTATAAAGGCTTTGTATGGTCAGTAGGTTTTGTGATGTGAAGGTCATGTCAGGTGATGGTCATGTCAGCTGAGGATCTTGTAATGGGTCTTGTGATGGGGAGATCACATCAGGTGAGGGTCATTGGGAGGGTCAGTGCTGGTTGAGGGGGTTACGTGTGCTGTTTGAGGGTCAGTGCCTTTGCTGATTGGCTGTGCGGTTGATTTGAATTCTGAGGAGTTCGTAGATTGGTTGAAGGTTGATGTGTCTGTTGATGGAATTGCTTGTGGAATGCCAGACTTCAGTAAACTCACTTGTGTGGCTGGTGATAGTGTGGCTGATGATTCTTGTATTGCTCCAATCAAATTGGTGTTGTTCGGTGTCAGTGTGGGTAGAGATTAGGGATTTGGGATTGTGGCGTTTGACTGCCAGCTGGTGTTCATGGATTCTGTTTTTTAATTGACGTGATGCTTGTCCCATGTAGAATTGGTTGCAAATATTACAGTTGACTTTGTAAATTACATTTTTTCTTTCATCCTTCTGTATCTTGTCTTTGGTTCTGAATAATTCCTGTCAGAGTGTGGCTGTGGGTTTGTGGGCTACTGCTATTCCTAGAAGTTGAAGAATTCTGGCTGTCATTTCCGACACTCATTTTATGTATGGTAGGGTTACTTTTTGCGTGGTGATTGGCTATGTAATGTGTTGTGGTTTGGGTGCTGTGTCAGTTGCCAAGCATTCCAACTAAAAACCCAAGCCCCAAATAAAATACAACAAATTCAGTCAGAGCCACCCTTTTCAGCCAATGATATTCATTCCTAACTAATTACACTTCTCAGAGTCACTTGCTTGTGAGATGATCATCTATATAAATTAGATAGATAGATAGATCAATAAACAAATAAATAAATATGATGAAATGAATTCTGTCACAACACAGCACAAGTTTAGCTCCTTTTGTGCTTGTGTTGTGAAATCCAATGCAAGTACATAAGGGACAGAGTTTGTGTTGCAACATCAAGATGAATGCTTTTGTTACTTGTTCCTTTTTGCTTGCTACATCTTTGCATGAACTTTTGTTTTTAGTACTGGGGTCTGTACTTGCCCCTTTGTTTTAGCAGGGGCTTCAGTTCTTTTCAGCGAAAGTAAGATAGTGAGCTCTCCCCGTTTGCAGGTATTTATTTTGGGGAATAATTTCTTATCCAGTAAATGCAGCTTAGGCTATTTTTAGCTTATCGGACAGAGGGACTTAGAATGTGATGTATTTCTTCCAGCACTGGAATAATGCTGAGTGCACTTGCATTGCTCAGTAAGTTCTTTTATGTCACCTTAAGCCTATTATTACTTCAGTGATTCCTGTAACTTGAATATAAGTGGATTCTTTTCCAATATTGTAGCTTCTTCCATACGTATGTATGCTAGGTTATATGTTGTATTGATACAGAATAATTGAAGATAGGATAATGTTTCAGACTTAATTCAGTTTTGATGGCGTTTATTCTGATGATAAATAAAGCAGTCTATGAAATGTGAAGTAAGGAGCTTAGCTGCATAGATGATACAAGGCCAATATTCTTTTACTAGGAAATTATTGTTAAGAATTTTTATGTGTAGCTGTAGAAAATGCATCAAAACATACTATTTATTTATTTATTTGGTGGACTGTAGAAATTGATTTAAATTACATTTATGTCTCATACCAAGCGATGGAATAACTTGCAGATGCCTTTTCTATCTTACTTTAGGAAGATAAATGTCATAATGTGATGGATGATTTTTGTCAGAAAGCTAACCATTATGCATTTAACAAAAATACCACTGACAGCTAGGAAACGGATCTTTGTGCCTAAAGGTTTCTCTCCATACTTGCCTCTAATTCAGAATCTTGATTTGTCATATTTAGCTTCTGAACACTAAGTAAAAAAATTGGTCTGTGTCAAACAAATAAAAATAATTGCTCTGTGAGACAATGTTAAAATTCTGTGACTTAATGACTAATGGTTTCATACTGTTATGACTGAAGAGTCAAGAAAATAGCAAAAAAAAAAAAGGTACTACAATGCATTATAATGAAACCATGAAACAAAAAGAGGGGAGGAAGACTGAGGAATCAGCAGGTGAAGGAATGGCTAGTGGGAAAGTGAGCAGGTAGAGCTGCAGGAATGGTAGGGGATGTTGGGATGAAGAGTGAGTGAGTGAGAAAGTAAAGACAATTAAGGCCCACTAAGCACTTCGTTGGTTCAGTGGGTGAAGGAGAAAGAGAACTAAGTGGATGAGATTGGAGATTTCAGCTATAGCTAAACAGTTAATGATCAAAGATTCTCAAACCTTATAAGATTCTCATAACCTTATACACTGTAGTTCCAAACATGATGATAAATTTGATAGTACTTCTGGCCCTGCCTATGTAAGCCTAGTCAATTCTAGTTTTGTTCTAAATTGTAATCTACTCTCTAATTTGTTCAGAAATTATAGCCCAAGTTCAAAACCATTGGCTGACAGTGAAAACTAGTCACTTAAAGACTTAATTTAATTAGATTAATTTAGAACATGGGAAAAAGTTGGAGACTACCTGTAGTCAATTTTACAATCTCTGCCAACATTAACTTCACTATCCATTCTTCCAATTTGTGAGTCCTTCCATCCTCCAGCTACATATCAGTGTTATTACTGTGTTTCCCTGAAAATAAGGCCCTGTCTTATATTTTTTTGAACCCTGAAATAAGTGCTTGGCTTTATTGTCATGTGCTCAAAAGCCCGACTGGGCTTATTATCAGGGGATGTCTTATTTTGGGGGAAACAGCGTATATAATTTCATTATATGTCTTATGACTATTATGCCATTACTTTGTTCCGGTAGTCTGTACGTTGCTGGAAGTACAATACATTTGAGGACACTTCGCTTATGTGAAGTAATACTTTCAGGTTTACTGGATGTTGCTTGTTTACTGCATCCAGCTTGAGATGGATAAAATATTGGGCAATCGTTTAATCAACAGAGGGTTGATCAGAAACCAATAAAGATTATAGAGATGAGTTGGAAAGTGTTAGCCAGTGTCAGAAAGCAAAAAATAAAAGGAAAGTTCATGAGTGCTTAACGGTCCAGGAATTTCATAACAATACAAGTAGTCCTTGTTTACTAACTGTCTTAGACAGCAACCCTTTGCAGTTATGACAGTGATGGAAAAGTAACTTTGTAATCGATACATACATTTATGACTTTTGCAGTCTCTCTCTCTCTCTCTCCCTCCCTCCCTCCCTCCCTCCCTCCCTCTCTCTCTCTCTCTCTCTCTCTCTCTCTCGGCTTTCTTGTGAGCCAGGAGTCCAGAAACCTACCTTCCTATTTGGCCTCCCCTGGTTGTTTGGGGTCACATCCTTCTAATGTTGTAAAGGAAAGAAAAGCTGAAATAAAATTTAAGCACAGTTGTAGTTTCACGCTTTTTCATTTAGTGATTACTTTGCATAACAACTAAGTTTCTGGTCACAAGTGCAATCATTAAATGATGACTACCTTTGGTAAATTCCAGGCTACCTTTCCCATGTTGGAACTACTATCTAGAAGTCCTATTTTTAACATAAGAATTTGAAGTCACTTCCATTTTTAGGAAAACTTCTTTTAGATAATGAACCAGCATCCTTTCAACAATTATAATGTTATATATATATATATATATATATATATATATATATATATATATATATATATATATATATATATATATATGTATATATGTATGTATATATGTATATATGTATATATACATACACACACACACACACACACACACACACACACACACATATATATATATAATGTTATAACAATTATAACTCATACAGTGGCAATCAAATATTCCTTGTTTTACTTATGGTACCCAAACATACTAACATGATGAGGACAAAAGCAAACCAGCTTTTAGTTGTTTGCAGGAAGAGAGAAACTCTTTGTTTTCCACTCTTCCATTTCCATTCTCCTCAGTCCTAGTATATATGAGATAACCCGGTTATCATTTCATAGATATTTCCTTATCTAACATTGAGTTTCCTTGTGGGAAGTTGGCAGAGAGCATCACAAATCTTCCTTCCCCTGCCCTCCCTTTCACTTCACTTCACTTCTGTCAATGTTTCTCCCTTTTACTTACTTCCTTTTTCTTCCCTCCCTCCCTTCTTTCTTTCCTGCTTCCTTCCCTATCTTTCTCCCCCTTTCTTCCTTTCCCCATCCCCACACTCTTTCTTCTTCCATCCCTTGCTTTCTCCCTCCCTTTCTTCTCTTCTCCAACCTCCCTTCCCTCCTCCACTTTTCCTCTCTTCCTTTCTTCCGGTCCTGTTTCTCTCTTCCCTGCACTTTCCCGGTCTTCTTTCTCTTCCTGTCAATGTGACTACCTTCTTCCCTTTGTTCCTTGAATTCCTTACTATTTACTTTGCTTGTGGGAAGCTTGCAAAGAAAAAGTCAGTGGGAAAGTGAGCAGGAAGTTGCAAGTCCAAGGCCAGCAGACAGGTAAGTGGTTACTACCAGATGGGGAAGGGAGAAAAGAACTGTAGGTCAGGAATGGTATGTGAGGGTGAACAAGTATTGCTTTGGTTGGGAAGGGTATGTGGGTGCATGCCAGAAATGCTGCATGAGTTAGGGAGCGTGCACAGGAAGGCAGTGCGGATAGAAAGGGTATCTGTGTTTCATGAGAGATGCTGTGTGGATCAGGGAGGCTGTGCAAGGACCACACAAGTCAAAAAGGGTGTATGAAGTCATAGGAGTATGAAGAGATGCCATGTGGATCAGATAGGGTATTGCAGGGGGCAGTGTGGGTCAAGAAAAATGCATGGGGGGGGGGGCTGCAAGGTTGTATGAGTGGTGCCGCACTGAATGGAGATGGCATATGGAGATGGTGTGGGTTGGGAAAAGTACCTGCAGGTGCTTGTGAGTGTGGAAGATGTGCCATGCAAGTTAGGGACAGTAAATCGGGGGTGGGTGGGGGGTCTCAAAAAGGTATGTTGGGAATGGCCAAGAGTGTTGTATGGGCCAGGGAAGGCATGCGAGATAAGCATAAATTAGGGACAATGTGTGAGAGTGTGTAAGAGGTGCTGGATGGGTTGGGGAAGGCATATAGGGAAGTAATATGGCCAAAAGAGGATGCATAAGGGTTCCTTCCTCCCTCCTCTTCCCCTTCTCCTTCTTTCCCTTTCCAGCAAGCAGGTAAGTGCTGCTGCTGGATTAGGAAAGGAGTGAGGAATTGTGAGACTGACTGGGAAATTATCATAAAATGTTGCAAATGAAAATCACATGACTGCAGTAGCTGCCCAGTAGCACAGAAGTAGCCAGTAGCACCAAAGTAGCTGTAACTTCTCCAATCTTCACTCCCTCAGGGGTCCTGGGTTCTGGATTTGGATACACTTTGTAAGTTAACAAAAAATGTTTTCTTATGATGCACCATTTCACCCAGTTTAAGGTCATTACAACAAAAGTTTTAGTAGTATATCAATAAATTATATGCATGGCAATAAATAATGATTTGGATATCAGTATTTCTGAGATGTCCAAATTCCATTTTTGTATTTCACTAGCCAATCTTGTAATATTTTGGAAATTAAATGAGTATCTTTTATTCAGAACAGTCACTCCATCACAGGTGATGGAGGGAGTAGTCTCCAAGTTTCAAGGAATGGTTGTACACTGCAAAACAGGTGATTGGAACATTGTCTTAACCTGGGTAAAAGAGCCTAAATTGTTTAATTAAAGATATCCTCGAGACAGAGCTATGGAGCATACCATACTAAAACAACAGATAATTTATACTGACAAGTATAGAATTCCAAAATGGACTTGACACTACTCTTGAAAAGCTGAGGCCACAAGGAAATTATCAAGGGGGCACCAATTCCCAAATGTTTAAAAATAATAGGTGAACTGAGCCATTATAACAACCTCTAATTGCAAGGTAAGCTTTATTAAAATAAGTAATTATTGCTGATCATATTGAGTATTTGAGAATAGAATACCAAAAAGGTCATTGATTTATGTGCTCCATTGATTATAAAAATGCCTTTGATTGTGTTTTACAATGTCAGACTGTGGAATGTGCTTAGAAATTCATTTTACTCACTCTAAACCTATCAACAGGACCTGAAGTTTCATTTATTTATTTCTTGATAAAATTTGTAGGCTGCTCATTTTATCTTAAGGAAACTCTGGGCAGCTTACAAATATAAAAAATCATAATCATAATGATTAAGAATAGTACATGGCAAAACAAACTGCTTCCACATTGGCAAAGGAGTAAGATAAGTCATATACTGTCCTCTTATCTATTAAACCTATATTTGTAATATAAGGAACTGAACTGGAAAAAAGGTAATTTTCAAACTGGAAAAAGGAACATGAATAAGCTGCGCTGTACTGAAGATACTAATCTGATTGCTGAAAATGCAAGTAATCTGCAAGCTCTAAATAACAAAGGTCAAGGACCTGAAAAAATGGAATTAAGATTATCTGCACTATATTTGATAGATTAGCTGTGAAGGCCTTTGGAAAAAAAATATTCATATGCCTTGATGTATCCATACCTACACAGGTCAGAATCATGCAAGCAATTGCTTCCCTTGTGATACTATATGGAAGCGATAATTGCACTTTGAAGAAACAAGACAGTAAAAGTGTTTATATTTTTGCGTTTAGTAGTTAGAGAAGATTCCTGAAAATAGCCCAGATAGCCAAGAAAATAAACAAATGGCTTATTGAACAAATCAACCTAGAGTTCTCACTTGAAACCCAAATGACTAGACTCAAATAATCATACTTCAGAAAGATACAGATTTAGCTCTTCTGAGAAGTCTATAATGCTGGAAAAAGGTGGAATGAAAGAGAAAAAGGTGATGACTAGCTGTAAGGTGAGTGGAATCAATGATAGTGGCAATACATGCCCCAATTAAAGACATGAAAGACCAGGTTGAGAACAAATTATCCTAGAGAAAATCTATGTGATTGCTAAGAATTGGTGCCAACAGGATAGCATATAATTATATTCACACACACACATATAATACAGCTGAATAGTGTAATGGTTAGAGCACTGTTTTTTGATGTGGGAGACCAGATTCACATCTCAGCTGGTTCCCTCCCTCCAGGTGTTCATTTACAAAATTTCAGGTTTCTGCAGTATATTTGTCCAATTCCTAGAGAACCTGTCTACCAAGAGGTCTAAAGAATCAAGGGGAGAAACAGATGGATGGTGATGGTTCAGATGTCCAAGAGTCTAAATACGGGTTGTCAGCCAGCCTGGGTTCAAAGGTGCAGAATTTCTACAGGCAACAGGTTCTAGAGACAAATGCAGAGTTCTAGTAAACAAACCAATTGTTTCCATCAAAGGATTGCTAGCAATGATAGTTCTTAAAAATGCCCACTGTGGGCGTAAGCAACCAAGGATGGGAATGCCCTTGATAGGCAAGAAATCACATTAAATGCCTTTGTGTTGCTTGACATTCCATGCAATGTATTCTAGGGATAAGGAGAGGATCAGAATCTGGCTCATCATTACCTGACTTGTATGTTGCCTAGCTCTGTCAGTTCTGATGCTTGATTGCTAGTCTCCTCCTGAGACTGGTGTTCATTCAGGGCCTCCAAAGTGGCATTCTCGTGTTCTTCCTGGCACACATGCAGTATGTCCCAAGCTGCGTTTTTCAGTTTGGAGCAGTGATGAAATGTAAAATTTGTTACTACCAGTTCTGTGGGGATAGCTTGTGGGGGGGGATTAATGGGCATGGCCAGCTTTTTTTTTTTTTTTTTACTTTTTTTACTTTTAAAAGCATTTTTTTCTAAACCTCTTCGGTCGAAGAGGTTGCAGAAAAAAATGCTTTTAAAAGCCTCTGACGATCAGACAACTCAGCTGGGATCGTCAGAGGCTTTTAAAGGCATTTTTTTTCCTACAACATCTTCAGCCGAAGAGGTTGTAGAAAAAATGCTTTGAAAAACCTCTGATGATCCCAGCTGAGCTGTGCGATTATCAGAGGCTTTTTTTTTTTTTACTTTTAAAAGCATTTTTTTGGCCAAAGAGGTTATAGAAAAAGTACTTTTAAAAGTAAAAAAAACAGCCTCTGATGATCGCGAGGCTCAGCTGGGCATGGGGGGGCATGCAGGAATTTTTGCTACCGGTTCTCTGAACCACCTGCCTCCATCGCTACCGGATCGGGTGATCCGGTCCGAACCGGGAACATTTCACCCCTGGTTTGGAGTCTTCTGAATCCAAACTGGTCATGAGAAATTCCATCTAAAATACTCACACAAGTCCTGTCCCCATGAACTACTTTTGGATTTACCAGACAATAGCCACCAGGAACAATATTCCTTGTTTTCTACCAAAGGGAAAGGAAGTCACATTTCAGCTTCATCTCAGTCTCCCATTTGAGGCTTATCAACCTTTATGATTTGCCTGACCTATTTTTATATGCAAATATGATGGAATGGAATATGATTCTGATGGCTTGGACCAGGGGTCCCCAAACCCCGATCCAAGGACCGATACCAGTCCACAATTTGCCAGAAACTGGACTGCGCAAACAAGCGAAGCCCCATCCACGAGATGCAGGCAGCACATGAAACCACTCCCCCTCTGGCCTACGGAAAAACCTCTCCATGGAACTTTTGGTCCCTGGTACTCAAAAGGTTTGGGGCCACTGGCTTAGACGATGGAATGATGGAATATTGGTTTGACTCAGAAATAAGGGAGGAGAATGCCAACTGATAGAGAAGAGGTATTTGCATGCTAAGAAAACATGTGAGAAAGAAATTCAAAACAATTCTGCATTGATTGTGTTGTGTATAACTTGAAGTAAAGAAGACTTTGTCCAGGTTTCAATATTCTGTTACAATACAATATAATACAATATAATACAGTAAGGTAAGACTCCTAACAACTCTTTTTGTTCCTGATCTTGCAGATCATAAAGGGCTAACATTGTAGAAAACATCGAATACAGGTAGTCCTCAACTTATGGCCACAATTGAGCCCAAAATTTATGTTGCTAAGTGAGAAATTTGTTAAGTGAGTTATTCCCCATTTTATGACTTCTTGCTGCATTTGTTAAGTGAATCACTGCAGTTGTTAAATTAGTAACATGGTTGTTAAGTGAATCTGGTTTCCTCATTGACTTAGTTTGTCAGAAGGTTGCAAAAGGTAATCACATGACCCAGGGACATTGTAACGGTCATAAATGTGAGTCAGTTGTCAAGCATTTGGATGTAAGTCATGTGATCATGGGGATGCTGCGATTGTCATAAGTGTGAAAATGGTCATAAGTCACTTTTTTCAGTACCCTTGTAACTTTGAACGGACACTTAGCGAATTGTTGTAAATTGAGAACTACCTGTAGTTTCCTTTAGTATCTATGAACACTTTGTCAATGTTTCCATCTCAGGTACATCTTCTTCAGACAAAGCATCACTGCTAAGGATTACATTTCTTAAGTTACAGATATTTTCATTTTTACCAAAATAAGCTGAGAGAAATCTATATGTTTATCTTCCCTAAGAGTAGTAAGACAAATTCATGTTTTGAGATGAGCTCAAAGATAAGATGACTTACCCCTGAATCCTCACTATCCTACAGTCCTCTCTTCATGCAAAAAGGAGTCAGGGAAAGAATGAAAGATCTTTTGCTCCTTCTCTGTGGAAGAAAAAACATGTTTTTCCTGCTCAAGGAGGTGGGAACAATAATTATTCAAATTTTCAAGTGAAGCATTTTACAGTAAATTGCAGGTTTTTTTTAAAAAAAGAAAAAGACACTACAGACTGACTATCAGATCCTTAGAATCCAAAACATGTAATTTAAAATTATATGAATATCACTTTGCTCATGTTACTTTGTATTAGCAACACTGGATATATTAGTAGTCCAATAATTACATTACTAAATCATTAATGATTTATGATCCATTATGAGAATGTACTTTGCAAGCCTCAGTTAAATTTGCTCTTCTCATACAGAGCGTGTATGTAGTTTGAATGCATTAATATTAAATATAGGTTCATGGACAAAGTTAGTTTATTTATATAATATAGCTGTCCAATCAATATGCATCTCAGGATACATACACAAAGAATAAAATCAGCAAATACAAACATTAAAACATATGTCAATATAATAAAACATCATGTCACACTTAGTTCAACAATCAAAAGCAATCACTCAAGAGAGGCTTACAAGTTGTCTTGACAATGGTGGGGTGTTGGCAATCCATAGATGGAAAAATAACTATATTTTGCTGCTTTTGTCATGAAGCAGACCTTAATGAAGCCTCTTGTATTTGGTAAGGTTCTTTCTTTGACTTCTTCCAAGGATACTCTAGATACGTGCTGTTTCATCTCCCAAAAGTTCCTTTGAGAATCTTCCAGAAACTATGTGTAGAGGCATCAGAAACAATCTGATCCAAGTCTGCCTCTGCTCACTCATCACAAGAAGTGACTAAAACCCCAGTTGAACCCTGTACCTTATCTTCAGAAGCTTCAGAAGTGCCCTCTGAACTCTTGGAGTCTTTCGGGTTCCTGGAGCAAAGGAATCAAATGGATCCTACCTTCCTGTCAAAGGGAGTGTTTAAAAAGCAATTAGAATGATCACTCTATGAGACGTGCTGTAACATCCCTCAACTTCAGATCACATCTCTGTCCAAAGACAAACATATATACAAGATATAATCCCCACTGTGAGTTAGACCCTCAGTGATTAAGGTGAGGCCCATGAATTCTCAAGCTACTTCAAACTTTGCACCCAGCATCTCTTAAGTACCATAAATTTGGGGAAATCTTTTGTTAAATTAGTTAATCAAGAAGCATAAGCAGGGACTCAGGTAGGTAGTAGTGAGCATGATCCATGTCAGAAATCCTATGAATTCCCTATATCCGGTGGTAGCTAATAAATCTTTAACAACTGGTTCTGCTGGCTCCATTGTTGTTGCCTCACCATTAGGCGACTGATGCCCTGCTCTCAGCTCTCATAATAATCTTACTTAAGTCAGCTTTGCTTTCAATCAATCTGCAAAATTCTAGAAAATTTAACAATTGGTTCTTGTGATCTGGTAGGAGCAGGCTCCAGCTCACCACTGCCTGCTACTTTATTTCACATTCTGTCACTAAAATATGTTAAAACGACTTCAGGATCTAAAATAAAAAGCACAAGTTGGTGGTGTGAAGGGACTGATGGCATGGACCAGGAAGGGTGCATAGGGCTTCCTTCCTTCCTCCCTCCCTCCCTCCCTCCCTGAAATATTGAATGAGAAATAATGAAGACCAACATATAAACGTATGTTGTATGTCCTGAATGTATAGTTCAGGACTGAACTATTTTTACTCATATATAGAAATAAACAAAATATAAATATTTTATATTTATATAAAATATATAAATATAGATATTTTTTGAATTTATAATATATATATTGTTATAAATATAAATAATATAAACCATATATTGTACTTGTACATAAAATTCATATTTTATTCTCTACTGTGTGAAGAATCTTTCTATGTAATCCACTAAGATGTTTCCCCTGAGATACAGTATAAAGGAACAATAAAATAAATAATGAAAAAGAAAATGATACAGTGATATGAGAATAAATTGTTAAATAATATTTAATATTTGAATTAATATTAATTTAATTATTTAGATTTAATTAGATAATATTAATAATTAATATAAATAGATTTAACATTCTAACTCTGCTATAAGCTACGTTATAACATATAACTATGTTATAGTTAACAGAAAATGTAGAGCTTTTCATTTTTTTAAAAAAACTATTAAATACATACTACCACAATAATTAACTGTAATTTGATAACTATACTTTCTTTTACATATTTTTTTTTTAGGCACTGGAAAAGCATCCCAATTCACCAATGACTGCAAAGCAAATATTGGAAGTAATTCAGAAAGAAGGATTGAAAGAAACAAGGTCAGTATTTATATAGTTTAATCTCTATTATTTCATTTATGGATATCATTTTATTTCTACTTCAATAAGTACCATATTGTTTATGAGTCATTGATTAGAAAAGAATTCTAATGAGTGAAATGCAAATGCTACATAGATAAAAATCTTATTTAATAGGCAATAGATGGCAAATTTCTGCCTTCCTGCCTTCAAAGAATATATACCATTTCTGGGACAATTTGTAAGAACAGGCCTTTTAAAAAATAAAATGTGACAATATATTTTGGAGCCAATGTATTTCAATAATATGATACATAAGTGTTGTCATTCAAATAAAAAGAATGGATTATTGAGAGCCAGTTTAATCTAATTTCACCAGGCTAGAAAGAGAAGACTGTGAGTTCAAATCCCAATTTAGCCATGAAAAAACAGCTGTGTTACCTTGGTCCAGTAACTCTCTCTCAGGCCAACTGAACTCACAGGGTTCTTGTGGGGAAAATAGGAGAAGGAAGGTATGTTGCAAGGGTGAAATGCTCCTGGTTCGGACCGGATTGCCCGATCCGGTAGTGATGGCGGCGGGTGGTTCGGAGAACCAGTAGCAAAAATCCCTGCGCGCCCCTCCCCCCACCATGCCCACCTGAGCTGCACGATCATCAGAGCATTTTTTTACCATCTCTTTGGCCAAGAGGTTGCAGAAAAAAATGCTTTGAAAAGCCTCTGATGATCCCAGCTGAGCCACGCGATCATCAGAGGCTTTTTTTTTTTTACTTTTAAAAGCATTTTTTCTACAACCTCTTCCGATGAAAAAATGCTTTTAAAAATTAAAAAAAAAGCCTCTGATGATCATGCGGCTCAGCTGGGATCATCAGAGCCTTTTCAAAGCATTTTTTCTGCAACCTCTTGGCCAAAGAGATGGTTAAAAAAATGCTTTGAAAAGTCTCTGACGATCCCAGCTGAGTTCCCTGATCGGCAGAGAGGCTTTTCAAAGCATTAGAAGAAATGCTTTGAAAAGTTTTTTTTTTAAAGTTGTCCACGCCCACCCAGTCACATTACCACCACCACCACCAAGCCACGCCCACAGAACCGGTAGTAACAAATTTTACATTTCACCCCTGGTATGTTGGATATGTTCACTGCCTTATTTGTAAAAATAATAAGTGCAGGATACAGATAAATGAATAAAATTATTTATCTCATTAGATGAAATAGGCAGAAAGCTGCCCTATTTATCTGATGCAACCTGGTTACCTAAAGATATTTGTTTTTCAAGTAAATCTGAAGTCCACCCTTAATGAATGGCTGCTGCACAGGATGACAGTCAATATCTGGTGATAATCATTATTAATTATTAATTAATAAAATTGCTTTCTATTGACCAACCATCACTATCCTGAAATACTTCAAGAGAAGCTGAAGCATATCTTTAGAAGTTATAAAGTATACAATTTAGTATTGTTTATTGCAACTAGGAAGAGTTTGTCATTTTTGCAGATATTTTTCTCAGCTTTCTCTGGAGAAGCAATTCATTGAACCTGGGTTCTGCATACTCTTTATCAATCAACTACAATATTTTACCAAAAGTTATGGCCTATCTTCCCATAGCCTTATCTAGGAACTTTCTTTTGGTGGAATTAAGACTCCTGCATCCAAGGAGGACACAAGAGAGTAAAATCTGAAAATCAAAATAAAAGTCAGATAATGGTCATAATAAAAAATCCTTACAAAACTGACTCTTTTTAATATGTTGATGTTTAGTACCATTCATTAACTAGGAAAGAGGTAAATAAAAGTATCCTCTATAGATAAGAGAACTCTAAGAAGCAGGTGTGTACATATCTTTAAGACTATTATGTTTGTGTTATTCTTATTGTAGCATTTCTAAAAGACAGAGAATTATGATTCTTGATGAATGTATATTTTCTTTTCTGTACACTGAGAGCATATGAACCAAGACAAATTCCTTGTGTGTCCAATCACACTTGGCCAATAAAGAATTCTATTCTATTCTAGAGTACATAACCATTGATTGTATATTTATGTAATTTGCTTTATGTAATGTAAATGAATATAATGAGTACTTAACTAAATATGGGAAGCAATTACATTTATATACTAATAAGTACAGGATTTTAGATGAAAAGTTTTACTAGTTCACTCACAACTAGGTACAACTGCCAAGGAAAATCCGAGGACTGAATGCAAAATATATTGGGTTCTGCATAATATAAATATGATTTGAAAATCAAGTGATGTACAATAATTTTAAATATTTTTACTCTTCTACCTGCTGCTGCTCTTGTTTTGAAAAATAAATTCATTGAATGTTGACTTCTGTTATTAGTCATATTATAAAAATAAGTATTTTTTACTCATGATATTATTTATTACCATGTTAACTATGCAGATGATAATAGTGATGATTAGATTATGGAGAAATTAAATTTAGGGGAAATGACCAAAACCAAAAGTAATGGGAAGGGAATAAAAATGTAAAGTGTCTTTAGCAGCAATTAAATATGTCTTTAATTGGATTTTTAAAACAACACTTCTAGGAATAATATCACTTCGAATATAATTGATCAATTCAGCACTGTAAAAAATGGAAGATAAGACCAGTAAGGTAGAAATGTATGTACTGCCAATTGTGTTAGAAATGGAACACCTGCTTTTTCCTGGAGAAATAATATTAAGATGCCACATGTATTGTCTTATATCTGTAAAGTTTATCACCTATTATAACAGATGCTGAAAATAGACAGTTTTACTAGATTTTGCATTTCATTTTTATCTGACAAAGTAGTTTTAATTATTATTTAAAATGAAAAATAAAAAGACATAAATGTGCACTAATAAAATTGTTAATAAGGAGTAATCAGGCAAATTATTTTATGGGGTGATTACCAGACAGTGCCAAAATGCTAGTTACTAGGTCTATCTCAGCTCCCAACAAGAGACAATAAAATAGAGTCTGCAATCAGTAAACATTTAATTAAAGTTACAGAAAACCTGAAGAATTTCATTTGGAATTTTTCCTGTCTACTATGAATAAACGCATGCTGCTATTTATTCATTTTTTAAAAAGCATAAGCTTGGGTGTAAATGGAAAGACAATGGCAGAGAAAAGACTGGTATGAAATCATTTAAATTCAACAACTGTGAACCAACACTGTCAAATACTGTAAGAACCTAAAACTGTGTTTCTCAAATCTGTGTTTCTTAGTCATTACCTGTTCCCAAAGGCCCCCAATCCCCCAAAGGATTTCTTCATTGTAATTCAGGTGATTATAGGTAACTCCAGCTTGTAGTTTTCAGTTAGAAGTGAATAGAGTACCAAAGCCCTGTCAGTGGCAGAAAATTGGCTTGGCTTGGCTTGGAGAAAAAAATAAAAGGACTTATTCATGATACAATGCAATAGACAAGCAAGCATTGGCTAGAGCTGGAGTTACTGAGTTACTGGAATCTATTTGTAAGCAACTCATATGAAATATTAAGGGTGAGTTGGGTCATTACTAGGAATAAATAAATTAAAAGAAAAGTGTAAAGAGGAAGAAGAATCACAAAGCATAAAAAAAAAGAGACTAAAGCAAATGAAAGGTTCAACAGGATGGAAAGCAAGTGTATGGTGCCTCAATACACAACAGAGAAGCATTGCCAGCAAGGGCTATTTGCCTGGCCTGGGAAGAGGTCATGTAACAAGTCATTGATGCTGTACCAGAGAGATATGTCTAAAAATTAGGTGGGTCCATTAAAATTAGAGCCCTCTGACAAAAGAGCCTTGGTAGTACAGTGGTCTAAGGCACCCTGTTATTAAGCTGGTTATCAAGACCAGATGCCTGCACTTCCGGTTTGCTGCTGGCCGCCGCCAGACGTTCCTTTGGGATCGTCAGCTTCCACTGCCTGTTAGAGCCGCCTTCACAGCGGAATGGCGGCTCGAAAAAACTCCGTTTCCATGAGGAAACGGAGATAGAGCTGGCAGGGGTGGGTAGAACTCTCTGCAGAGTCCCAAAAGTTTTTTTTTACTTTTGGGACGGAGCGGATGAGAAGCCCCATATCCCCTGCCGCTGCTCCGGGCTTTGGGAGACCTCTGCTAATGCAGAGCCAGGCGTCAAGAGCAAGCCTGCGAATTTAACAGAATACTCAAAGAAAATGTGAGCTGGACCTTTAATACTGAATCGCAAGTATTTTACTTATTCTTTAAAAAATTACTTAAGAGAAAAGAGGAGAGGAAAGGGGGAAAAAGAGCCTTTTAAAATGGCGTCTGCCACGGCTGGAGAAGAGGCTGAAAGGGAAAGTCCTTCCGTTTTTTATTACTACAATGTAGCGGAATAAATATCACTGGCTACATTTGTAGACAAAACTTTGCTCCTGTGTCGTCTTCTCTTTTTTTTTCTCTGGAGACTTGATATTGTTTTTGATCGGAAAGAAGTTTTTTTTCTTGTTTTTTTAAGGGAAAGTCCTTCCGTTTTCTACTTTTTCTCTCTTTTTTACTAAATCTTGTCTGCGTGGGAAATGGCATCGGGACTCACACAGCTAGACAAACGGGGGGGGAACTTCCCCCATTAATAAATTACACCAACAAATTGTAACTCTCCAGTGTCAGAAACCTGATTTTAACATAATAGAATTTCTTCTTGAAGAGATTGTAAGAAGGGATGAGATTGTGAACCAGCAACTCGAAAAATTTAAGCAGGAAATTAAAGAAATTGGTGAATTGGTGAAATCAAAGTTTGACTTTTTGAATCGAAAGATTTTAAATACAGCTAATGGTTTATCAGACTTTCTGATTCGGGTGGATGCAAAGACTAAATTATTAGAGTCTAAAATGAAGGAAACTGAGGAGAATTTGGATGACAAGATTCAAAAAATTAAAAAGGATTTGGTAAACATTCAGGATAATAGCTCAGAAGACAAACCTAAAATGGAGGTTGACCAAAAGACTGGTAATGGAGAAAATGTGCAACAGAGGATTGAAAGAGAAGTTTTAATGATTCAATATAATTTTACAGAATATGCAATTAGACTGAGAGGTCTGCAGGAAAATAATAGAGATGACTTAAGGAAAATATCTTCTGAAATTCTGGCTGGGATTTTAAAGGTTCAACCTGATGAAGTGTTTTGCAGGATTGATAGAATTTACAGAATAAACTCCTGGTTGGCAAAGCAAAGGCAATTGCCTAGAGATGTGGTGATCTATTTTACAGATAAAGAAATTAGGAATAATATTGTGCAGAACTCTTTTAATTCTACTTTGCAATTTCATGGAAGAAAGATTTGGATTTTTAAGGAGCTCCCGACTAAGATGCTAATGGAGAGGAAGAAATTTGGCTTTCTAGTGACTGAGTTAAAAAAAAGAAATATCCTATTTAGGTGGGATGCCCCAGTTGGTTTAATATTGAGACATCAAGGAGTAAGATATCAACTGAACACTGTTGAAAAAGCGGAAGAATTTTATCAAAAAATTTTAAAAATGAACTTAACATCTTTAGGCATAATACAGGATAAGCAAAAGGAGTTGGAAACAAAAGGAAAATATCAAATTACAGAGGCTGTGGTGGATAAATTGTCTTTGGACTCCCTGGATACCCCAGCTGGACTGTCTATAAATAAGAGAGCAGTGTCATCCGACTCCAATGTGATGAACCATCAAGTCACAGACAAGTGCGCAAATCAACCAGTTGATATACAAGTGATGGAGAAGAAAGATGAGATGATAAAACTAACCCAACAAGAACAACTCATAAAGCAGAATGAAAATCGACCAGCCAACACACAATTGGTAGGCACGAAACGAGGATGGAAATTCAACCCGCAAAAGAAAAAGAAAAGAAATAGATCTCATAGAAACAGCAGTTTCTAAACCAAGCAACAGTGAAGCCAGGGACTTTAAAAAATGAATGAATATCTGAAAAGATAGTGGAGGCGAACAACTGTTTAATACTATCCTGAGGATTGTGGCAGATCTCTGTAATGCCGTGATATTGGGATGTGAAAAGAGCCTTACCTTGTTGGATCTGAATCATCTACTCTGGATCTCTTTTACTGGTAAATATATTATAATTATTTTGAGTTATAAGGCAAGAGAGTCACGCTGGGGCATGCAGAAGATCTGGATGTTACTCATTAGGATGATGGGAATCAACAATCCTGATGAATACCACAAGTATAACTATATGGATATAATTATAATGTCACTCGGGTGGTTGTTTTTACTTCTATATATATACGAGGATATTTACTACTGATGGGGGCAGAAGATGATTGAAGATTTTGAACAAACTGTTGCACCAGCATGTTATTTTACCCTATTATGGGTGATGGATTTAATAATCCAGTGGAAAGACACCAAAGAAGATATTATATGGATTATAAATTTAAAGTTATTGTCTTTTTTCTTTTTATAAAATGGAATGCATATATAGATATGTATATATCTTAGTAAAGTGGGCAGTGGATTATATTTAGAATTGTATTGCATGATTTTGTAGGAATTGAAGGGTTGAAATTGAAGGGTTCACTGATTGATTAGTCTAAGAAAAAGGATCTTTAAGTCATATATTTAGGGGAGTGGAGGAATTGGATAGAACTGAATAAATGTTAAATGTGGATGTAGGGAGAAGGCCGCTTTAAATTGTTATATTAATATATATATAAAAGATTAAATGTTAAATTGTAATAATACATTATAAGTTTAGGGGAGGAGAAAAAGGGCAGATTATTGTAAAAATGGGAGTTATAAGAATAATATGCTAAGAGTCAGTATTCTGAGGAGGGAGTAAGGGAAAGGAAAGATATTATGTATGTAATTAGTTATGAAATAGCCTATTGTTGTGAAGAAGTCACAGGGGGGGATGGGTGGTGAGGGGGGGTTAGGGAAGAGGGGGGGGAAGGGGGAAAAACTTGTATTTGAAAACTTTTTCAATAAAAAAAAAAAAAGACCAGATGCCTGCAATTACTGCAGGTTCGAATCTCGCCAAGGCTCAAGGTTGACTCAGCCTTCCATCCTTTCTAAGGTAGGTAAATTGAGGACCCAGTTGTGGGGGCAATAAGCTGACTTTGTATAAATATACAAAAGAATGAAGGCTATTGCTTAGTGCATTGTAAGCCGCCCTGAGTCTCCAGAGAAGGGCAGCATATAAATCAATTTTTTTAAAAAAAAGCCCTCTAAATATTCTTTTACTCCACACAGAAGAGCAGTGCTTTCCTTTGTATGAGGGGGCATTTTTTCTAGACAGATTGGATTGGATTACAAAGACCAAGACTCTGAAAACAAAAATATACAAGAACAAGATGGCTCACTTGTTTAAAAAGCTCACTGGGAATCTTAAAGAATGGTTTTAGGAAGATTTGGATCAGCCTGAAAAAGGCTTAAAATATTCAATTAGAACTTAATTACTATATCAGTGAAAAAGTCACCATAGATAAACATTTCAATACTTTCAATTCAATCCTCCATTATTGCTGTTCAGAAACCAATTAGACTAAAAGCCTATCAGAAGCTGAGAATTTTTTCAAGAAAAGAGATCTGATAGACTCTCCTGAGAAGAAAAAGACTCTATTCTATGAAAATAAGCTGG
Organism: Arizona elegans; assembly: GCA_022577455.1. Taxonomy (NCBI): domain Eukaryota; kingdom Metazoa; phylum Chordata; class Lepidosauria; order Squamata; family Colubridae; genus Arizona; species Arizona elegans. Next base: position 34,746,605 of record JAKOOJ010000002.1, on the reverse strand, counting down.
AGGGAATGACCTAAATGTTTTAATTAATAAGGATGAACTTTTAAAAGTGTGATATATGTACTGATAGAAAGCTTTAATTTAGTTTTGTATGTATAAAATTACTATGTAAACACCTGTCCTCAGGTTTTTAAAGTCATGTTGAATAATATTCCAAAGTTTGTAAAATATTATTGACTAGATTTGAAAATATGAGAATGAATGATATATTATCCCCCACAGCAAAGAAAAGCAGATGGTTAAAGTGATTCTTTTATCTAAAGAAGAGAATATATTTAATTTTATCTCTATTTTGAAATTGCTTCCGGATTTTGTGCTTACAATGGGAAAAAACATGAAATTTTGTTTTTGTTAACTAGACAGGCTTATTGTTATAGAAATGGCTTGTACATACTGTTGTGTAAAAGCAAAAAGTTGTGGTTGTGGTTCTGGTTTGGTTTCCGTTGCCGCCAGATGGTCTTTCGGGACCGTCAGCCTCGTCGCCCGTAAAGAGCTGTCTCTACAGCTGAGAGACGGCTCGAAAAACTCCGTTTCCTTGAGGAGACGTGAGATAGAGCCGGCAAGAACAGGTAGAGCCCTCTGCGAACTCCCCAGAGTCTTTTTTTACTCCTGGGGAGGAAGCAGAATGCGGCTCCCTATTTGGCTCGCCGCTGCTCCGGGCGTCGGGGGAACTCTGCTTTTTGCAGAGCCAGGCGATGGGACCAATCCAATCAATGAAATCTAACAGATTGTCTGAACAAAAAGGATGAAACCCAGATTTGGGACCCTAAATCGCAAGTATTTCTAACAATCCTATGAGTGATTTTAAAAGCGAAGAAAGAAAGTTTAAAATGGCGACTGGCTGAGGCTTGAGAAGAAGAAAGCTGAAAGCGAAAGTCCTTCCGTTTGAATAGTTTAATACTTTACAAAGTATCTGAAACAATAGCGCTGGCTAGAATTGAAGAGAAAAATTTCTATTTCATGTTTCTTCCTTCTTAGAGGCTTGATGTTGATATCGTTTGGAGAAAAGTCTTTTTTCTTAAAAAGAGTTTGTTTGTGTGGCAGGATGGCGTTAAAACTGACAAAGCCAGACAACCAAGCTGCGGGGGGGGGGGGTTTCCCCCATTTACAAATCATATTAGCAAGTTTTGAGCTTGCAGACTCAGAAGAATGGTTTTAAAGACCTAAAGGAATTTGTTTTGGAGGAGATGGCAAGACATGATGAGATTGTGAACCAGAATCTTGAAAAATTCAGGCAGGAAATTAAAGAGTTGGTACAACAAAAGTATGATAATCTGAAACAACAAATTGTAACAGCTTTGAAAAGCTTTTCAGAAATAGTTATAAAGATGGATAAAGATACCAACTTAGAAATAGAGTCTAAAATGAAGGAAGCTGATTATAAGATTTATAATCTGGACAATAAAATACAAAGAATTGAAAATGATTTGATAAATATTCAAGAAAATAGCTCAGAAGTAAAGTCTAAAATAAAGGAAGCTGACCACAAGACCTACAATGCAGATAATATAAAACAAAGGATTGAAAAAGAAGTCACAATGATGCAATATAGGTCCATGGAATTTGCGGTCAGAATGAGGGGAATACAGGAAAATGACAGAGATGACTTGAGAAAGATGTCTGCTGAAGTTCTGGCTGTGATTTTAAAGATTAGTGAGATGTGGTGATTTATTTTACTGATAAAGGAATAAGAAATGATATTGTGCAAAAGTCTTTTAACTCCACTCTAGAAATGAATGGAAGGAAGATTTGGATATATAAAGAGCTGTCGTCTAAGATGTTAAAAGATAGAAAGGAATTTGGATTTTTGGTGACTGAGCTAAAGAAACAAAACATCCCATTTAGGTGGGATTCTCCAGTTGGTATAATATTGAGATACCAAGGAGAAAGATATCAACTAAATACTGTTGAAAAAGCAGAAGAATTTTACTACAAGGTTTTTAAAATGGACCCAACATCTCCATGTGTTTCATCAGTGTTAGGAACACAGGAGGGGGATAAAGAAAAGCAAAATGAACAAGAGATTGAAACTCAGGCTAAGCAGATGGAGATGGAGGTAATGGAAAAACAACAAGTTACAGAGGCCCTTTTGGATGAGCCGCTTTTGGATTCTCCTTCAGAGGTTATAGCTGGACTACCTATAAATACAAGAGAGGAGGCTTTGGATTTTAATGTGATGTCTTATCAAGTTACAGACCAGCATGGAAATCAATCAGCTGATATACAAGTCCTAGAAAGGCAATTAGGATGGAGATCTAAACCACAAAAAGTTAAGAAAAGAAGAAGCAGGTTCTACAAAACTAAAAAAAATTAAACTAAACAACAGTCTAATGCCAGTTACTTAAGAGACGATTAAATATAATAAGCGGGATTTATAGACGGCTGATACATGAAAATATAACTGAGGCAAATTATTGACTTATACTATTTTGAGAAGAATAACAGATCTCTGCAGTGCTGGTGCTTTTGGGATGTGGAAGAGGGCCTCTGATTGAGTGGATTGGAACTTTCTATTTTGGACTCTTTGAAAAATGGATTACATATATGTTGAGCTATAAGGCAAGAGAACTATGGGATTGGGGCATGCAGAAGATCTGGTTGTTACCCCAATGTGGTGGATGGAATTAATAATCTAGATAAAAGACACTACAGAAGATACTACATGGAATATAAACATAAAGTCACTCAGGTGGTTTTTTATATACGAAAATACTTATTATTGATGGGGGCAGATGGTAATGGAAGATACTGAATATACTGTTGGAAGCTGAACCTGATGTTACCCTAACATGGGTGAGGGAATTAATAATCCAGTTGAAAGACATTACAGAAGATACTATATGAATTACAAATTTAAAGTCATTTGAGGATTTTATTTATATATGGAAATATTTTTTAGTCATGTGGTGTGGGCAGAAGAACAAAGATATTAAAAATATTATGTATGGTAGACCTGTAGGAAAATGGGTGGAGATAGGTTAGGTTACTGATTGTTTAGTTTAGGAAAAGGGATGTTATGTTTAGATATAAATATATGTAAAATATTTGAATTAAGAGATATATGTATGGGGGTGGAGGAAATGGGTAGATTATGAGTTGAATAAATGCCAAATTAGGATTTATTATATAGTTTTATAGCTGAAGGTTGCTTTGAAATGTATAGTATAGGGGGATATAATAACAATGTTAGAAAGAAATGGTTAGCATGTGGGGGGTGGTGTAAAAGGATGGTAAAGTATTATTTAATCTGATATCAATTTGGATTTTATTTTGGAGAAGCCATGGGGGCAGGGGAGGGGGAGGGGGGTTAGGGAGGAGGAGGGAAAAATGGGGGAAAAATCTGTATTTGAAAAACTTTTTCAATAAAAAAAAAGTTGTGGTTGTAATGTTGTTACTTTCTACTGTGCTGAAGAGAATTGGAAGTCGGTATCTTTTTCTTTTTATCTCCCGCTACATTACATCCTTTCTTTTTCCCTCCCTCTCTCCTTACTTTTTCATGCTTTTTTTCCTTTGTATTTTATACTTTGATAAACAAATAAAAAGTTAAATGGGAAAAAAAGCCTATCAGATATTAAAATTCTTTTCCTTAGTTGCCTGTTTTTCCCCCCAGGTCACAAATATAAGTGCAGCAGGAACCTCCCTCCAGCCCCACAAAATATGGTTATAAATCAAAGCTAATCATAGAAATAAAATCTTCATGTTAACCTGAATGGAAAATCACGCAGAAATAAGTGTTCCGTATTCGTGTAATACACACATCATATATTGTTTTACTTTGTTTTTAAATGTATTTTCTGATATGACAATCACTTGTAAAAACATCTTCAACTGGGCAGTCCTTTTCCCTGTATCTGGAAAGAAAACAACTATTAAGGAAACAGTTTTGGGTTCCTGAAACATGGGTGTCCTGCTAAACCTTTCAAGAATGTGTTTGGATGTGGAAAGAGTACAACTTAAAATCTTTATAAAAGAGAGTCAGTGCAGTTTGGCTACAGAAAAACAAAAATATCTGTAATTCTCTTGCCATAAATGGAATTCTGAGATCTGAAATTATAAAATATACCCTTTTGAATTCATTGGAATTTATTTCTAAATAAATACTCATCTGTTTATCTGAATACTAATTCGGATACTAATTTTAATTAATGTGACTCGCTGATTGCCATTTTTAGTCCAAAAATTTTACCTGGATCATGTCTTCATTTGCTATAGAATTAATAAATGGAAGAATAGGTTATCGTGCTTTCTAAAACTCTCCCATCACTAATTATTTCTTCATAGTTAGGAAAATTAGAAGGAACACATCTCCCTCTTGCATTAGTTGGAGACATTTTTTGTAACATTCCTGTTTACAAAATTGTGGCCCGTCAGCCACCTGTGCAGCTAGTAGCTGATTCAGACAGCGAGGAGGCTGGTGTGATGCACCAGCAGCCTGTGCAGCTGGTACTCGCGTCAGACAATGAGGAGGCTGGAGAAGATGTGGTGCCAGAGGCGGGGATTCAGCCAGGGCCTTCAGAGCCTCCAGAAGCTCCGATAAGTGAAGAGGAAGAAGAGGAGGAGCACGCAGAACTGCCAAAAGGCAGGTGTGGCTCCTTAGGAGGTGGTCTCCTTGAGAGTAAGGCTTGGGGCTAATTGGCCACTCCCCTAGTCTATTTAAGGAAGGATGACGACTAAGGCAATTTGCAGGAAACAACTTCGTTCATATTCCTTTGCGTCTTGATTCCAGAAAACATCTGATCAGCTCTTGCTCCTTTCTTGTCAGTTTTCCTGCAAATTGCTTCGGGCACTCTACCAACCACAGTAAGATTACGGTTATCTGAAATACTGTGCTTCAAAATTGAGTTATTATTCTTTGGATTCTTGTCAGCTGTTAATGAAGTTAAATTAACAGCCCTTGTTCAGAAAAGACTGATTTAAACTGTGCTTGTGTTTGAACAACTACTAAGACAAACTCAGTAGTAGACCTTCCGTCGAGCTTTGAAGACCTTCCTATTCCAGCAAGCTGGGCTGGCTTAAAATTTTTAAAGGGTTTTTAAGGATAATGGGTTTTAATACTTCGGGAAGCCAATTGGATTTAATTCTGTTTTAAATTATTTTAAATTTTGTATTGTATGTATTTTAATTTGGCTGTGCACCGCCCTGAGTCCTTCGGGAGAATGGCGGTATACAAATTGAATTAATAATAATAATAATAATAATAATAATAATAATAATAATAATAATAATAATAATAATAATAATAATAATAATGTGCATGGATGTGCACACGCCAGAGCACCGTAAACCCAAAGACCAGCTGGCTGGCATGCACATGCCTGTTTTTTGGCCAATTTTTTTTTATTGAAAAAGTTTTTCAAATACAGATTTTTCCCCCTTTTTCCCCCCTCCTCCCTAACCCCCCCTCACCCTCCCCTCTCCCTGTGACTTCTTCATAATAAAACCCAAATTCATAACAGATTATATAATACTTTACCATCGACTTACTCCATCCTCATATGCTGACCCTCTCTTTTTAATAAAATTATCATATCCCCCTTGTACTATACTATACTATATTATACATTTCAAAGTGACATTCTATTATAACATTATCTAATAACTCCTAATTTAACATAATAATATTATTATACCTCCCAATTTAGCAATTTCTGCTCATAATCTACCCTTTTACTACCCCCATACATATATCTCTTAAGTCAAATCTTTTATGTATATTAATATAACATTTCAAAGCAACCTTCCACTATAAAACTATATAATAAATCCTAATTTAACATTTATTCAATTCAGCTACCCATTTCCTTCCCCCCCATCGTTATATCTCTTAACTCAAATCTTTTACATATATTCACATCTAAACATAATATCCCTTTTCTTTAAACTAAACAATCAATAACCTAACCTGTCTCCACCCACTTTCCTACAAGACTACCATACTTAATTGTTCTTAATATCTTTATTCTTCTGCCCACTCCACTAGAAAAATATTCCCTTATGTAAATAAAATTCTAAAAAGACTTTAAGCTTGTAATCCATATAATATCTTCTGTAATGTCTTTCAGCTGGATAATAAACTCCATCACCCATATTAGGGTAACATCGCATCCTAATTCCAACAGTATTTTCGGTATCTTCAATTACCATCTGCCCCCATCAGTAACAAATATCTTCATATTAAAAAAAAACAACAACCACCCAAGTGACTTTATATTTATATTCCATATAATGTCTATAGAGGTGTCTTTTATCCAGATTATTAATTCCAACCACCATAATAGGGTAACAACCAGATCTTCTGCGTGCCCCAATCCAGTAACTCTCTTGCCATGTAACTCAGCATAAACGTAATATATTTATCAAAAAATCCAAAAAACAAAAAAAGATATTTCCAATCCATTCAATTTAAGGCCCTTTTCACATCCCAAAAGTTCAGCACTGCAGAGGTCTGTCACTCTCCTCAGGATAAAATAAACCAATACTTTGCCCATTATCTTTTCATAAATTCAATCATCTCTTAGATAACTGGCATTACACTGTTGTTTAGTTTAAAAGTTTTTGTTTTTGTGAGACCTGCTTCTTCTTTTCTTGACTTTTTGTGGGTTAGATCTCCGTCCTGAATTCCTTTCTGTAGATTGTGTATCGACTATTTGGTTTTCATGCTGATCTATAACTTGATCTTGTTGGTTTTGCTTTTGTGGCTTAAATCTTTCTGGTTCTATAAATTGTATATCAACTGATTGATTTCCATGCTGGTTTGTGGCTTGATAAGTCATTACATTAGAATCCGGAACCGCCTTTCTTATATTAAATAGTCCAGCTGAGACCTCTGAGAGAGAATCCAAAAGTGGCTCATCTGTGGAGACCTCTGTAACTTGTTGTTTCTTCATTACTTCCATCTCCTTCTGCTTTTCTTGAGTTTCTATCTCTTGTTGATTTTGCTTTTTAAGGACCTTGTAGTAAAATTCTTCCGCTTTTTCAACAGTATTTAACTGATATCTTTCTCCTTGATATCTCAATATTATACCCACTGGAACATCCCACCTGAATAAAATATTTTGTTTTCTTAGCTCAGTCACCAAAAGTCCAAATTTCTTTCTATCTCTTAACACCTTAGGCGGCAATTCTTTATATATCGAAATTTTTCTCCCATACAGTTGTGGAGTAGAATTGAAGGATTTTTGCACAATATCATTTCTTATTTCTTTATCTGTAAAGTACATCACCACATCTCTAGGCAATTACCTTTGCTTTGCAATCCAAGAATTTACTTTATAGGCCTTGTCAATTTTACAAGATACCTCCTCAGGATGAACCTTTAAGATCCCAGCCAGAACTTGAGCAGATATTTTTCTTAAATCATCACAGTTATTTTCCTGTAAGCCTCTGATTCTGATCACAAATTCTGTAAGCCTGTATTGCATCATTACAACTTCTTTTTTAATCCCTTGCTTTATATCTTCTGCATTATAAGTCTCGTGACCAGCTTCCTTTTTAGACTTTACTTCTAAACTATTGTCTTGAATATTTATTAAATCATTTTCAATTCTTTGTATTTTATTGTCCAAATTATAAATCTTATCATCAACTTCCTCCATTTTAGACTCTAGTAATTTGATATTTGTATCCAACTTTATAACAACTTCTGAAAAACCATTAGTCACTGTTAAAATCTTTCGTTGCAGATTATCATACTTTAGTTGTATCATTTCTTTAATTTCCTGCCTTAATTTTTCAAATTTCTGGTTCACAGTCTCATAATATTTTGCCATTTCCTCCTGAAGAAATTCTTTTAAGTTAAAACCATTCTGCAGAGTCTGTAGGCTCAGAGCTTGTTCAGACAATTGTGAATGGGGGAGCACCCCGCCCCCACTGCTTGTCTATCAGGCTTTATAAGTTTTAATGCCATCCTGCCAACAAACTCTTTTTTTTTTTTAAAAAGGAAAACTTTTCCCCAAACAAGATCAAGTACAAATCTCCAAGAAGAAAGGAACTTAAAATAACTATTTTTCTTCCAAATTGTAGCCAGCACTATATATTCCGCTACTTTGTAGCTGTTACGGAAGGACTCTCACTTTCGGCTTTCTTCTACTTCCCAAGCCTCAGCGGTCACCATTTTAAAGTTTTTTTCTCTTTCACTCTAAAATGCTTATAAATTCATTAAGGATACTTGCAATTTAGGGTCCCAAGTCCAAGTCTCATCTTTTTTAATTAATCCATCTGTTAGGTTCGTTGATCGATCCGGTTCCAGCGCCTTGCTCTGCAAAAAAGGCAAAGTTCTCCCGAAGCCTGGAGCAGCGGTGAGCGGGAATAGGGAGCCACTACCTGCTCGTCCCCAAGAGTTAAAAAAAAAACTCTGGAGACTTCGCAGAGGGCTCTACCTGCCCTCGCCTGCTCTAACTCACATTTCCATCAGGAAATGGGGTTTTTCGATCCGCCTTTCAGGTGTAAAGGCGGCTCTTTACAGGCATCGGGGCTGGCGGTCTCAAAGGACCGTCTGGCGGCAGCGTAAGGCAGACCGGAAGCCGCCAATTTTTTTTACCATGTTCAGGCCATTTTTTGGGCCCAAAAATGGCCTGAAAACGGCCTGGAAATGGCCTGGCTTTTTGGCCATTTTTTGGGCCGTTTTCAGGCTGTTTTCTGGTGCTGCAGTGCCTTTGAAGATCTGCTGGCCAGTGCGCACATCAGGGGTGGGTTTCAAAACCCATTGCTACCCATTCGCTCATGGGCGTGCATGCACACGCGTGCACATGCATCACTTCTGTGCATGTGCAGAAGTGTCCGGGTGGGTGGGTGGAGCCTCCTGCCACCACTACTACTGGTTCACCCGATCCAGCGCGAACCAGTAGCAACCCTCCACTGGCACACATGCATGCCAGAAACCAGAAGAGCAGCTGGCGATGGCGCGTGTGCCCACGAGAGGGCTCTGCGTGCCACCTCTGGCACGCGTGCCATAGATTCACCATCACGGAATTTTGGAATCAGTGCAAAATCAGAGATAAAATAAAATAAATATTTCCATACCGTTTGTATAGTATTTGTGATTGTATTTCAAAAACACTATTTTTAAGAAAGGATCATATTATGATGCCTGTGTAAATTAATTTAATCTGGTCAGCAAGACCTTAAGGCCGCCTTTTTCCCTTTCCCCCCTTTCCTGAGCAATCATGACCACCTTTAGTTTATTCCTGCCAGGTTAAGATACCATTTCAATAGACAGAACTCTTATCACTCCTTCACTGTGTATCAGGTAACAGAGCTTCAACTGAACCATTGGGAAAGATGCCTGAATTCTGTTATTTCCATTCAACAGAAAATATTCTACTCCAGCTAGAATTAAAAGTAGGGGTTATATTTTATACACCTGGATCTGTATTATTACATTTCTTGTATGCGAATGCAAAGCATTTGAAAAATAATTGGAAGGAATCTTTTTCTCTTGGGTAGATTTAGAATGTTACTTTAAATGTCTCTTCTTCAAATTGCTGCTTTATGGAGTTGCAATTTAGTTGAGAATATTTACAACAGCACTAGAGCTATGATACACTGAAAGAGCCATATTATATTTCACATATCCTGTAATTTTCAGTAGCCCAAATTGCTGTTATAGGTGTTCTTTTAAAAGATGGGGTGCTTTGTGATTTCCTTTGAAGTGGCTATAGAATTTTAAAAAGTATACTTTGAAAAGAAGAAAATAAACCTAGTATCCTTGTGACTTTGATGTACCCAAAATAGATGTAACATTAGGGAATATTTTCTACAGATAAAATCTCTATTGATTTACTTTTTTCTTGGATTCTGAATGCAAAGAAAAAAAGTATTCATTTATTAATTCCTTATCCTATCTCTTTGACTTTTCTTCCAAGGAATTTAGAACAAGATAAGTAGCTTCCAGACAGTTGTCCTATTAAGGATACTATCCAGACCTAGCCTTTGAGAGATTTACAGTAATTGCGATCTCCCTTGAATTCATACAAGAAAAATGATTCCTTCCACTGAAGAAATAATTATGATAATTCACAACGTTGGCCACTACACTTCAAGAATACAATATAAATTAAAAGAAAAAAATTCTCATTGCAAGATTGTGGAAGGATTATCGCTGATATTTTAGATCCATTTTCAGCAGAGTGCAAATAGGAAAACGGTGTATCTGGAAGAGATCATTACTGAGATTTTAAACTCCAACCCCTGATCAGAACAAGAATTTAAATTAAAACATCCAAAACAAATAGCTCTGAAGTATTTTCTTGAACACTTTCAATGAAAGAAAGCCCTTTGGTTTTTTGGATACTTTTAATTCCTCTTAATATTAGTAAATATATTCTAATATTAAAAAATGTGGGAATATTTTGAATAGATGTAAGAAATCAATTAAGATGAAGGAATGATTTTTTTATTTTGAAAAATATTCATAGGCTTAAGTAAAATAAAGGTTTGTTAGTTCTTGGAACAGTATCAGTATATTATACAATGCAATTGACAAACCCTAGTGATAAACTATATGGTTAACCATTCATCTTTTCTACGTTTATTTTTGTGCTATTAATTAAAATGTGACTCATGTTAATTAGCTATTTTAAAAAACCCTGCACTGCCATGTATGTTCAGAAAGTTAAGTTCAATCAAGATAGCAGAGCCTTCAATCTCATTCACATACATTATATTAGTATCATAGGCCTTTGTAGGTGTGGGAGTGAGTAACACCATTGTTACTTTTGTCATCCCACAAAAGTCATCATGACATATGTAACTGACACAAGTGACATAATTTATAGCATTTTTGCAGTGACATCATGACTCCTATTCATCACTCTGATTTCTAATAGATAGCTATGATTAGTACTGTATATCTCATGGTGAGGTAATGAGTAACTCAGGCCATATATGCTTGATCCTTAGCTATTTCTGAATCATGATTGACTCAGATATTGAGTAATGCAAAAGGAAGGTAGCAAAACATAACCTTCAAAGCAATTTCAATGATAAAAAGTTTGCTTTTCTTTTGTTTATATCAAGGTTTTCTCTTATTTGGCCAAGAGACAGACATAAAATTGTTTTTTGTTCCAGTGTACGGAATGCGAGTATACTGAACAGGGTTGAAAATAACAATTTGTTTATCAGAGATGAATATAACATTATCTGTCATGACAAGCCAAGTAACTCATTTGAGACTGAAAAACAAATTACAAATTGATGAGTAAAATGAATATAAACCGGATCTGATCTGATATTCCTCCTTTCAATTAATTTCGGCTTTTGAAAGTGTTTTAAAGAAATATTTTGCACATTCTTGCCCTGGCTTCTAGTAAGATTTTATTGAACATGGCAGAGCTAGATCTTTAACTTTTGAGTCAAAAGGCTTCTGCCAGATCCATTTTTGGGGGAAGTGGCATAATGAATGTTTTGAGTTTATGAGTTTTAGTTTGATGCACTTAAAGAAAATGGCAAGAATTTTATTTAACAGACATTAAATAAAAATATATCACAAAGGAACAGATAACAAAAAAAATCAGTGTTATTTTGCCTATTTTGAAAGGAAGCATAATCTCTGCAATTATCATTGAATAAACAATGCCATATTTATATCCCTATTAAGGTTAGTTATAATTTTCATATACTGCTCAGTCATTCCAAATTTGTTGAGGAAAAAAAAGTATGTGTAACTGCTTTTGCTATCTTCAGCATCAAATACTAATCCAATGATCATGATTATTGAGAAGCATACAGCAGGTGAACTTTCCCCTCTCTGTTTCTCTCTCCCCTCTCCCCTCCCTTCCTCCAATTAAGTCAACACATGTGTCTTTTTCTTTCAAATTTCATGCCACGAGATGAAACATGGAAGAATCCAAAACATCATAGTGGATGCTAGAGCTAGAAATGGATTTCATCTGCACCAGTAAATATTGTAATGCCAAGGCCTTCCCAAGGAGTGCCTAAGTAACAAACCTTGTTGGTTATTAAATTCAGGCATTCAGGGAAGTCTCAAAAAATTAAAACTATAATCAATACAATTTATTAAAGAAAATGGATCTTTGCATGGGTTCATTTTTTGCACCACTTGCATCCATTTCTGGATTGGGAGGCCCTAGTCACACACACCTTAGTCACCTCCCATTTAAATGATTATAATATATTCTTACTGAATATGGGCATTTGGAAGTTGTAAATGGCACAGAGTCCAGTAATACTCTGAGTCCTCGTATGAAAAAAATACCAATGCAACAAGCCACATGAATGAAAGAATTCTGCAGTCCAACCCTAAAGATCAGTTTTATTTATTATTTATTTATGTAGCATCAACCTTTTGTCTCTAAGTTAATAACACAGTAAAGAACTACATTACTGGCCACCTTAGTCCTAACCAACCCACCAGCTCCTCCATTCCTGAACTTGCTTTTAAATAGCCAAATTTTTAAAAACTTTCTAAAACTCAGGAGTGAAGAAAATGTTCATTTCTGAGTCCCCTCTTGCTACACTTCATGGAAAAGCAGAGACAATCTTCTTGGGCAATCAAATTTGATGTGGAATAAGCAGTTTCACAGGATTTCCACTACATCTCTCATTACCATATCCAAAATGTATGTTGCCATTAAAAAAATCCTCATCAAAAATAGGTTCCAGTCAGTCTATCATCATGCTTTGAAGTTATTAACTCTGATAATGATTGTTACACTTTATGAGAGTCAGGTAACCTGTTTCTGTTCCTCAATATGAGAAAGTTTCATAGTTTATTCAGTCTCTTGATTAGTTAAATCCTAATATAGTTTGTATTTGACCCATTCAATGGTCAGTTATAAAAACAGTATATTAGAGTACATGAATATTTTTATAAACATGATTTAAAAAGAAAAGGGATAATTTTGTTTCTTTTTATGATCCTGTAATAATATAAAGAAAAAAATTACTGTTTTAAGTTTTGACACTCTTCAAACTATGTTTTGTAGAATTATAATTTTTTGAAATGGATGCATATCTTCTTAGCAAAAGACTGTCGATCTGGATTATATGCATTTGCAATATTCAGTGAAAATGAGACACTTTAAATGCAACTTTTTTGTTATATTTAAAACTTGCCAGTAGGGATATTCATATTACGCTCTGGATTTTTACAGCTGGTTTTCTTTCTTGCTGTGAGATTAAATTGCTTTAGTCTCTCTTTGCTTATTTTAGAATGTGAAAGCATTACAGAAACTTGCTGAGAGTATTTTTTTCTTAATTCTACGCAGGATATTATTGGGAGCAAAGAAGTCCCATGACTATTGGTCCTTACTGTAATTTGTAAATGAATTGTGCAGAAATTCTTGCAAACAAAATCAACTTTATTCAATTCAGCCCACCAATTAACATTTTATTTAATTTTCAGACCAAGCTAATATATTTGTGGAACAAAAAAATTGCAGAGTCTGTTTGTATGCCTTGTGGCATGACAAGCCCAGCAGGGCTCAAACCAAGCTGACCTGAAAACTGATGGTGCATTTTCAAGGTTATTGTATGAATGTTCCAACACATAACAGCAATTGCTTTGAATGATTCCTTAAAAGAAATGGAAGAGAAAATGAAGCTTGGGTCACTGATCCAAGAAAAAGTCCTGTCCAAGCCAAGTAAAAAGAACAGCTGTATATCAAGCAGGAGACCATAATTGTCTTAGAAGTAAACTAGGGCACATAGCCAAGACTTGAAATGTATTGTATATTTTATACAATATATTGTATTTTAATTGTATTGCAATGGTACAACTAAATTGTATTATTTAGCTATTTGTTCAGTATATATTCCATTTGCTCTAGAAACTGAAAATGGCCTAAATTGTATCTGGAATGTTAAAAATGATAATACCAGTGGTCCACAGTTAACAATCACTAGTTCAGTGACCATTCAAACCTATGACAAATTAATAAGCAGTACTTATGACCACTCCTAAAAGTTCCAGGAATCACAGTGCCCCCACAATCACAGGATCTCAAGTTGGGGACTCAGCAACCAGCCTAAATTTCTGATCATTGCAGCATCTCACTGTCACGTGATCCCAATTTTCAACTTTCCCTATTGGCTTCCCACAAGCAAAGTCAATGAAGAAGCCAGCAGAAAGTCAAAAGTCACAGTTAAGTGAGATCCTCATAAAATGACCTGAGGTAATTTGCTTAATGACTATAAAGCAGACTGCTGGAACTGCTATCACTAAGTGACCCAGTCAGGTGACCTTCTGCCTTATGACTCCGTTGCTTAACTTTACTTTTACTTTACTTTTATTATATTTATATACCGCCCTTCTCCTGAAGGACTCAGGGCGGTGAACAGCCATGGTAAAAACAGTACACAAGACAAAAAATTTAAAAAACTTATTAAAATAATTCAATCACTGGCCAAATTTAAAACACCCAGCTAAAATCATTATTTAAAACCCCTATCAAAACCCAATTAAAATCCTTTATCCCGTCAGACCGGCTTGCTGGAATAATAGGGTCTTCAGAGCACGACGGAAGGCGTGGAGGTTGGGGATCCTTCGTATGTCCGGGGGCAATTCATTCCACAGAGAAGGCTCTCCCCCTTTCTGCCTAACAACAGAAACAGAATTTCTGCTTAACAACAGAAATTCAAATCCCAATTACCATTGTTTGACAAGAACTATCTGTATCTGGAGAGCAACTTATTCTCCATCTCCACCATAATAGGTTGACTGAAAAGATATTGAACCTAATACTTGGTTTTAGGTTCAGATTTCTGTTTGGAACTCATTCTGGTATTTCAAACAGTTATAGTTTAACACTCGGAGTTTGGTGTAAGATGAGTGGCTATATAAATGTTTGAAATTTAAAAGGTATGCTGATGATACTCAATTATACATCTCTGTCCCTGGCAAATTAAGCAATGCTATCTTATCCCTGCACCTGCAGTTGGTGGGGGTCTGAATTGGAAATAACAAGCTTCAAGTGAACTTTGGCAGGACTCTATGGCTCTGGGTTTTGGGGTCTGCTGATTCTGGGACTATGCCATCTTTGGTCCTAGATGGGGTTGCACTTTGGTACCAAATGTGAGCGATTTGAAGGTCTTTCTGGACTCCTGCTCAAAGAGCAGATGGTAGTTGTGGCTAGGAGGGCCTTTGCATAGCTTCATGTTTTGTACCAGATGCACCCATTCCTAAATTCGGGAGTTCTGCTCATGGTGATTCATACACTGTTTATCTCCTGGGTGGACATCTGTCATATGCTCTACGTGGGCCTGCCCTTGAAGAGTATCTGGAAGCTTGAGCTAGTACAGAATGCAGCAGCTTGGGCAATTATGTGTGCCCCTAGAGCCCATTACACCTCTGCTCCATGAGCTGCATTGGTTCCCAGTTTGCTTCTGGATCCAATTCAAGGTGCTGGAGGTGATCTTTAAAGCCCTTCATAGCATGTGGCTGGATTATTTGAAGGGCCATTTTTTCTCAATTACATCTGTTATCAGGTCTGGCAGTAGAGGTATGCTCCATCTGTTAAGGAGTTATATCTGATAGGATCTAGGAGATAAGCCTTCTCTCCCCCATGGAATATCATTCCCCTGAGATGACATTGGATCCATCTCTCCAGACCTTCTGGAAGTCCCCTATAATCTGGTTGTGTCAACAGGCCTTGGGATCACAAGGGAATGGTAATTTGATTCGGTGGCTCCATTGTTAATCTGATGCTGTCTCTTAGCTATTTATTTATTTATTTGTTTGTTTGTTTGTTTGTTTGTTCAACTTGTATACCGCCCTTCTCCCCAAGGGGACTCAGGGCGGTGAACAGCCAAACTTAAAACACATATAATACAAAAGTTAAGAAAAAACTAAAAATAAATTAAATCATCGGCATTTCCATTTTAAAATCCCAGATCTACAAAATTGAAAAGTTCCCAATTTAAAACCCAGAATCAATAAAATCAAAAATTTAAAAACCCCGTTAAAACCATTTTAAGCTAGGCCAGCTTGCTGGAATAAATAAGTCTTCAGGGCCTTTTGGAAAGCGCGGAGGTTCGGGATCAGTCGTATTCCAGGAGGTAGCTCATTCCACAGATTGGATGCCCCCACAGAGAAGGCTCTCCCCCTGGGGGCTGCCAGCTGACATTGCTTGGCCGACGGCACCCTGAGGAGGCCCTCTCTGTGTGAGCGTACTGGCCGGTGGGAGGTAATCAGTAGCAGCAGGCAGTCTCGCAAGTATCCCGGCCCTATGGCATGGAGCACTTTAAAGGTGAGAACCAACACCTTGAACCACACCCGGAAGACCACTGGGAGCCAGTGCAGCTCGCGCAGGAGAGGTGTTACGTGGGAGCGCCCTGCGACTCCCATAATCACCCGCGCAGCTGCATTCTGGACCAGTTGGAGCCTCCAGGTGCACCTCAAGGGGAGCCCCATGTAGAGAGTGTTACAGTAGTCCAGGCGAGACGTGACGAGGGCATGGGTGACTGTGCATAAGGAGTCACGATCCAGAAAGGGGCGCAACTGGTGCATCAGGCAAACCTGATAGAAGGCCTCCCTGGCCACAGCCGTCATATGCCCTTCTAAAGACAGCCGTGAATCCAGGAGGACACCCAAGTTGCGAGCCCTCTCTGTGGGGGCCAGTAACTCACCCCCAATAGCCAGCGATGGCACCAGCTGGCTATACCGGGACGCCGGCATCCACAGCCACTCGGTCTTGGAAGGGTTGAGTCGAAGCCTGTTCCTTCCCATCCAGACCCCATCCAGACATAATCTTATAATAAGATTATTTTTTGTGCATTTTGAATATTTTTAAATTTGTTTTATGGTTGTTTGTATGTCACCTAGAGTCATGCTCTGTGAAATGGGTACAAATATGATCAATAAATACAATATATATATATAAGTCTGCCATTTTTAAAAAAATCTGTACAAATATTCCCATATATTTTGTAATGCGTTTTTCTTAATATATACTTTTCTTACACAGGAAAGTATTTTTTTTTACTAAAATATGCATTGTTCTATATACTTTTTCCAAATGTATACATTTTTGTACATGTCTTTATTGGAGAATAGCATCTCACATTTCAGAAACATAAATATTTAGAGTACAATTGAATTTCCGTTCCTGTATTTAGTATATTTGCATAAAAATGTGAATCAGAAGAATATTTCCCAACTCCTACTTCAAAGTGCTTTGTCTGTATGAATCTGAGTTTAAAGGCGAGATGTTTGGGGGATAAATCCAGGAAGCCATTTGTGCTTGTTAAATATTTTTCATTCTGTTTAATGAAAATAGCTGTATTATCATTATTTGTTTTAAAGATGAGGTAATGCAGAAACTAAACATTCAGTGTTATAAATATTGCTCTATATCAAATTTAGGTAAAATAATGAGACACCAAATTGCATGCTTTATATAAACAAATTATGGCTCAATGTTTGAATAAATATTCCTTTGAAATAAGTCCAAGCTTTTAAGATTCCTAGGAGGATCATATGACTGACATTCAGAAAAGGAATAGTAAGACTGTGCTTATTCAACTTTATTCAAGTTTGTATCCATCAGGGATCTCAAACACACATCAAAATGAATCTTGCATAAGGATTAGCTCACTAGATGGAAAGTTGCAAGACAGAAGTACCCCCATGCATACGCACATTCATAAACTGTCACAAAAGTCTCCGGTGTCATAAATTTAAACAGTCCCGCTCATTCAAGGTTGCAGTAAGGAAGAGCCATGGGGGAGGCAGGAAGAGGCATCCCAGTCTCAGACATAATAGAGTGCAAGCCAGGAGCATTGCAGCTTCATGAGTAACCTTGCCTTGACTCGGAGCCATACCCTCCACCCAGCACCTGACTGTGATTGGCAAGCAGTCACTCCACCTCCAATAGTTGCCTTCCCACTGTATAACTGAGCAAAATGTCCTCTGACCTACTCCCCAGCATTGTTGTGGGCTGCTAAAAATGAGCTGGGTGAAGGTCATTTGTGCAGCCCACAAAGCACAGATAGTATTCAGCAGGTTTTGACCAATTCTGGTAGCGGAAATTTTGAGTAGTTCGGAGAACCAGTAAATACCACCTCTGACTGGCCCTGCCCCCATTCTCTGCTTCCCAAGTCCCAGCTGATCAGGAGGAAATGAGGATTTTGCAGTAAACTTCCCATGGAGTGGGGAGGGAATGGAGATTTTACAGTATCCTTTCCCTGTCACGCCCACCAAGCCATGCCCACAGAACTGGTAGTAAAAAAAAATTGAATCCCACCACTGCCACAAAGAACATTTGAGGATCCTGATCTAAAGCATTGATGTAAGCATGAAATGCTTTCAGACACCCACAAATATGAAACATGGGTTGTTTTCCTCAATGATTTGTTTATTTAATTTATTATTTATTTTATTATTCATATTTCTATGCCGCCCACTCTCTGAGGACTCTGGACAGTTTACACCAAAGACAGTATACTAAATAGCATTTTGCCCCCAACAATCTGGGTCCTCATTTTACCCACCTCGGAAGGATGAAAAGCTGAGTCAACCTTGAGCCGGTGAGATTTGATCCGCTGATCTGCTGAACTAGCAGTCAGCTGAAGTAACTACAGTACTGCACCCTAACCACTGCGCCACCTCGGCTCTTAGATGAGATTAGTAAAACTCAAATTGCAGCTATGCAAAAAAGTAAAACAACTGACTCCAGAGCCAGTTGCACTTATACTGATGACTATAATCAAGAAGAATGTCTTGACCCAGAGATGTTCAGCCGGTCTGCAAAATTGTCCGTGACTCAGCCTAATGATTTCTGAGATAAAAGGAAGACATGATAAAATGTAGGTACACTGGTAATTGAAGCAATGTGCTTCATGGTTTTATATTGAAGATTAAACAGTTGTAACTACAGAGCAATTTGTTGGGGCTTATTATGGAAAGTTACTGGTGCATACAGAAGCTGGCACTTATTTTTCATAGATTAACTTTTCCTGACCTGGCAATCTTAAATGTGTTGTGATGACAACTCCCTGAATTCCCATCCAATATGTCCACTAGCTAAGAAGTCTGGGAGTTGTTGCATTTCTGTGAAACTGTGAAAGGCTGCCATATATATTAGCTACGTTTTTTTGTTTTGTCTGTGAAAACAAAACAAAAAACAAAGCCTCTGCTGGTGATAGTGTTGTGCCATAGTATTATGATTATTTCAGCAGTTATTAAATTTTGACTTGAATATCTGAAATTAAATTAAATGGAATCATGGGCAAACATTGCTTAAATCTGGGATTCTAACATGGTATCTAAGGCCTCTCTCTATAACTGGATAGTGCCTTGTTGCTCAACAAGCCCTGTGCCCATTCTTTATGTATTTGACTGAATTATTGGTGTAGGCAGGGTTTCCTGCCTAAGCAGGGGGTTAGACTAGAAGACCTTCAAGGTCCCTTCCAACTCTGTTATTCTAATCTTATTCTAATTTCCATTTTAAACAAAATTTAAAAGGAAGTAGCTTCTTGCAAAGCAAAGTATCAACTCTTGAGATTGGTATTCATTTTTATTTCTAAGATATATCTTTGGCATTTGTTTGATTTGGCATTCATACAAATCAGCCATCAATAGATACATAGAAACAAACCACATTTACTCACTATTTAGCCATGGTGGCGCAGTGGTTAGAATGCAGTACTGCAGGCTATTTCTGCTGACTGCCAGCTACCAGCAATTCAGCAGTTTGAATCTCATTGGCTCAAGGTTGATTCAGGACTTCCATCCTTCTAAGGTCAGTATAATGAGGACTCCGATTGTTGCAATCTGTAAACTGCTTAGAGAGGGCTATAAAGCACTGTGGAATGATATATAAGTGCTATTGCTGTTTGAAAGAGGCAAGTAAAAAAGCTAAAAAGAAAATAAAAATACCAGATCATATCCTTCCTAGCAACCTACACCAGATTAGTAAGGATTAAAGAAAGAAAGAAACAAAAACTGAAAACAATATCCTAATCAAGGAACTACCAAAAAGAAAACCACTCTCCCATATCTCCCATCAATCTTGGTGTCAGGGGCAAAGAATCAGGATCATTTATAAGGTTGCAGGTTTGAAGATTTATTCAAGCCTATATCCAAGAATCTGATCAACTAAAATTCAATACAAAATTAGTGCCAGATATGAGTCAACGGAATTCAGGAGGGGTTGCAGTGCTTATGGAAATGCAACAACTCTAAGCTAATGATGTGCTTACCTCCACCCCCAGCTCTGCCTGCTCTTCTCCTACAACTGACAGCACAAGCTACACTACATAAACAGGGGGCAAACCCACTCACCCACTAGCACTGATGATGTCACCTGCTCAGGTAATGAAACATCTGCAAGCAAACAACCAAGCTCAGAGAATACCAAAGACTCCACAAAATGTAATTTTATTTTTAATAATTTTATTCAAATGCATAAAAAGAAAAATGATGAAAGGTGCTTTGTTTGAAAAAATGTTAACCTGCCTAGGAAAAAATAAAGGTCACTTAAAGTTGAAAATATCCTAGAGGCTAAATCAGTGGCGGGACAATTTAATCAGTTGGCCTTTGAATACATTGACTTTGTGTAATTTGCCATACTCATCATTGCTAGGAATTTTTTTGAGTCAGCAAATTATTCTCATAAAATGTCAGATGTACTCTTCAATACCAAACGTTTGGGAATATATATTTCTAGGTTGTGTTCAGAAGACAGATAATAGTTGTTATTTCAGATGGATAAATAAAAGGCTAGATATTGATGTTATTCAGAAGACATAGATTTGGTGTTCTTTGAGGATTTTCTAAGCAATAAAAGGGAAAAATAGTTTGAAAAACATTGCTATATGTGATTGGAAACTTTAGCATGTTTCTTTTGCTTAAGGGTTCTCTTCAATTCAAATTGGCAATACTTATTTTCACTTATTTTGATTTTGCTTTCTGGTAAAGGTGGCCGAATAGATTTTTTTATACGGCTGTTTTTTAAAAAAGTGTGCTAAAAAGGAGCATATTATTTTTTAAAAAATATATCAGATCTCTCTAGAGCTAAGCATGAGAGAAATGAATAGAATTCATGCTTTAAATATTAATACAGTGATTTTTCCAATCCTGAAAAATTCTCAAAGCAGCTTCTACCGTATATTCTTACATAGTCTCCATCATGTCTGCTTCCATTATTTACTATTTATGTTTTTACGACAATCTATAATATATATATATATATATATATATATATATATATATATATATATATATATATATATATATATATATATATATATACATATACTGAGTGATTACCGGTAAATGAATGGTTGGTAAACCATGTATCTTGCTTTTTTATCTTAATATCAATGAATATATTGTTTTCAGATGATTAAATGCCATGTTTAACGCTTCTTTGAGCTTTACAGCATCTTACCATACTGTTTTTTTCTTTATTCATGTGATTTGGGATCATGGCAGGAAACAGAAATTAATGCTGTATGAAAGAAAGGACGAATGGAAATGAAACTAGTATTCTAATAGTAAAAGGACATCATACAGAAGGCCAGGTTGCGGTTATTTCAGCATGGAAATTTTCATCCAAAGTCTTATTTGACTATAGTTTAATGGCTAATGGTAATAATTGAGAATAAGAGTTATGCACCTATTTAGGAAATCTGTTTAGGGAATCTGTTTAACATACATTATTTTTGTGGATATGCACAAATAGTTCACTACTTTAATTTAGGCTTCCATTCAATCCTAGCATCAACTGTTCCTATTGTTTTCTGAAAATTGTGATAGAGTGATGGATTATATGTGATCAAATCAGTGTAATCTCTTAGCAACCACATAAATAGATTTTCTTCAGGACAGCCTATCCCCAAGCCTGATCTTTCAGATCTTCTAGTAATATGACTATTGCTGCTATAATAGAATCCATCCAGTTTGCTGCTTGTCATCCTATCTGAAAGTAGTAGGATTATGCAAACACATTTATGTTTAATCAAAATAGGGCTTTCAAAATTAATAAACAAGTATGATGCCTTTCTTATCATTAACATAAAATTAAATTTTCAACACTACAAGGGATTGCAAGCCAGTTTTATTGTATAATCTTAAACCTCGTGGAGAATAAAAAAATCTTATTGTGTTCGTGGAGCTTTCTAGTAAATTAGCTTAGAACTCTGCTTTTAATTTTTCAATCCAATATATTCTTACCTGGGAGTAAATCCCACTGAAAACAAGTGGAACTATTTCCAAGTAAATTGAGCAATGCCAGTTTAAACCTTGGAACTGATATGACTCTAGGGTTGAGGAATATTATTTATACTGGATAGGATAGTCAATTTCTTCAACCTCAGTTTGTATGTTTTAAAACAAGATGTTGGATATGGTATTGGGATAGCTGCTTTGTTAAAGAAGAAAACTAAAATAAAGCTCTTTGAACTTAAATTTCATTACAATATTTTATCCCATAACTCATAGAAACAAATTGTACTGCACTAAAGATTCCTCTGTATGGTGCTTTAAAATACATTTATATTCTTTTATGCAGCCTGTATTTATTGAATCTCTTGATTGATTTTGGCCGCAGAGTCCAGCAGAGGGTGCTCAATGGCACAAAATAGTGTAAACTTGTGTTATTAAAGGGAAGTGTGAATTAACAACTGGTTAGATTTAATAGTATATTTGCTGGAAGATGGCATCATTACCATTTAAAAAGTGAACTTGATATTAGAATAGGTTTTTAAAAAGACTTAATGGTAGTAAATTAGATGATGGCATATTTAAGATTAATAAATTCTCAAATATAGTTCCACCAGTATTTGCTTTGTTCTGTTTGGGTTTTCTTCTACAGTTTATTTGTTTTGGAGTTGTGGCTATTGTTCCTTTTTATAGAAAGTAAATTTTATTAATGGATTTTAGGGTTTAAAGGATGATTTTATTTCTTTTGTGTAAGTCCATATCTAATAATATTTACAATTAAAACAGATTTTTTTTTTCAGATAAGGTATAATGTCATAAAGATCCTGATTAAGAATGGCAAAGTGTGATAAATACTGTTCTTCTAGTACTGTATGTATGTATAATATAAAGCTGCTGGGGCTAACAGCTGTTAGGTTAAATGCTGCTTATGCCTATTGATTATGGGAGACAAAATATAAGCCTTAGTGCTGAAATCTACAAATAGAAAGAAAATAATAAAAGAAACATTTTCAGTCACATACTCAAAAGTTTCCATTTCAAATAATTGACAATGTTATTTTAAATTCATCAGCTGAATTTGAATATTTAACTAAATACATATGATTTCAAATGCTGGTTGCTAATCAACCTCTGTGAAAACAAATATGGTCTCTAAGGTTTGTGAAAATAGCATTTAATTCAAAAACAAACCTCAATGCTTGGCATGTATAAAGGATCAGAACACGAAGAACTAATTTCTCCTAAGGGCATTCACTGTTCCCTTTCATCACTATATAAGCTACCTGGTTCCTTGAATAGAATAACAGAAAATCTTGGTGTTTAGTTGAAAAACCACTTTTTAAATAAACAGGATTGATCTGAATATCCATATTATGCCATCAATCCAAGGATTTGAGCTTTTCTATACAATATTTGGTCTCAATAATACCTTTTTAATATTTGATTTGTTTATATCGTTATTGGGGTAGTTGAGGACTAAAGTGAATATAATAACTCTTAAGCAGTGGCTTCCAACCTTTTGGGCACCAGGGACCAGTTCCATGGAGAAAGTTTTTTCCGTGGACCGTACGGGGTGTGGTTTTGCAGGCTGTCTGCATTCCACGGATGGGGCTTCACTTGTTTGTGTGGTCCTGTTGCCAGCATGTTGCAAACTGGTGCTGGTTCAGAGAGCAGGGGTTGGGGAACCCTGCTCTTGAATATTAAATAAATTCTTCCTCAAATGGCCATATTCGATTATTATCCATCTTTGTAGTTTTATATTTTTAGTTTCTGCTTTTATAACACTCAGAGTATTATATTAAAAAATCCCTGCTTACCCCATATGAGTGGTATGTGCTTCCTCAATCTTGGGTCCTCTACCAGAGGCCTGGAGTTTGAGAGTTTTGTACAGTTTCTTAGCTATTCCTAGCTAATAATCTTCTGGACACAGTTCTGATGTTCTTGGGATCTGTTGGAGACATTCTCAGCTTAGAGTCCCAGGAATCACTTTGATCTTTACTTTCCACATCCTCTCTTGTTCCTACTTCAGACCCTGGTACTTCTCCAACTTCTCATATTCCTTCCTGATGTTGCTGTCACCTGGCATTGCTATTTCTAACACCACTGCTGTCTTCTGATCCTTGATTACCACTACAAGGTCTGGTTGATTGGCCAATAATCTGCTTGTACATTTAGATCTGGAAGTCTTAACCCTGTTATTCTCCACAACTTTCTGTGGAATCTTCCATCCAATACAGTATATTCTTGCTGCATTATTTTGTTCGAACTGATGAAATAATTCCAGCTATCATTTGGTACAGCGTGACTGAGTTTTCTCTCCTATATTCAACTAATTGCATTTTTTTATTTATCTAAACAATTTTTAAAAATTAAATCTACAACTATTTGATGATTCAGATGGGAAGTAAAAAGGCTCTTAAACAAGTAGTTAATAGAGAGAGAAGATGGGTGTATGACAACCAAGTATGTAGTTTGTAAAGAAAATATTCTTTTTAAAAGGCATTTAAATCAAAACAATGTATTTTATCCACATTTTAGTCATGATAGCATTTGTTTGAATTCCCAAGGATCTGACTTCATAATTAATTCTAGTTCCACTTGATATGAAATAATGTGTCTCTGTACGTGTATAGAGTAAAGTTAATTCATCTTGGCCTAATAAATGTGACATGTAATTCAGATTTTCATTCTATTTAGATATTTATTAGAGAAATCTGTGTATTATTCATTCCTTTGTTAAACTGCTAGAGTATGCTTGAGGTACCTTTATTTTTAAGTATTATATTGACTTCTTTGGTAGTTTAATTTGATATGTTAAATCAGAAATGTGTTTCAAAATTTTGCTTCTTTTAGAAATACTCTTTTGTTTTTACTTACTGATTTGTAAATGTTCTACTTCAGATTTTTGGGAGGAGTTCTGTGAACTATAATAGAGATTACATGTGTGTAGAAAAAGAGAGATAATTTCTTCTGAGTTCCACTATTAAATTAGTCAGACTAATGGGATGTGGGAAGGACTTGGGAGAAGGGAGAAGAGATGCTGCCTGGTTAAAAGAAGGCATAGGGAGAAAAAGAAACTCAGAAAGGAAGCTCCTGAGACTATAAAAGAAATGGTGGGAAATTTGTACAGACGTGCAAGGTTTTGTTAATGTAGCCTTATAATACAGTAGAATTGGCTCATCTGGTCACGTTTTCTGTTTAGTGTACTGGGAAAGCTGACAATCATTCACTAATTCTAAATGAAAGATACACGGGTAGTCCACATTTAATTCAGTGACTCATTCAGCAACCATTCAAAGTTATGATGGCACTTAACAAAGAGTCTTATGAAGATTTCTCGTAGTTGTCACCATTGTAGCATCCCCATAGTCACATAATCATGATTTAGCTAGCAACTGGCTTGCAATTATGACAGCCTCAATATCTTGCTTTCATGTGATTGCCATTAGTACCCTTCTTTGCCTGGTTTCCAACAGGTAAAATCAGTGGGGAAGCTGGCAGGAGAAGGATTTGCCTAATGATGGCAATTGGAACTCCTGTAATTGCAGTTGTAAGTCAGTGCAATCACCTGATGCATATACTGGCTCTTTTGCCCTAGCAACATAATTCATGTACATTAGTATTTCCAATCATTTCTCCAGGCATTTCCTTAAAATGTTTCTATCCTGTGTATTTGAACAGTTACATCACCCAAAATCCATTCTAAAAATGATCACCTCCAATATGATATCAGCTCCAATTTTGCTTTTATAAGTCTTTGATTTAATGAAGCAAATGTAACAAATGAAATTTATGTATGGACACCACCCCTAGAATAGTAGACATGCTCGTTGTATGCAAAGATGTCTGCATTGGGCACTTACATGAACATTAAATTTTGTTATATTTATGTCACATAAATTTATCATTTGATAATGCAACTGACATAAATTGACATGAATTATGCAGATTACCCGAATTACTGCAGTTTATAGTAGATTGATATGATATGGGAGGTACATAAATTAAACAAATAAACTAAGTTTCAGGTTTAATAAAAGTTCAAGAGGAACAAACACCTCCATTGAATGGTCCATTAAAGCAAAGTTTTATTGAAATATACAACATTTGATAAGGACATAATCATAATTTGAAGTAACAATTACAATTGATATGTAATTAAAAAAATATCTTGGTTCAATTCATTCAGATTAGTATTGCTTTATTAAAAGTTGCATGAAGAGAAAAGCTTGTAATCTTGTGTTTCCTTTTAAGTAATTTAATTAATTGTGTATGATTATAGTCATCATGATTAAAGTTCTTATTTCACAAATATGAATATCTGTGTTGTAAATGTAAGTTTTGTACATATTTCACAAAACATATATTCTTCACACAAAAACTAAAACTAAATACAATAGAATGTTTTTGACATTTGTTTAATTGGGTTCACCTCCTCTAGTTTTAGGACTTAGACAGAAAACAGATCATGATTTAGATCATATTTATGCAGAACTATTAAACCTTCAAAAGGTTTCAC
The DNA here is from genome assembly GCA_022577455.1 of Arizona elegans. Taxonomy (NCBI): domain Eukaryota; kingdom Metazoa; phylum Chordata; class Lepidosauria; order Squamata; family Colubridae; genus Arizona; species Arizona elegans. The sequence continues at coordinate 34,719,969 of JAKOOJ010000002.1, read as the reverse complement.
AAACTTTTTAGCACCACTATATATTAGAATTATTTCTTAAACAGCAATTGATCCTACACTTCCAAGCAGAATCCTTTGAAATCATGGGAAATCCCAGTAGATTTAGGAAAGTTGCTCATCACAGAATAGCTTCAAACTACTGTATTGTTGTCTACTTATACCAGGATGTATGGTTTATACTGGCTATGTTAAAGCAGTGCTGCCCATATTTGTTCCAAGATAGCCCTTGCAATTTTAAATGTGGCTGTTCAGGAGTCTTTTAGCATTCTTTTGTTGCCTCTCCATCCTATGGAATGCAGCTGCCCATCAACTTGTACCATTTTGATCATTCATGTGCAACAGCCGCATTGTCTATAACATTCTAAAAATAAGGCATTACGGTGTTATTTGCAAAGTAATTTCACATAAATATTTGGACTCTAGCTCTTTTTCAATGCTGAACTGTTTACTGTGTGAAAATAGCATAATTATAATTTGCAGACTTTTTGCCTGAAGCTGAAGGGGCAGATGCATATGATTAAGTTTCAACTGGCCTGTTATTGTAATGTAGATGTTGGGAGGTTTTCAGGATTTTTTTAAAGTGAAACATGAGTTTTAAGAAGAGGGAAGAAGGTTCTGAGAAACACTCCATTTTAGCCAGCTTTATTTTTGTTTTTCAGTGGCACTTCTCCATTAGCTTGTCTGAATGCAATGCTTCATACCAACACTCGTGTTGGTGATGGGACATTCTTCAAAATTCCTGGCAAGGCAGGACTCTACGCACTCAAGGTGAGTTGCATATTTTTAGAAACAAAACTACCCAGACCTGTGAAGTCTATGCATTGAGTTAACAAATCATATAAATAGATAAATAAATTAGATTGAAATCATTAGATAGGGAACAGGGGTAAACTGTATTTGAGACATTTTTAAGATAGCACTTAACATGATTTCCAATCCAGATAAACTTTATACGTGAAACAAAATTCAAGAATAGGCATAGCTTTATTTTTTTTCCTATCTAAGTTTTTAGATGTTGCCTTTTTAGAAATAAGCAAAAGTTTACTTGCTTATTTAAAAATAAGTAAATATATTCACACTGTATTGTGAAAGAGACATTTGGAAGGATTTATATCATGAATGACAATTCTAGAGTTAACAAGGAACTGAAAATGTAAAGCTGTGTGATACAAGTAATGATTTTATCTGAAAGAGCAGAACTATTTATTTAATCCTTAATCTAATAGTGATATCTGAGTGAGGAAGGAGGCATTATTTTGAAACTGATAGAATGTGGCATTTTCTTGAAGTAATCAAATAGAATAGGCAGCACTTTTTTCTGAGAAATAGAAATTTGGGCCATTTTCTACTAACTGCCAGAATTCAAAAGCAGCTTTTGCATTTGATTAGATTTTCTTTTGTGTGGTATAGTTAGGCTTTACAGGAAAGAAAAAAACACAAAGCCCTCTTCTAAAATGTAGGTGCTCAGTATCATCTGAACTGTGGAATTTGTTATAGAATTATAGAATTATGTCCCACCTAATAAAAGCAGAACACATAAAACATACGATATGATATAGAACATATGATTTTATTCTGCATCATTTTTGGAATGGTTGGATTTTTTTAAAGGAATAAGTTGGTTTCTATGAATACTGGTGTGAAATCAGATACATTTTTCTATGTAAGTTTCTAGAAGGCTTTATAGTAGTGTGCCCTGAGAGAGACTTTTTCCTTATTCATGAAATTGTCAGGAATCACATTTTATTTATAGAACATTCCTAAGAAGCACATTCTTTTTTGAAATGTGACAAGCAGCATGACATATGTCTTTACACACAGAAGGAAGACACTACATGCCCAGCAGATGGAACATTGGATTTAAGTTGTGAATCTGAGTTGGACAGCACTGAAATGGCTGAGACTAACAATAGCAATGGGGAAGAAAATGGAGGTAAAACATTATTTCTATTGTTTTTATCCTTTGATCTTAATGCAGTGTTTATGTGCTGAGGAAATGAAGTATTTTTATTTTAAATTATTTGTCATACTTTGCAAATACATGTAAGTATTTTCTGGCTCTGGTAAGGCCTATTTTTTAAAAATGTAAAAGATCCAGTTCTCATTCCAGATCTCATTAATGGATTTGGAAATCTTGATATTTAAAGAATTGAATTAAGTTTCATGCACCAGATGCATTGGTATGTTGTTTGTTTGAAGTTCTTTACATCAGATGGCTCATGGGTAAGAATTTTTGATTTTACAGTTTCCAGGGTTGTAAAAAGAAGTGGAATTTGCAGAAAATATTTTTTAAATATTAAAGTTAGGTACTTTAAAATAGCATGCAGAATCGCACTATTTATATTAGGCATTCTTCCAAAAAATGAAATTTGATAGACTTCTTCTCATCTGTTTTCAATATTTTTCAATATTGTTAATTTGCAGACTGCTTTTCCATCTATATTAGCCTAAGTTGAAATTGATGCTGTATAATTTTACCCTCTTAATATGTTAGTATATCTTTGTAAAATATTGCAATATATAACTATAATTTAGTGAAACAATAATTTAAACAGTTTGCTTTTCCTGTGGGAAGAATGTTTTTTGTTTTGTTTTGTTAAGTAGTAAATGGTGCTTGCTTTATTTACTGTTTATGATATTTAGCATGGAAATTGTAGGGACAAAATAATGCTGACTAGAAACGGAAACTCTGAACATACTTTAAAAAGAGCAGCTGTGCCTAGTAGATTGGATGCCTAAGTGTATGTGCCTGTATAAACAGATGTTTGAAAATGCTATTAACTTCTTAATCTTTCAATATATTGTATTATTTTCAAAGACCAAGTTATATGTACAGTCTTAAAGGGTTTTAAATACTTATCAATTAGAATAATTTGACAAGTAATAATTAAACTCTAACAACAAAATTATTTTCAATTCTTGAAGGCCTTTCTATATATGTAGCCCTTGCTGTTGTTAAAAGTGAGGATAGATCTTTTTCCCTGCAATAAATCTGTACATCACATTTGTGGTTAATTTATGCCTTAGATATCTAGAAAATCTTTATTTTCTGATGAGAACAATACAATAAAGCAATGATTTTTCAAATGTTCTATAATTAGGGAATTCTTTTCATTCTCCTACAGCTTTTTAAAAAAATCTAGAAAAGATGAGGGCAACCCTTCCATTTTAATGGAGCATTCACCAATCCTTCTGGGTGTTATGTCAGTGAATACTCCACTGGCAGTGGAAAACAAGATTCATAGTGAGATGTTTAAAGGAAATAGTGTCGTAATTATTCATTTCTTTGCTGTATAGGATTCTGAGGCCTTAAATTGTCTTTATACCAGCTGAAAAATGGATTATAGTTACAGAATTATATTCCCCTCTCCTCAGTGGTGGGATTCAAATAATTTAACAATCAGTTCTCTGCCCTAATGATTTCTTCCAACAGTTCACCAAACTGCTCAGAAAGTTACAGTCAGGTCCAGAAATATTGGGACATCGACACAATTCTAACATCTTTGTCTCTATACTCCACCACAATGGAGTTGGAATGAAACAAACACAATGTGCTTTAACTGCAGACTGTCAGCTTTAATTTAAGGGTATGTACATCCAACTCAGGTGAACGGTGTAGGACTCACAGCAGTTTGCATATGTGCCTCCCACTTGTTAAGGGACCAAAAGTAATGGGACAGAATAGTAATCATAAATCAAACTTTCCCTTATTAATACTTGGTTGCAAATCCTTTGCAGTCAATCACAGCCTGAAGTCTGGAATGCATAGACATCACCAGATGCTGGGTTTCATCCCTGGTGATGCTCTGCCAGGCCTCTACTGCAACTGTCTTCAGTTCCTGCTTGTTCTTGAGGCGTTTTCCCTTCAGTTTTGTCTTCAGCAAGTGAAATGCATGCTCAATGGGATTCAGGTCAGGTGATTGACTTGGCCATTGCATAACATTCCACTTTTGTCCATTCAAAAACTCTTTGGTTGCTTTTGCAGTATGCTTTGGGTCACTGTCCATCTGCACTGTGAAGTGCTGTCCAATGAATTCTGCAGCATTTGGCTGAATGTGAGCAGTTAATATTGCCTGAAACACTTCAGAATTCATCCTGCTGCTTTTGTCAGCAGTCACATCATCAATAAATACAAGAGAACCAGTTCCATTGGCAGCCATACATGCCCACACCATGACACTACCACCACCATGCTTCACTGATGGGGTGGTATGCTTAGGATCATGAGCAGTTCCTTTCCTTCTCCATACTCTTCTCTTCCCATCACTCTGGTACAAGTTGATCTTGGTCTCATCTGTCCATAGGATCTTGTTCCAGAACTGTGAAGGCTTTGTTAGATGTTGTTTGGCAAACTCTAATCTGGCCTTCCTGTTTTTGAGGCTCACCAATGGTTTACATCTTGTGGTGAACCCTCTGTAGTCACTCTGGTGAAGTCTTCTCTTGATTGTTGATTTTGACACACATACACCTACCTCCTGGAGAGTGTTCTTGATCTGGCCAACTGTTGGGAAGGGTATTTTCTTCACCAGGGAAAGAATTCTTCGGTCATCCACCACACTTGTTTTCCATGGTCTCCCAGGTCTTTTGGTGTTGCTGAGCTCACCGGTGTATTCCTTCTTTTTGAGAATGTTTCAAGCAGTTGTTTTGGCCACGCCTAATGTTCTTGCTATCTCTCTGATGGGTTTGTTTTGTTTCTTCAGCCTAATGATGACTTGCTTCACGGATAGTGACAGCTCTTTGGATCTCATCTTGAGAGTTGACAGCAACAGATTCCAAATGCAAATAGCACACTTGAAATGAACTCTGGGCCTTTTATCTGCACATTGTAATTGGGGTAATGAGGGAATATCACACACCTGGCCATGGAACAGCTGAGAAGCCAATTGTCCCATTACTTTTGGTCCCTTAACAAGTGGGAGGCACATATACAAACTGCTGTAAGTCCTACACCGTTCACCTGAGTTGTATGTACATACCCTCAAATTAAAGCTGACAGTCTGCAGTTAACGCACATTGTGTTTGTTTCATTCCAACTCCATTGTGGTGGTATATAGAGCCAAAGATGTTAGAATTGTGTCGATGTCCCAATATTTCTGGACCTGACTGTAACAATTAGTTCTCCTGAAGTGGTGCGAACTGGCTGAATCCCACCACTGCCTCTCCTGCATTCTGATAGCACAAATACAAGATACTTTCTATTCAGGACTGAGATATGGCTAGTACTAAAGTGTCTTATTTTCATTGGACTTTTAAACTAAGTTAGTGTTTATAGTAGAGTGTTATTTAGGCCTTGTGACATTTTCAGAAAATGTCCGATTTTCTTTAGGAGAGATTGGGAGGGCTCTCTGGGATCTGGGGATACGGTGGGTAGCCTGTCATTTACAGACCTCTTCATTGCTGACCTCTTAGTGTAATTCAATGGCATGGCTTTCTTCCTTCAATCTCTGATGCTACAATTTAGATTCAAATGGAAATAAAAATTTTGCACATCTGGCACATTTTCACAAAGACGGGCTTTTCCTTGTCCTTGAGAAGCACATTTTCTATCGTGTTGTATCATATTTATCAAGTCCATTTTTCAGGGTGAGATTATGGTAATTCTTCAGGTGGTTCTTGCTAAAATGTAACTTCATTCCACATCTTGCTTTCCCTGTTAAGAGATTTCACTGATTTTGATTGTTGCACATAATTAGTCCATTTACTGTCTCTAATGATAATTTTCCCAATGGATATTACCCTTTTTTTAGTTCAAAAAAAGGGTAATTATCCAGGTTCCTTGCATGTGTTCAGGAAGAAAGCCATTGGGGATATTTAATTTGGATTTGGATTTTAATTTGGGTTCTACTGTCTGATTCTCATCTTAAATTGGTGATTTTCAATATGGAAAATTAGGCTTACCCCCTCTATTTTTATTATCATTGCTGACGATTTAGTTTTTGGGAAGGAATTTTATGTGGATGTAATTGGAGGTTTTTTTGTCTTTTTTGTCATTCGCCTAAAATACAGATAATCCTCGACTTATTACTACAATTGAGCCCAGAATTTATGTTGCTAAGTGAGACAGTTGTTAAGCGAATTTTGTCTCATTTTACAACTTTTCTTGCAACTTTTGTTAAGTGAATCACTGCAATTGTTAAATTAGTAACACACAATCTCGCTTTCCCATTGACTTTGCTGATCAGGAGGTTGCAAAAGATAGTCATGTGATTCCAGGACACTGCAACTGTCATAAATATGAACCAGTTGTCAAGCATCCAAATGTAAATCATGTTACTGTGGAGATGCTGTGATAGTCATAAGTGTGAAAAATGATCATAAGTCACTTTTTTCAGTGCTGTGTAACTTCAGACGGTCACTAAATGAACTGTTGTAAGTGGAGGACTACCTGTATATGAACAGAAGCTCTGGGCATATCAGTTATATTTTAATAATAATGTTGCAGTTCCATTTTGTGGATTGTTGGGACATCTTACAAATTATAAGAGGCGTTTCCCAAAAGAGTCATTTACAGCACCCAGCATTTCCACTCAGTTCTGGGGAAATCTGTATTCCTGGACAGATCCAGTTGGTAGTTTTCTGTGTGAGTTGCTCAGTGTCTCAGTTTGGGCAGGCTTGATTCTCAATAACTTTTTGAACAATTCTGCCAAAAGTAACTTTGATCAGCAGGCAATTTGACTAATAGAAGAATCCATCATGAGAAACTGAGTTTTAACTCACCCCCAAAATGGTGTATCTCTTTATTCCAATTCAAGTTGCCTGTTATTATTCCCTTGTCCTGCCCCATCACGACCCCCCCTCCCTGCTGTTAGTGCAGGACTATGAATACAGGAGCAAAACATAGCCTCCCCCCCCCTTTAAAATATAAGAATAAAGTGGAAATGTTGAGTTTAAGATATGAGAAACATGGCTTGTTCAGCCATGCCAGTCCATTGGCCAGTCATTTTCTCTTGACCTTTCCTATCTGTTAAACTCTGTTTGAAAATAACAGGGAATAACTATAATATAACTATGGTGAGGTGTTAAAATCAACTTGTATCTCTTCTAAAAGTATTTTCTCAGTATTTTTGTGTGTACTTGTAGAAAATGTGTACAAACAAAGAAAAACCTGTCTGCAACATTTCATATTCTAATCCCAGTGGATAGATGTCAAAGTGCCCAAAATTGCAGATTTAGTTCTGTGTGCCTGTGTGAAACTTACAATTCTATAAAAAGTACTTTGTATTTTTGTGTTAGTGGAAGAAAGGATTTTAAAAGAAAAAATAATTTGTCATCAGTATCTTGCCCAGATATTGAGCTGCCCCTATAGTACTATATATATTCCTGCAATAGATTCGGATTATTGCAGAAGATACCTCAGAATTCTATCATCAACTGCCATTGCTATTTGTCAATAATATTTATCAGGAAGGAAAGGACTACATCCTGTTTGCCCTACTGCTTCCATTAAAAATTATTCAAATTCTCTCTATATATTGCACTTTAAATATATAGACTGTAATTGCAGTTTATCTACCTGTACATGTATATAAATATATTTCACTCACATACATTAACAAATATATTTTATGTTTTGCTTCTTTTAATTTAAATATGTTGTTCTAAATACATACATTTTAATTTCACTTGGGTCACTTGAAGAGTAATTAAGATTTTTTAACAGCTTGCATAAAACAACATATTATTTGTTTAAAGCCACTTCTTGATCAAAGATGCCTTTCTTTTTAATTGTATTATAATTTAACACCATGTGTTTTTTCCCCCTTTCATTTAACAAAAAAGTGTTGCTGCCTGACTAGAGAAAAGCTGTTCTGATTTTGCAGTTTAGGTTCTAGGGATCAGTGTGATTTGGATGCTTATTTGATATATGTATGTTGACAATGCAAGATCATTTATGTCAATGCCCATATAGTTCTGTGTCACCTTGAGAAAATGTATGGAATTGATAAAACCAGTGGCTTATGCATATATATATATTTTATATGCCGCCCTTCTCCGGAGACTCAGGGCGGCTTACAATGCGTTAAGCAATAGCCTTCATACTTTTATATTTTATACAAAGTCAGCTTATTGCCCCCACAAACCGAGTCCTCATTTTACCCACCTTAGAAAGGATGGAAGACTGAGTCGACCTTGAGCCTGGTGAGAATTGAACTCGCAGTAATTGCAGGCAGCTAGATGTTAAATGCTGCCTTAGTAGGAGGCATTAGCCTCCTACGCCACTCAGGCTCTCAAGCAGATATTTTCTGCTTGAAAACAGCAAGATATACTACAACAAAAAGTTAATCTATACTTCGTAACTTCATAATTTTTGTGTTTTAAAGTTGTTATAACAATGTAAAATTGATAAAATCAAAAACAAGTGGACAATGGCATGTTTTTAGAGAAAGGAAGACAAGCAGTTCAGGATTTTTCTGCCTAAACAATAATTACAAATTCATTTGAAGCTGACCTCTCCATATTTTCTCTCAGGGTTTCCTGCCCTCCCCCATTTATTGTTCAGGTTTTCTGAGCATCAGAAAAGAGCTAATTGAGACTGATGGACAAAGCGTATTTTTACTTCTCCTGTTTTCTGGGGATTTTTACTTATCTTTCTTGCCTTTTCTTCTCTCACAAAATAGCCCAGTTCAATAAGAAATAACAGCTGCCCCTACCAATAATTGCTGTTTGAGAACAACAGTTTTATGCTTAGTTTATCACATAAGAAATACTATTGCACAAGTACCCGAGGCATAGGAATGTTTTCTCTAAAGTAATTAAAGTGGTTGAGGTTTATTTTATTTAGCTTAACTCATTTTAAACTTTTAAAGCATTTATGCCAAGAAACAAATTAAACTAATATAACTTACTTGCTATTTTTGTTCTTAATATTAAGGCTAATCATAAAGAGATAGCCTTGGTGGTGCAGCAGACTAAAGTGCTGTTAAGTAGCACCAGCTGCTTGCAATTACTGCAAGTTCGAATCTCACCAGGCTCAAGGTTGACTCAGCCTTCCATCCTTTCAAGATAGGTAAAATGAGGACTCAGATTGTGGGGGCAATAAATTGACTTTGTATAAAAAAGAACACCGCTTGGGGAGGCCGAAAGCCCTACTGAGCAGGTATATACAAAAGTATGAAGGCTATTGCTTAACGCATTGTAAGCCACCTTGAGTCTCCGGAGAAGGGTGGCATATAAATCGAACCAATAAACAAACAAACAAACAAACAAACAAATAAATAGCATGTAACTTTCCTTTTTCTCTTTCTGAGCTTAGACACATTTATTCAGAAAGAGATCTCATTAAGACTAGTGGTTTCTACTTCTAATTACTTGGAACCAGCAAGTGCAACACCTTTCAATAAATTATAAATTGTAAACTGAAAATCATAGTACTGAAAGCAGGTATATTTCCTCCTTGTGGAATTTTCCACATCTCTGACATGAAAGGTTCTGTATTATGTTTTGAGTAATATACAGTTATTTTCTTCAGCTATGCATACTTTTTCATGGGTTTTCACCCTTTAATTTTTGAGATTTCCATTTAGCATAATTTCTAATCATTCTGCATTAAATGCTAACATATCAAATACTGAATAATACTGAATAATTAGGAAGGCATCTATAGCTGCTAGCCAAAGTTCATTCTTGTTAATAATAATAGTTATTATTGTGGCTGGTTGCCCAGTCAGCCAGCTGTTTTGACTGGAGTTTGCATTTTTGTTCACCAAAAGTCTTTCCTAAGGCCCTGAAATTTAGACAGTTGTTGTTGTTGTTGTTGCTGCTGCTGCTGGTGGTGGTGGTGGTGATGGAGGTCTTGGGAGTAAAGCTTTCTGGTTCACAAGCAAACTTAAAGCTAAAAGCCATGTCTCAGCTGTAGCCATTGAGAAGGAGACTCCCATAGCTATTTCTTCTATGCAGTCACCACTGTAGTGGGTCGGATTACTTCAAAGTATCTCTTCTCTAACTGAGGGGAGGAGGTTGGTAGTGGAAACAATAGTCATGGTGCTGATTCAGAAACAGGTGACTCAGCACAGCAAAAGAAAAACAGGAGCAGCAGCAGTGGTGCCTCCCACTCTTCTTTTATATGATCTCTCCACTACAGTTCCTCTTGGGGTCCCCTTATGGCCAGACTTGAAGGTCCCAAGTGACCACCTCTGTTTGTCTCTATTAGTACATCCCTAATTAGATTGGTAGTCTAGTTCACTTCTGGGAATTTAAGATTGTATACAAAGCACACACATCCTTCATTGTTTTCTCTGCAAGTAGAACCTTGTGAAATAGACTAAGAAATAATGACTAGTCAACCAGTGAGCTTACACAGCTAAAGGAGTTCATTGTTTAAATTAAGTTTTTTTTTTATCCTAATCAATTATTTTACTTATATATTGCAATAATACTTAGACTTAGATACCAATTCATAGTACTTTACAGCCCTCACTGACTTTGGAAATGTTTTGCATCAATATTTGTATCAAATGCTCAAACACAAGGGTTTAGAAATAATTATTAATTTTACATCTGTTAATGATAATCAAGAAAAAAGTAACTTCATGTAGATACCTACATGAAATAAATAAGGCAGAGGATGTCTTCCATTAGATTGACCATGTAGAGTCAAGTGGCTTTTTAGAAGTTTTAATTGGCAGTTATTATTATGGCTATATGGTAGCTAGGTCTTCTGTATTTCTGCAACTAATTAACATAATGAAAATTACCCACTGTCAAGCTTATGTATAGAAATACTACAAAAATCTGAAGCATTTTCTATTTCATGTTTTGACATATCTTTTAACAACTTACGCTATTGTTCATTCTTCTAAAGTTTATGATGTGAGTTCTATAATTAATTAGATAATTAAGATCCAGCATATTATTTTTCTCATAGTAACATTTATCAGATATATATGGCCGCCCACCTTATATGATGTGTCTCTGGGCTATATATAAACAAACCAAAATAACCTGATGTATGGTCTGTTGTAACCAAATACTCTGGAAGGTTTTTCTAATGTATTAACATAATTACAAATGATGATTTCCTACCCTGATGAAGAAACTGCTTTGAATGCTTTTCTTGGGTATGTATGGGTGTAATGTGCATATGTGTGCATTACCATTTGGATACGAGTGAATGCAGGTAAATGTGTCTGAAGCAGTTCTGATTTCTTTTACAGAATGAGGATAATTGCTTTAACATTTCAAAATGGGGAATCACTTGGGCCAACATGTTTGCAAAGCCCATTTTTGAAGCCTGTTTTTCCAGCCTAAATTCTAGATATGATCTAATGCAGAATAGTTTACTTGTAACTGCAGTATTTTTGTCTCTATGTAAAAAACAAAACAAAAACCAGCTATTGTGGAAAAATGTAAGAAATTCAGTCTACTCTCACCATCTTAATACTATAATTGACAATAGGTAACATTTCTGAGATTTACAGATCAGTACCTTAATAAATATAGCTTCTGTGTTAATGCCAGTAGCAAAAATTTATCATCTGGCTTCACAATCAACATATAGCACTTTCTTGAAGCAGTGCTTCCCATTTTTCTGTCAAATGGGGAATTGGTGGCCACCTGCCATTATATGATATCAGCATTTGTGAGAGCTTCAGATGTCACTTCTTTTTAACAAGCTCTTGAAAATCAGTAGAACTCCATCCCCCAATTTTACACCTTATGAAAGGAATAACAGCTCTAGTTAAAACACTGCTTTAACATAATTTGCAGCTTAAGTCTGTCATCCATTCTCTCCCTTCCTCTCCAACTGTTGTATTAAGCTAATATTAGACAAATTCTTTTATCTCACTGTATTTTGTTTATTTTTAAATACATAAATTGTTTATGTAATTTGAGGAAGTTTTAGAGGAGGAGCTATACCCCTATTGTAGAATGCATGTTTCACAAGTCCGAGTTTGCAAATCTAATCTCTGTCATCTTTAGTTAAAAGCATTCCAGGTAACAGGCGATGGGGAAGAACTCTGTTTATGCCCCTAAAGAATTTCTAGACTAGAGAGTATACAATTAAGCAACTAGTCTAAATTAACAAATTAGACTAAAATTTGATATGATCATTCATTTATTAGATTATGTACTGTATGTATAAGGCTCTCACAGTATTGTTTAAAAATACTGTGTAAATGCTAGCTATTAATAACTCAATTTTTCCTTGCATCGTGGAATGGCTTTGTTATTGTTCAATATTTCTCACAAGATATAATAACATTTACATTTAAAGCTTGATCGTAATTCAGTGTTGGAACTAAAACATTGAATAGAATTGGCGTATGTGCTGTTGTCCCTTTATCTATTTGGTTGAACCTTAGCACTAACCTGTTAGGTCAAAGGATCGCTCAAGGCTGTTAAATTCTATTATTCTATTAACTTCTGTAACATTTACAGGAGGTGATAAGCATCCTTCTGTTCTGCTTCCTGGACTGGTGGTTCTCTTTATTACATTCAATGTAGCTGTGAACATTATTGCAGACAGTACATTTTCAAATTACAATGAAAGACATTACACAGATGTTAATTTCTAGGTATCAGCATTTCCTGAATTTAGCATGTGTTGGAAGCATGCAATTGAAAATGTATGTTTTGACAACACAGAGCATTGTGTTATTTCATTGCCAGTTGTCATGCAGATGCTTTTTGTGGTTAGAAGTCTATACTTTGCCAAGAACAATAGGAGTTCAGACTTATTTAAGCTGATAGTTGCAGCTTCCACAAGTTCACTTTAAATGTGTCTTTGCTAATTTGAATGGCTGTTGGTTTCCTCTTTCCCTAGCTGTTTGGTTGTCCTAAATAGCCTTTTAGATGTTCTGTACTGTCTGAAATACAATTGCTTCCTTATATGGCAGATCAGCTTTGAGATCTTCCTGACTAGATCAGTTTTGTGATATTTTAAGTTCTTGAAATAAAGTGAAATGAAATGAAGAGGCATAGTTTAATGTCCTGTAATTAAATTAAGTACTTAATTTTATTTCTCTATTCATAGTTTGTCCTAAGCAAACACCTGAAGAACTGTCTTCCATTCGGGACTCAAGCCTTACAAATGCACCAATGCAAAGCAAGCTAGTGTCTTCCTTCCAGCAGCATACCAAAAAGGCACTTAAACAGGTAAAGTAACATTTCTTGATTGAGTTTACATTTGCATATCTAAACTAATTGAATTAAATCATTTATTTCTACCCAATACTTCACATTTTATACCAAGGATGTTTTTTTTTTTTTTACAAAAGATGCAAAATTCCATCCTAATAGGCATCTTATTCAAAATCAAAAGTATTGGATGAAGCAGAAACAGGGAAGCTGCAGATGCTGAAAGATGTGTCTTGCAACTTCCTGGATTTGTGTCTTCCATGGTTTTAGATCCCTGATGTGCTAGATGCATTTCCAAGGCATGCTAAAATGCCATCTCACATTCCTGAAAGACTCAATATATATAAAACACTGAGGTGTTTTATGTACCTACATATCTATATTTATATCTATATCTATATCTATATATCTAATCTATGTCTGTCTGTCTGTCTATCTGATGGACAGACATAGACATAGATATAGATAATAGATAATAGATATAGATATACATATAGATATACATATACATATACATATACATATACATATACATATACATCAGAGGTGGGTTTCAGCAGGTTCTGACCAGTTCTGGAGAACCGTTAGCAAAAAATTTTAGTAGTTTGGGGAACTGGTAGTAAAAATTCTGACTGGCCCGCCCCATCTATTCTCTGCCTCCCAAGTCTCAGCTGATCGGGAGGAAATGGGGATTTTGCAGTAACCTTCCCCTGAATTGGGGAGAGAATGGAAATTTTACAGTATTCTTCCCCCGGAGTGGGGTGGGAATGGAGATTTTACAGTATCCTTCCCCTGCCACACCCACCAAGCCACACCCACCAAGCCATGCTATGCCATGCCCACCAAGCCACACCCACAAAACCGGTAGTAAAATTTTTTGAAACCCACCACTGATATACATATACAAAACACCTCAGTACTTTTGTCTGATATGTGCAAGAATCTGACCGCTATGTAGCCAAAACTGTGATTCTTCAGGTACCACATTAATTTCAATTATATAGTACTGGTTCGGAAAACTCATCCTGGCTTGTTTCCAATTCCGAAGTAGGAGCTGGGGAAAAATAATGCTTTCCTCTCCCATGGGTTAGCATTAGACGAAGATAAACACCTAATGCTATCTACCTTTTCCATTACCATAGGGGAAGGGATATATTTTTATCAGAACAATGTATGATTTGTAGGAGACTATAGTTAGGAGGTGAAGCATGCCACATTTCAGTGCTAAGGGCTTTCAAGTTATACAATCTTTTAACTGAACAATTGTTTACTCAGATCACTTCTGTAGCATCCACAAATCTCCCAGTAATTCTTTGCCACTGACATTTGAATAATCACAGCCTTCATTCTCTCCCATATCTATCTTGACATTGCTATTATAGGACAAAATAACAGCACTCATAGTAACACTATGATTCATAATCTGCTCATCTTTCAGTGTGATATATGTCATTATTTGTCAGCAATGCCAATTCCTTTCAAAAGAAGAGTTGAATATAAATTTGGCATCAGAAATGTCACTATCCAGAAACAATAGGAAGATATTTCAGTTAGGTAGGACACTCTGTCACTAACTTCAAGGTGGCAGTCTTTGGGGAAAGGAATTTTAAAAACGTATTTCTTTGTGAAACAGCTGAGATACAATTCATTGGGAGTTTTAATACTATTATAGTTTAATACCATAACTTTAAGGAGAGGATTCGGTTTCCTATATCACTGCATTAATTAGCACATTAATACATGATGGTCTGTGTCAGAGGTAACAACTGTTCTGTCAATGGCCTGTATCTAAAATGTAGTTTTCACCCACTGTGCCTTTTATATTTCCATCTGATGTATCTCTTTATAATTTCCCACTCCACTGCTCCATCATGGGAAATTTGTATGTGTGTGTGTGAATGTGAATGCATGTGTATGTAAATATTATGTGCATCTGAAGAATGCAGTTTAAAAGAACTTGCATACTAATTATATTACTCTTCAAAGTTCCATAAGACATTCATGTGATTTTGTATCCCTTTGGAAAGGAGATAGAAATGGGAATAGTTCAGAGTTTCACAATGAAACTAAATATGGATAAATATTTCCATAGGAAATACTAAATCTAGCAGCAAGGTGAAATAAGCAAATATCAACTGAGGGCAAAATCCATAAATACCACTACAGTTATCTTGATAGCATAAAATATTCAAGAGAGAAATGCAAATACATATACACTCATCCTGCAATACTAAACAAGCAGTGAAACTTCCTTTTAAAAAGATTATCAGTCTCAGTTGATGTGTTTACCTTAAGGAGGGAGTCTTCTATTCTCCCTTCTTTTCCTTTCATGCTCTAGGTATTCATTACCACCAGATGCAGTCAGCTGGATTTGATTTAACTCCAAACTGTGGATCCTATCTGTTAGGTGAATGAACTTTAAGCAGCAATTTTTGTTCAGAAAATTGCTGTTGGGAGTCAGTGTTGCTACTGTATATCTACTCTTCAGACCTTCTATTGCTTTTATGTACTTACAATGTGCTTCTGTTCTACTACAAATAGCCCACAGTGCTTCTGAATACACAGAGATGTTAAGCAATTATATGTGACACATACCACCTTATATTAACTTACTGGATCTATTTTGCTGTACCGGGAGGTGAACCTTTAACGTGTTCTGGGAATAAACTGCTTACACTGTGAAGTGCCAAAAGCAGCATGGACTTGGTTGAAGATTTGCGGGGGCGGGGGGGTGCTATTTTGTTGATTCCCAAACTCTTTTCATGCATTGTTCAGTATGTTAGACAAAAGAATGAAACTTTGAACATTTGCTCTAATTATATTTCAGTTTATTTTTTTAAAATCAGTGCTAGATACAGATGAACATAATAGAAGATAATGTGGTTCAGACTTTATTAGTTTTTTTTTTTGACCAGTCATTTTCACTGAGAATGATGTGAGAATGATACCATTAGACTCAACCATTCCACATTTGTGACTTACCCCTGCTTCTATATCATCCAGCCATCACTGAGACAATGTGAATTATTTTGGCACAAGTATAGTTTGGGTGACCTTAGAAGTTGCTGTCTGTCATTCATGGGATCTGCTGTTGAACCAAAATTCAAGAACTTTCTTGTCCATAAAAATCCCCTTGTATCGAGCCATGGTTGTTGCCATTAGTCTCTCAAGTAATCATCTTGATCTCCTTGGTAAAAAGATAGGATTCATATATCTAAAGGTTATTCTTCTAGCCTGACCAGAAGTTAGTACAGTTGAAACAATAAGGAAATGACCAACTGCAGCAGTTCCTGCACTAATTCCTGCCGGGCCAGGAATTTGAGGAATTTTTTTTTAGCTTTAATTTCCAGCCACATTTAATGGGGAATTGTTGTGGGCATATTGAATGGTTTGCTTCTGAGTTTTGGAAGTCTCCAGAGGCCAAACAACAGGGTTTGGGGGCCATCTGTCTGGTGCAAGTGGCCCATCGCTATCTTACTGAAAGATACTGAGTCAGACTATTGGTCCATCTAGTTCAGCGTTGTCTGCAATGAATGGCAGAGGCTATCCAGGACTTCAAGTCGGAATCCTTCTGAAGATACCATGTAGGTCTTCTCTTGAGGTACAGCTATGCAGACAAGGCTGAGACACAGTTAAAGATTTGTGAGCTGGACTTCAGCCTGACTGATGTAGACAGTGATGAGGGAAGCACTGCTCAGGTAAGTATATCTGAGTTATTCAACATTTATATTCTTTTTTCATTGTAGCTATTCTCCTTGATAAAATCATTTCCAGCATGTCTCAGTGAGTTTTGACAAAAGGGTTCATCATTATGTATTGTCATTTCTCATAGACGTTTTTAGTTTATTTTTTCTCAGCAGTACCAAAAAGCATTGAAGGCATTGGGTCAATTTCATTAACATTGAAGGAAAAACAATTTTGCTTTTCATAGGGACTTTGCCATTGGAACATATTCTGTGATTTCAAAAATACATTAAAATTGTATTATATATCAACTTGAAAGGGTCAAAAGTTAGTTCATATAAATCTGTCAGCTGAGCATTGGAGATGGACCAGTCTGAATGCAGGCCTTTCTCATAAACTCACTAAACCATGATGAAAATGGGGGAGGGAACATTATACTAGCAAGTATAGTCCCAGTCTGTTCTGTAAATAAATTCATGGTTTTTTATAATTTTCCTGATCCTATTCTTTAAATACTACATTTGTTTAAACTGGAGTCAGCCAAAGGTAGCTTGGCAGATGCCAAAACCCAGAAGAAGGCTTTAAAAGAAAGGATCTGGTTGTTGGACAGAATTCTCTTTTGTCTATTCCAAACTTGGTGAAAAGTCTGTGCGCCAGAGCAGTCTAAGATGGCTTGTCACTTGGCTACATGGTTTTAGACATAACAAAATGTAAATGATACATATTCTATGCATATGCTAGTTGGTGGGTGGGGAGTGAAGCAGGGAAACAACATTTGGTTGCATCTCATGGTTATTAGTTTCATGAAGAAGCGGCTGCTCAAGTTACTGCATAGTTGTATATACATAGTTACTTGTACTGTTGCCAAGAATGACACCATTTAGCAGCATACCACAAGCAGGAGGTCTGGTTCTTTGTTCACCAGATTACAGCATTTTTTTGCTCACCAGGTAACATCGAATACAATACATGGTTGTCTCTTTTTACATGTGTCTTAGGAAACTTCTTTTATAGTAAAAATAATGAGCCGGTGCACAGTAGAGAGCTCTGCTAAGGGAAGAGGCAAAGGTTCTTGCACACTGTTGTCCTTAAGTGAGAAGATGAAATTGCTAAACAGCATGGCATCCATTGGATACCATTACATTATTATAATCTATTGTTCACTCCGTAAAGAAAGAAAAAGTCACTATCTGTGCAAGTGTGATGTCCATATTTTGAGTCTCAAAGATAGAATTCCATCTATGCAGTACTAGAATGGGATAGATGGAAAATGGGATGGATCGCCTCAGCCTATGTCTAGAAAGATAATCCTACTTATGATTTGTGACAAAGTACAACTAGTTTATGGCAGAATATACTAAACATGGTATCAGACCAGCCAGTGTTAGTTTCTGTTGTGACCGAGGTCCACATATTGATTACCAAACACAATTCAGTCCTGAACAAACTTACTTTATTAAAACAGCTGAGAATTAATTCATTCTCAGCTTAGTCCAAAACAAATTCTTCATAACCAGTCCTACGGCCTTATCACCAACTTTGATGTCTTTGGCAACTTGCCAAAGGCTTTACTTGGCAAAACCCCCACAAAGTTCAAGAGACACTGACAAGAAGTACTGGAATCAACGTTGTTTTTCTACAAAGAACCCAACGGCTCGTTGCTGCTCTTTTAAGCCTTATGGGAGTGGCCAATCATCTTCTGGCCTTATTCCCAAGTTGTCCTTTTTGCTTCAGCTGCTCTTGCCTTCTGGCAGCTCTTCTCATGCGTGCACTAGGAACAGGCTCCTCCTGTTCCTCTGCCTCTCTGCTGCCTGCCTCTGGAAGCTCCGGAGTCTGCGCATCGCTTCCAGATGGCCCTGGACCCATCTCTGCCTCCAAGGCAGAGCCCTCGTCTGGGCCTTCCCCTGGCACTTGGACTGGCCCATTGTCCTCCCCAGCCTCCTCACTGTCTGACTCCGCTGCCAGGTCCACTGGCGGACCACAACAGTTTCAAAGATTTAGGCACTGTGTAATTTCTTCAGCATCAAGTGGCAGAGAAGCCAATGCCATTTCATTCCTACATTAACAAGGAAAAAAGACATATTTAATATTTAGATGTCTTTTTTCTGTTGTAAATAGAATATGAATACAATAAAAGTCATTGCTATGGTATATAGTGCTAGCATCAGTTGGAGAAAAGGTTTGGAGTTATAGAATGGAATTTAGAGGTGCTTGGGCTGCTTACAGTGTTATCAGATATTATATTCCAACTGTAAAGGTTTCAATATGATATACATTGCTTTATCATTGCGATGTAATATTTCTGGAACTATATAACTGATGACCTTACTAACTCTTACAAGGCATCGCCTATGTTAGGCACTATGATCCGTCACAGATTTGAACATTCACATGTTTAATCAACCATAGATGCAGCTAGTGGTGGGCTGCTGCTGGTTGTAACCCGGAACCGAAAATGTGAGCGTATGTGGCATAGAAAAACCGGTGATTATATAGGATGTGATAGCGCCTGGGTGGGTGGCGCGAGCCGCTGGTCAGAATTACTGGTTCACCTGAAGTGGTCCGAACCAGCAGCAGCCCAGCACTGGATGCAGCCCTCTGGAGCAGGCCCCATCACCAATTCCCCTCGCTTTCCAAATGCACTAGGTCTTTGAGAAGCAATATCTTGTCCCCTCCTGTGCTCTGGTCAGTGGTGGGAGATTAATATGGTACAACACACATACATGGAAAGAGTTCCACACATATACCCATTCACATAATTTCTCATAGCCCCATAGCTTTGTTTTCAGGTAACCAAGAACATGCTCACTTTTTGATGTGGGGCAATGCCTTATTTTGCACCTTATGCTCAATCTTTTGAGGCAGTAGAAAGTGGCAGAAATTATGTATCACCATTTATTGTCAGTTTATTTATACATTTATTTATTTATTTGTCAAACTTGTATGCCACCCATCTTGCCAAAGATGTTGAGTACTGTAAAGGAGGATCAGCTTGAAGAAGATGTTGATCAATAGTTTCTAGAAACCTGGTTTTTCTAATAATGTTGTAAGTAATTTTCAACTATTGCTCTATACTCTCATTCATAAAATTAACTGGGGGCACCTGAGTCTATAAGAGCTGAGAGCTCTACTCCCATATTTGAGGTTGACTAAAGAGTCACAGGATAATAAAATAACTCTTGTAAGCTGCCTGAGTTCTTCTTAGTTGTTTGAGGGTTGGCTTGCTAGGTTCTTGAGAGGGGAACGTGAAGTTTCCCAAAGTTTTAGAGCATTTTGGATACTTGGAGGCTACATGGGCTGTTGTTCCACAGATGTACTTCTTTGAAGCTGAGTCAGGTAACTACTTTCATCATTTTGGCTGGGTGGGTGGGCTCCAAAGTAGAAACAAATGGAAGTTTGTCCTTCTGTTTCTCTGCTGAGGACAGGATTCTTTTTACCACTCCTGTTTTCCTGACTTCTATGGCACTGGTCTCTGATGAGGTTACTGGAGAGGCAGTGAGGTAGCTTTACACTTCTTTACCTTATTATTTCCTCTGTGCCTCAACTTTTTCAACCATCCATCAGTTAACACATAACATTGGAATAGTTCTTCTAGATTCTCTAACTCAGAATTAGTACATCAGGAAGAACTCCCCAAAACTTGTTAGCCAAACCATATCATTCCACTTCATATCTTGTATATGATTGAAAATCCAATATGTACTCATGAATGCTGCAGTTGACTTGCTTTAGCCTGTGAATCTTTCCATTTGTTGAGGATTTCCTAGTCTGGTCATTAAATGGCACTCTAAATCTTTGCATGGAATTCTGGTAATTATCCAGTAAATGAATCTTTGCCTTCAGTGAGCCAATTTGATCACCCCTTTTTTGAGCAGAATTGCAACAAAATTTATCCTGGAGCAACAAAAAAAACTGCTGAGCTACTACTGACTAAAAGTTTGTCCCAAGGTTATGCTACCTATACCATAGCATCATGTAAATTTGTTATTTGTACATCCATTTTTTGTTGTACATCCATTTGTTTCAATAATGCTTCAGCAAATTGTTCTCTGGATATTGAAATGCCCTAAGAATCTGATGCCATCTCTACATTCAAAGGCACAGTTTCCAATGTGTTTCCATATTCCACAGTTTCCACAGTCTCCACAGTCTCCAATGCCTGATTGGAGAAAGTAGAGGCTTTCAAGACCTATGTAAGTCTTCAAAATATGCAAGTCAGGAAATAAACATTATTAAAAATATTGGAATTCGACCTTTTCATTGTAGAGTGCAATACAAATAGTTCTCGATTTGTGATGGCAATTGGAATTACTGTCATAAATTGGTATGGCCCTAAAGTAAGTCATCATGTAATCAGACCAAATGTCCATTTTATCAAGGTTGTTAAATGAATCATGCGATTGTTAGGCAATTCTAGCTTCCTCAATTGACTTTGCTTGTTGGCAGCTGGCTGGGAAAATTGAAAATAACTATCATATGGGCACAGCATGCTGTAACCTTGATAAATGTGAGCCAGTTGCCAAGTGCCTGAATATGATCCTATGATGATGGGGGTGATGCAACAGTGGTAACTTTGAGGATGGGTTGTATGTCACTTTTTCTGAGACCCTTGTATCTGCAAATCCTCTGTAAATGAATAGTTGTAACTCAAGGACTATCTGTAATAAAATCTTGAGAACATGATAGTGTTCTCCTCTGATCTTTTGGTGTAAAAGAAAAATAAGATAGGATAATCTTAAGTTTCTTTCTTACCCCTTAGTCTTTCTCAGGGAAGAGCTCATGTTTATTTAACAACTTTTACATTCTTTCTTCAGACTTTAGCAATGTAATGAACAAGAACTCTCAGATGTACAAGCTGGAATCAAAAGAGAGAAGCCTTATCCATGGTCATATTCCTAACATCTGATGGAAAATGGAAAAGGCAAGGAAGTTCCAAAAAGGCATATATTTTTGTTTTTGTTTTTTAATTAATACAAAGAAGAGTCAATGTGTACATTATAACAAATTGTGGATAGCCCTTAAAAACATGGGCTACTTTATCTATTTACTGAAAAGAAATGTAGGTTAAACAAGAAGCCACACAATACGGAGCATCTAAACGGGCTCAAAATTGGGTATACCTAGATCATATATTGTCACATTTGTTTAACTTTTATGCATGAGAAAGTTGAAGCCGAAGAAATAGGAATTGGAATTAAAATTGCTGACATAAACATAAATGATCTAAGATACACTTATAATAATACTTTGATAGCTGGAATTGAGGAAGACCTAGGAAATCTCTTGGTGAAAGTGAAAGAAGAAAGTCCAAAGGTTGGTCATTTTTTTGAAACTAAGATTTAGTGAACAGGCAATACCAACCCAATGGAAAAAGATGGGAAAATAGTTGAAATAACAGATTTTATTTGCTATAGCAGGAGTGTCAAACAAGGCCTGCAGCCCGGATCCAGCCCATGGGCTACCTAGATCTGGCCTAAGGGACTGCCCTGGAAACAGTGAAGGACCAGCTAGCAGTGCCTCTGCCAGCAAAAATCGAGCTCGGGAGGGCCGTGTGCAACCCTCCCGAGCTTCATTTTCGCTGGCAGATGGTTGCAGGAGGCCATCGCAGCCAAAAACAGAGCTTGGGAGCCCGTTTTCACTGGCAAAGTGCTCGGGCCACCACAGGCACCCCTGACACGAATGATGTTGAGCTGGCCATGCCCTCCCGACCCCCAAGGTCAAACACAACCCTGATGCGGCCCTCAATGAAATCAAGTTTGACATCCCTGTTCTATAGTAAAAAAAAATGTACAGGAATACTGATTATATCATGAAATAAAAATATGTCAGCTAGAGAGAAAAAACTATCACTTTTTTAGTGATAGTTAAAGTCCAGAAACATTGCACTTACAACAAAGGAATGTATTGTTAAGGTATTATGTTTTTCCCAGTTGTATGAGTTAAATTTTCACATACAACTGTAAAAGGTGGATCATTAGAAAGACCGAGTAAGAAAAATGATTCTTTGAAGTTGTGTACTGAAAATAAATGTTGAGAAAGCCTTGGATTGCAAGAAAAAATAGTTAATTTGATACTAGATGAAATAAAACCACTGCTACTTACTGAATACTTTAAAATGGGACTAAAGCTTAAATATTTTGGACACATAATACAAAGAGTCACAGGAGAAATTTTTGATGCTTAGAAAATTCAAAAACTACCAAAAAAGTGGCTAAAGTAGACTAAGTGGCTGATGACACAAGCCCAAGCTTACTAGGTTCAAATAAATAATTCCTGTTGAAACAATATTCATCAAGTTCCAAAGAATCAGAACCAAATAAAAAACAATATCTAGAGGGTCTTGGATCAGTCAAGCCAGGATCTTCTTTACAATGGTAGAATGGAATGAAATCTCCCTAAATAACAAGGGCCACCTTGTAATTTTGATTCACAATGTGGTTATTGCAAAATATAGTTTTGTCTAATGTCTCAACTGAAAATGCTCAAAAGGCCAAAAGGCTGGTTGCATTTTAGAGTCTGAACTGATTCTGAATTAAGATCCTAGCAATATGTATAATTGTAAATAACCTGGTCTATTTCCATCTTTCCAGAAAAACTTGTATGTGACCAAATGTTGCTTCAGCAAATATGTTAACAAAAGAAAAACTGGATGCTAGTTCTCTGATGTTCTACACAACTTGTTGACAACACTGGGTTTAGAGAAATGCTGTTTTGATTCTAAATTTGTTTTATTGTTGAAATAACAAACAGCAGTGCCATTAAAAGCAGCAGGGTGCAGGGTGCTTCCTAGTTAGCTTGTTTGCTTTTGTGCTGTGGTAGAAGAGAGATAATATTTCCCCACAGGAGATTTTTCAATTGACCACATTAACATCTTAATACATTTTTTTCTAAAAAGAAATGCTTATCCTCTTTTTTTAAAAAAGAAAAGAAGCAATTGAAAATGTGAAAGTTGATATATTTTCTGCCTTTCCTGTTCTCATCAGCGTTAGCAAGATTTCTTTCATAGGCCTCTATTGTTACACACACATTTTTTCTGTTTCTGGAAATTAAATAACAAAGAGAAACCTGTAACTGTTAACAGGCTTTTTGTTGTTAACCAATTAAGAAAGTGAATGTAGATCTTTAAGGGCCTGTAATTTCTCAGTTGTTTTGATACATGTTTACAGAATAATAAGACACTATTAATTTTAAACAAGTGGAATTAGCAAAAACAGTAAACCTCAGAGCCATTTTTTGATAATGGGGAAATATGATACAGGTAGTCCTTAACTTACAATAACTCATTTAGTGATCGCTCGTTGTTAACAACGGCACTGAAAAAGGTGACTTATGACCGTTTTTCACACTTACAACTCTTGCAACATCCCCATGGTCATGTGATCAATATTTGGATGTTTGGCAACAGGTTCATATTTACAATGAGTGCAGTGTCCCTGGGGTCATGTGATCACCTTTTGCAACCTTCTGACAAGCCAGATTCACTTAATAACTGTGTTACTAACTTAACAACTACAGTGATTCACTTAACAACTGTGGCAAGAAAGGTTATAAAATGAGGCAAAACCAGGGGTGAAATGTTCCCGGTTTGGACTGGATCGCCCGATCCGGTAGCGATGGAGGCGAGTGGTTCGGAGAACTGGTAGCAAAAATCCTTGCCCACCCCCCCATGCCCAGCTGAGCCGCACAATCATCAGAGACTTTTTTTTACTTTTAAAAGCATTTTTTCTACAACCTCTTGGGCCAAAAAAATGCTTTTAAAAGTAAAAAAAAAAAAGCTTCTGATGATCGTGCGGTTCAGCTGGGATCGTCAAAGGCATTTAAAAGAAAAAAACTCTTTTTTTCTTTTAAATGCCTCTGACAATCCAAGCCGAGTTGCCTGATCGGCAGAGACTTTTTTTCTTTTAAATGCCTCTGACGATCCAAGCTGAGTTGCCTGATCGTCAGAGGCATTTAAAAGAAAAAAAGTCTCTGCCGATCAGGCAACTCAGCTAGGATCCTCAGAGCCTTTTGAAAGCATTTTTTTACCTCGCCGAAGAGGTTGCAGAAAAAATGATTTTAAACGTAAAAAAAAGAAAAATTGGCCACGCCCACCCAGTCACATTACTCCCCCCACCAAGCCACGCCCACAGAACCGGTAGTAACAAATTTTAGATTTCACCACTGGGCAAAACTCACTTAACTGTCTCACTTAGCAACATAAATTTGGGCTCAATTGTGGCTGTAAATCAAGGACTACCTGTATTAACAATCTTTGACTAGTCTTCTATAGATTGATTCTTCCCAGATGTGTTAAGACTAGTACACACAGATATGTAATAGTATTTCAGTAGGAATTCTAGAGTTATAATCCCAAAATATCTGAAAGACACCAGGTTGGGAAGCTTTGCTTGGCATTGTTTATTTCATAGATTGAAAGTGTGCAGTTAAAAAAACCCATTGTGCTATAACATTTCACAAAGCAAAGAAGCAATGAACATATCATAATAAAGCAAATTTCTCCTTACAATGAAGGGACGGGTTAGGGGAAAGCTATCAACTAAACTGCATTTTTAAACTAACTGTGATTAAAATATAATTCTCCATTGCAGTCAGGAAGTAATGCCGTTCCAATTCTAGCTCCATCACCAATGGTCTTCCTAGGATTCTGGGAAACTGGCTTGTATGTCTAATAACTATGCTGCTTTTTTCCATGTCTCAAAGCCTAGGGCCATAAGTGTGGGTTATGGTTTCTTCCCATACCTGTATTGCTTTAATGTTTGGCAATGGCAATTGCAACCCACTTAGGGACTATAGAATGGGCTCCCCCATTTCCCCTTTTTCATGCAAGTTATTTGACATTGCCTTTGTGGTAAAGGGGGAAAAGCTGGAAAGGCTCCTGCACCACAAAATGAAAACAAATAGAGATGTGCAATATCAATCAAGGCAAGACAAGTGCAGGTAGAAAAATTATGGTATAATCATTTGTATTGATGAAATGTGTGTTGAATACTATGTAATGGGCTTAGGATAAAAATAGCAACTGGAAAGAACATACTTCTCTTCAATTGACATTGAATGTTTTTCTATCTAGCACATGTTAGATCTTTCAGTATAAATTATCAACAAATGATTCCTTACCATCTTATTTTATTGGAATCTGAGCTTGTATACAAGAGAAATGTTAAGCAGCGTATTTAAGGATGCAGATGCTTTAGTGATTTTGTAGGTCAGCATGTTTTATTACTCTCTGTCAAATAAATTGGCTGCAGCCTTGAAGACATATTCTGCTTTTATACTTAGTACTTTGATTCTTTGCTACATCAAACATTGTAGAAAGTTTTAAGAGAGATCTGATAGTTAATGGTTTTCAAACCTAAATTAATGTTGCTAATCAGATTCCAGATATGAAACGAATTGCTTTTGACAGTTAAGCATTAGAATTGTTTACATTTGGTTTTTATGAGAATATTGGCTTTCCTGTCTATCTGGTAGAGATGATATGGGATTTTTAAATTACTTTTTGTTTTGTCCGTGTGATTTATATTGTAACATTTTTCTGTCAGCCATTTTAAGAATGTAGGTTTCTTATTTATAGATCGCTGTGCATGACAAATGTAATGTATTGTTGCAGACTACATAATGTAATTAATGATACATTAGGAAGACTAGACTGTTTCTAGATTATTTATATGCCAATTAGTTTATATTTCATTTAATTATGTGTCATTTTTGATATAGTAAATGTCATGAAAAAGAGGTGGTTGACCTGTATTTATGCTAAAATGTCGGCATAGTTTTTATCATCTACTATTTGTGTTTTAAATTATATGAGTTGGATTAAAAATACTCTTAATAATCAACTTTATATCTAGGAAACTCTTACTTCTTTCATAATTAAAGTTACTAATAAGGACTTGAAGAGATTTAATAGGTAAGCTAAGTCTGGACTGGTCTCCTTTTTGAGAATGTTTAAGTTACAGTTAATAACTGTAAAAGGTGTCTAATTATTTTACCTTAAACTATTGGGTTATAATCTATGTCACACCTATAATTGCATCTGTTATCTTGAACTAGGAAGATTAAGGGCTTTTACTCTTATTTTTTGGTGATTGATATCAATTTGTTTTATGATTACAAGATAGATGATTACAGATCTATCTTGTTTCAGCTACTTGTTCCGTGATTACAGATCTATGCGTACTTTTGCATTTTACTTCAGATGTTTTAGATAATAGCCCCCATTACCCCCACTGTTGGCCATATTGATTGAGATTTATCAGACTTGTGGTCCAAAACTTCTGGAGGTCACCAGATTGCCTGTGTCAGTCTTATCTTCACTATCTATGAACATAGTTTGCTAAGACTCAATTAGTCACACATAGTGATTCACCAGAAGTTTGATTATCATCTAAATTTGCTTCTGGTCAGAGATGGGGAAAAAAAGAGTTTTGATGTCCATTTTCTTTCATATTTATTAAAATCAGTAGTTCAATAAGTTGGTGAGTCAAAATTATGAAAATTCAATCCTGATTTCCACAACTGTCATACAAAGCTTGTAAATTACTACTTGGTTAGTGTATCTTCCTTACAAAGGTACATTTTGCACTTTTTGTGGCTACTAATATTCCCATCTCTTGCGCCACACCAATGCAGGTGATATACTGCAATGCATACAATTCCCATACTATGACCTGTCCGTATTTAGTGTTTCTATTGATGCCAAACCTTTCAAGTTAGGCCAGGTCAGGAAACAGACATCATAAGGAGCTCTATTTTATTGTTGCAGATTGTAATAACAGAAGAGCAGAAGTTTGGCAGGTTTTCTTTCTGTCCCTGTTTTATACTAGACAGGATCAAAATAGATTATCTTGAATTTCTTTCTCACTCTCTCTTCTTTCCCAAGGTGAAGGTGATGGTTATTTAACTCTTCTGTTCCTTCTTCAAATTTATTTTGGTATTCATCTACAAGATCGTCTTAATGTCTCTTTTGTGAAAGTGATTCCAGACTATCTTGGGCTTTTTCTTTTTCTTCATTTATATTAGCTGCATCCCATGTGATTCTATTAATTTCACCACCTATTATCTTCCTCCTCCACCAACTTCTGCCTTATGCCTGCCTCCATCATTCTTCTGAAATCTGTTGAGGCCTTTAATCTGCTGTAGGTTACAACTGTTTTAGATGTTACCTTATATGTGTGTCTTGGCTGTCATAGTATCTCTGAGTAGTCACTATGTGGAATGGCTTTATTAGCTTGTCTTTCATTTTCCTGTGATTGATGTTCACTTGCTTAAGTTCCACAATCCAAACAATATGCTATCTTTTCATCTGAGGAAGGAGCTAGGCACAGTATAATAACACTGAGCAGTCAGCAGCAGACATAGCAGATGAGGTTTGGATGTAAGACCTTTTTGGGGAGATAGGATAGTCTGGACTATGTATATTGCCATCTTACACCAGAAATGGAAGGAACGAGTTCACCTGAATTGTGCCATGGTACTACTTAATGAGGTTTTGTAAGGCATATATATCTAAATAATCCATAAAAATTGTTTCTGCCACTTCTGTTGTTGAATAAACAGTACTTTTAGAAATTTTATTTATATACAGCAATACAGTTGCAATGTTTTAAATCTGGAAACAAATGTTGACAGAAATAGTTATAGCTATTGCTTACAAATCAAAGGTAGTGATTTTCATTGTTTGTACATCTTTATTTAGATTTTTTATATACTGTATTATGTCCTTTCAGCGCCATGAATATTGATATTTATTGAGAGCATAACCCCTAACTGAATTAGTTGCTTAATCAACTAAACATTTAATTGCAGATGAAATTTGCTTTCCAGTTAATGGAACATATTGCTAGACTGACTCTACAGAGATGCCACCAAATTTAATGATAAAGAAATGTAAAACAAGGCTTTTCAGTTTGGATACATGCATTTTCTACTTGAATAACAATTATAGGCTAGTAAACTTCACGGAGCTGAGCTAAAATCAGTATTAATATGCCTTGCAACCAGATTTATCATAATATTGATGGGAATTGAACATTTATATTAAAACTGTTTCTCTATTACTGTAACTGAAATATCCTATATTTTAAGTTCCCGAACTGATGGAAGCAAATATTAAAGCTATTTTTTCTTCCATTAATAGGTAGAGGTTTTTGTCCACTGAATTTTAAATATTGCTGTGCAGTTAAAGAGGAGCTATTTGCTTTTAGTTTATTAAAACTATGATTATATTTTGACAAACATGCATAACTATGTAACTCCGGTTGATTTAAGGCAATAAATCAGTTTAAATTATTTTGTTGGTTGACAGCCATTTTTAAAAATTCCCCTTTATTATTTATGCCCCTCTGATAAATTCTGCATTGAAATATCTATTAAATGCCCAGTTGTTGCTTTTTTATTGTCCTTCCTGGGACAGAATTTGTGCTCTAAAATATTATTATCCAGAGAAATAGGAAGCAATCGTTTTTAATTATTTTGCCTTTGAAGTGTTGTGTGCAAAGCATTGTCATCTAAATAGACTACAGCTGTATTGCAATTACAGAATTAAGCTCACAAGTCATTAGTCGTTTATGCTCGTAAGGAGACAAAGGATATTAATTCATGCTAAGCATGATCTCCTTTGGTAAAAATTTAGTGGTCTTTTTAATGCACACACAAATCAAAGATAAGAGTGTAAAATGAGGATTACAAGCAGGTACCAGATAATCAGAAGTGAGCCGATTTGTTGTAACTTGTTCAGTTTAAATATTTGTGCTTGTAAATTGTTTAACAGGCAGATTCTCCCATTCATGTTCCCTAATCTTCCAATTTATTTTATTGTATAAAATATCCTGGCAGCTATTCAGTTCCTATTCATATTTTGTATTGCATTATCCTCCCTGTTGCTGATACAGTTACAAAAAAAGAACACCAAAAAAACATGCACACAAATAAACACACACACAAACCCCCTCCCATTTGTAGATATTTATTCTTTTATGATTGTCTCCCACATTTACCATGTTCGTGTTTTGAAGGTTAATGCCCAAAGTCAAGCAGACAGAAGCCAAGTGCTGCAAGGTTTTCCAAGATTAGGACCGATCCCTTTCGCAGAAATAAATGATTCCTGCCATGTGCAGTGATTTTGTGCAGCGCTACTCACGGCTGAGTGAGTGCATCAATACTGTAGCCCTTACATGCTGTACATACTGATGACACTGTGTTAACTTGATTGACTGAGCAGTGTACGGGAGAAGATGCACCTGCAAGAGATGTACAGACATGCAGTTTTAGTCTGGTTTTGAAATATTTATTTTTAGATTTGTTTTACTTGAAAATCTCAGTTTTAAATTCCATGGGTTCTCATGTTTCTGCTGCTAAGGTAGAGCAAACAGTTATGAATGCTTCTTTGTTGTCAACATTGTTCTGGATTTTAAAGGTGCATCTTCTTTATGCTTAAATTAAAATATAGGGAGATTGAATGAGAGAGAAAGAGGAAATAGAAGAGTGGTAAATCTGCAGTTAGTTGGATATTATTATCTTAAGGAGCTTAACTGAATGAAAGGGGAATGTTTTGTGTAATTCACTTGTGAGCAGCATTTTATGTTATATTTTTCTGTTTTGTTTTGTTCTTTGTAGGCTTTGAGACAGCAGCAGAAAAGAAGAAATGGAGTCTCAATGATGGTAAACAAGACTGTTCCTCGTGTTGTTTTGACACCATTAAAGGTGTCTGATGAGCAGTCGGATTCACCTTCAGGTAAATAGCTACAGACTGACTGCAACAACAGTTTCTAGTCAAAGAGCCCTCCCGATGAGGTGAGAGCTATCGTGCACAAATTTAGGATGTTGAAAAATTATGATGGTGTTCCCACAAGATGGATTCTGTTTCATTTTTTAAACCAATTTTATTAATTCCAAGAAGGAAGATTTTAATTTCAGTGCTAAGAGGCAGGGGAGGGGAGGATCATGAGAGAAAGACTGTGTCTTTTAAAAAAAATTAAAATTACAACAGCTGCTTTAAAGGAATGCAAAGTAGTCTTTTTGGATGCTGATTCTTAATGGGAGAGCTACGTTTTGGCATTCCGTGCCATCAGGGAGCCAAATAAATAACCATCACAACTCCTCTGGGAGTGCGAATTACTCTCATACTCCTGTCTTGCAATAACAGTTGTCCTTTTAATAAGATTTTGTGTTCTGGCACCATCTTAATCACCACAGTGCAACCCTGACCTTTACTTTTGGCTGTTACATGCTTCACTGTGAATGAATCGTGCAGAGATCTGTGTCACTTTTTATTGTAGGTTGGGTTTTTCCCCCACTCAGATGTGGGAGAAAATTAACTTACCAAGGGGAGGGTTTCCCATTCTTCCTTTTATTTCTTTGTTCCCTTATAAAGGTAGTGTTATTATTTTTAAAGATGCCTCTGCTATCAGAGAAGAAGCTTATTTATATTGGATTAGCAAACATCGTTATTGACTGTTACATTGAAGAAACTTGTTTTCATCACTTAATGGATTTATGAGCTTTTGCTTCGTTGCTTCCAGTGACAGGGAATCAACTTGTCAGCAGAAAACATAACCTTTAAATAGGGTAACAGATAAAGATATCACTATACGGTTTTTTTCTTTTTTTTCTTTTTGTAAAAAAAAAAAATATCTAGCTTTGTTTTTGGTTTTGGTTTTTCCCAAACCGGGAAGCACTTCAGTATAACGTTTGCTTTTTTAAAGGGTCTGAATCTAAAAATGGTGAAGCAGACAATTCTGATAAAGAAATGAAACATGGGCCAAAGTCTCCAACTGGAAAACAAATGAGCCAGCATTTAAAGAGATTAAAAAAATCTGGTTTAGGTGAGTAGGTCTCTAAAATGTCCTTTTCTCTCTCCCCCCCCCCCCTCATCTTTTTACTTTATAGAATACATTAAAAAGGCAAAAACTCACTATAAAGAGTTTCACATTTTCTCTCTTGATGTTTTGGATATTTTTTTCAGTGCACAAGGGCTTCCCTTGCTGTGTTCTTTTGTCCCTTTGAACTCTGCAGGGTTGTCCCCTTTTGGGGTACCTTTTCCCAGCAGGCCATTCTGTCACAACCTTTTTCTATCGGACAGTCTGGAGCTCCCCTAAATTGGCCATTTTGGAGCCAGCTGTTTCTTGCTTCACCATCTTTTCACGGAGGACTATTCTTCCTTTCCCCCTTTATCTTTTTTCATTATTTCTCAGCATATTATTAACATATTTCTTAGTCACATTTCTTTTCTGACTTTGGCTTTTCTTTCTCATTCTTTATAAGCATAAAATAGCTCAGATTATATAGTAAAACAGTATTTATATTCACTCTGTTAGACTTTTAAGTGTTGTGCTCCCTCATCCTTTTTTCCCCCCGTTAAATTATATGTAACTTATTTACCCTAGGCAGTAACAAAATGTTTCATTAAATAAATAAACAGGCAAGTGTTTTTGCTTTGTGTTGGATTATTTATAGTCATACTCTGCATTTATTTATTTCTTAGATTTTTGTTTGCATCCTAATTTAATATTTTAAAATATTTCAAAAATGCTAATTTTATAACTGCTCCTTATCCTTCTTAAATTTAGGGCCATTTCATAGTATTATCTAATGGTGTAACTGCTCCCAATAAATTAACAATATGTTCTGAAAGAAGTTATTTCTCCTTTAAAATTGCAATTTTCTATTGCTGGCATCAGTATCTTCCTTATTATATTTGTTTTTCTTCAGGTTCTCTTCCTATCTTTTTATTTTTTGTGCATAAATTCTGAATTATATTTTGATTCTAAAAAGAATTTTTGCTTGATGATTAAAGCTGTGGTAAAAATTGTTTAACTGTCATACATTAAATACTGAATTTACAATTCTTCCCATCCATCTGGACAAAATTAAATCTTTGTTTTGACAACAAAGCTCTTTCTAGTTTCTGTCTCTCATATTCTCTCTCTCTCTCTCTTTCCCTCCCTCCCTCCCTCCTTCTCCTCATGCACACCCATGCACACCATACAAACATGAACTGTGCTGATTTACTCTTTAGTTCATGGCATTGTTTTAATTTAAGAGTCTTGAGAAGCTGCAAATGTGAAAATGGCCATTTCTGGCTCAGTGGTTGATAAGCTTCATTGTATTATATTTTTTCCAGTGTAATTAAGTAATCAAAACTAGCATTTATTCTTTTAAAAGACCAGAGTTAATGTTTTATAGAATTTTGTTTACTTGTGTTTAGATGTTTATTTTTTATTATAGCTTAGCAGAAAAGGGAACAAAAGACAAATATAGGGCTGCCTTTTTCAAAAATGAGATTTTTTTGTTTAGGTGATATTTTTACATGAAAGATTTTACATACAATAAAATCCCATTCTTTGACAGCTTTCTGTCTATAAAATATGATTCAGCTTCCTTCATTGACATATTTAGAAGTTTTTAGAGTCTGTCTGTGACAGCAAAAGAATGAGAGGATCTGAAGAGTACCATAACTTCATAAAGTCTAACTTGGAAGCACAATTAATGAAGGGGAAATGGGAAAATTTTTGTTCATGCATTTAATATTCTTTAAGTATTAGATAATATGAGGAATTAAATTAGCTGACTATAAGGCTAAAGTTACTATGGCTTGTAATGTAGGACCACAAAAATAGAAAGCCATGCTCATCTTCCCTATATTTTCTTCCTCCTTGAATCTCAAGAGCCTTCCTGAAAAGTCCAAAATTCCTGAAGGGATGACATGCATTAAGGAGAACTAGAGCAGTGTTTTTCATCCTTGGCAATTTTAAGATTTGTGGACTTCAACTCCCAACCAGCAGCATATCTTAAAGTAAGAAACTCTGCTGTAGGGCAAGGCTGAAATTATTCAGCAAGAAATTTATGCACATTTCTGCTCTCTCAGACTGCCATTTCTGATTTGGAATCAAATCCCACATCCTGACCACCATTAAGACATAATCTCAGCTGTTCATGAGTAGTTACTAGCTTCACTTCCAGAAAGGCTTTCTGGGTGCATAGCTGGTGAGGAACATAACTGGGAAATTAGAGAGGCAGTCAGGTTTGTTTTCTTAAAATGGTTAAAATAAAGCAGATTTTGAAAACTTCCAAAACATACAAGCAGGCATTAACATTTCAAATATTGTTCAGTAGTGCAAACTGAGATTTTAAAAATCTGCTTTACCTCTATGCTGATACAGTCTGAAGCCTTGATGGTGACTGTGATGATTATTGACACAAAATGGATTTTTGGCCCCTGATTTGATGAAAACATCACTCTCTTTTGAGGCACTTGTGAAAAATGCAATTTGGTACATTCAGGTAAAATTCAGCTGTGGCAATCATTAGTAAAGGATGGAAGATAAATATGTCACAGTTATAATAAAATACATTCTAACCTGTAGTGTAACTACCCTTGGCTTACTAGTTACAGTTCTGCTCATAGCATCACCAAAACAGTATTATTGAATTGCAAGAGGTGCAGAAAAGGGCAACCAAAATAATGAAAGTGAATGATTATCCTCCATATGAGATAAAGTCACATTTATGACTAATGAGTTTAGAAGAAATTGAGTAAATGGGACATGACAGAAATATCTAAAATTGGGCACGTATAAAAAAGGTGGAGTAGAACGTAGGGCCATCTGATGAACTTGGATAGTTAAAAATTCAATTAATATATTATAGAATTTGTTAACACATGGATACAGTGACATCTGGCAATTTGGATGATTATAAAAAAGAATTTGACAAATGCATGAAGCATAAAACTATCAATGATTTCCAGTCTGGATGGTTTTGTATTGCGGTCTGTCTAGGAGATTGCATATCTCTCAATCCCAGTTGCTATGGATCATGAGGAGGAAAATATTGCTGTACTTGTATTCTGCATATTGCCTTGCCACAGGCATTTAACTGGTATTGTGGGGACAGAATGCTAGATTAGGTAGCCACAGCTGTTTTTTATAAATGAAAATGTGGTTGCCTTCAACTTAAAAACCCCTTTGAACACAACCGTCCTTGCCTAATCTCATTAAAAATAAGTGTAACATTGTATTTTTATAACTGTTGAATTGTCATATTTGCAGTTTTGAAGATCTTGTAGTATTTCAGGGAATAATTGAACCATCAATCTTTGCTGAAAACCATTTTGTGTTTATATAGTATTGGGATAGCTTGCTTAAAGTCAAATGATTAGAATTCAAAGGGGTCCATGCAGGCCCAAAGATACTTCTTTGTCTGGGAGAAGGGATGTCAATTTGCAATTTCTGTATAGCTAATTGAACTTCAGGTTATATGAGGATATCTGACTTAAAGTTTTCAGGCATGGAGAAGGCTCCCTAAGTTTTGAAGCAACATCAGTACAACAAATACAATGTGATCCATTAAAAAGTAGAGCTGTCTATGCATAATCCTGTATCTTCAAACCAGTAACTAATATTCTGCTCTACAATTAATGGGAAAACATTATTTTCTCACCTGCGAATTTATTTCATAGTATTTAGAAGCTGCACCAATCAGACATTCTGATTCCTTGCAGTAATTAAAAACTATATACTATTTATTTATTTATTTAACCACCCAACTCATTGTTGAGTGACTCTGGATGGCTTACATTACAACATCGCAAAACAGCAACATATGTGTTGCTCTGAATACATAGGATCATTGCCTGGAACTGAGAACCATGGTTTCATTCAAAAGTTATGAAAATGCACGTATCAATGCAGAAGTATTGTACCTTTGTTCAAACAGGAGCATTTTCCTCCACATAATCATAGAGGTCTCCCATTTGCCCCTTTTTGTGCCCAATTGTTATTTTCTTTTGAACTACAGACTGTGTTGTGACTGTAAGATAAATGTCACTCCCCAGCTCTATTCCACATGTGTGTAACACCTTGACATCTTGCAGTAAAGATAGATTACAAATGTAATAAATCAGTACATCAATAAATCTCAAAACTCAGGGCTAAATAGAATTTTTGATGTTGTCTTCATTTTTAGCGATTATTAAGTACTAGAATTACTATCTCATGAGACAGCCTGATGGGATATGATACCACTATTCTGCTTAAACTAAGCATTTCTGCTTAGGTTCTTGTAATTTTATATAAGCTATCTTCAGTTTTATGAAAGACAGAAGAAGGAAAATTAGTGCATCTAATAAATTATTTTGAAAGTTAAATTAAGCAAAATGAGAAAATGTATTTGTTGAGTTTTTATTGTTTATATCATTGAGAGAATATGGTTTTAATGGACACAAAATTTTGATTTTGTTTTAAGATTCTGTGTCCTCCAGCCCAAACTTTTAATTTGCATCTTGGAGTTGCATAAACAGGATTTTTTTTTAAAAAAAGACTTTTTAAAACAAGGAAAATGTACGAGAAATAAGATTCCCATTAAGAACATTTACTGTATCTGATTTTTAATTCTATTTATTTTTAAGTTCTGTTTTTAACATTTCAATTTTTGAAAATTAAAAATAAATGAATTCAGGTTTTACTGAAATCCCTGTTACTTCCAGTGTAGACAACAATGATCTTAACATTTCATGTGGCAGCTTGTTCCACTGATTTACAGCTTACATAATTATGATGTTCCTTCTGATACCAAGTTTACTTCTTGTATTTTTTAGCTCATTGCTTCTGGATCTGATCTCTGAGGTAATAGGGGATAAATTTACCCTGTGTGACAAATTTTCAGACATTTAAAGTCTGCTATGTTGTTTCCCTCAGTCACCTCTTCTGTAAAATATAAGCATATTCTTTGACTATTCCTCAGAGACCTTGCTTTCAAAACCAATCACCATTTTGGTAGCCTATCTCTGAACTCACTTCAAGTTGTCACAATCCTTTTTGAATTATAGTGTCCAGAACTGCATACAAACAGTATTCCAATTGAGATCTGATTAGAGTGAAACAATTAACTCCCGTAATCCATATTGACTCCATATTTCTGCTAGTAAATCCCAAGATAGAATTTGTCTTTTAAAAGCTTCAGTACATAGCTAACCATGTTTAACTTGTGGTTGGCAAGATCAACCAGATTCTTTTCACAGATATTACTGCAAAATCAGGTCGCTCCCATCCTATACTTGGGTCCTATATTTTTCCTCCAACTGTTAAATTCTGCACTGTTTGCTTCAGCCCACTACTCAGTCTTGTTTAGATATTTAAAAAAAACTTTATTTCTTCTGAAATATTAGTCACCCAATCCAATTTTGTGACATCTGTGAATTTGATAATTATCACTTCAACTCTTCCTTTCAAATCATTGAAATATTGAATAACACAGGGTTCAGGACATAACCCTGTTGTGCTTCCCTCCAACTTGCCTTCTCTTGAAGGTTATCAACTTTTACTCTTTTGGAATATAAAATAATGGTCTGATTCTTTTCCATACCTCCTCCCCTGGAGATTATGAATTCAAGGATAACATGACCAATTTCCCAAAGCTACCAGGCACCTTTACTACTTCAACTAATTATTTCATGCCAGTGATAATTAGGTCTAGGATGACAAAGTCTCTTATTCTTCCACTTTCTGACAAATAAAATTGTCATCAAGAGAGGAGAAACAATTATTGGATCTCTGATTTTTAGCAGAGCTAGATTCCCAGCTGATTCCCATTGTAATTAAATCTTTGCTATTGGTCTTTGAAAGATTGGTAATCTGATATAAAGGCTTCATCCGTATCTTAAGGTGATCTTTAATAAATTTCCAATATAATCTTTATTTCTCCCTTCTGTCTCATTTTATTCTTGTACAAATGCTTTCAGTAGAGCATTTATGCTCTGATTACTGAATTTCTACACAGGCATGTTTTTCCTTTATATACATTACCACTCCCCTCCCTGTTTTTGTTGGATCTGTTCCTTATGAATAAATTGTAGCTTTCCTGTGCTATGTGCCAGCCATAAGTGAGTCTCAGTTTTTGTGTTTGTCTTGTTAATTTAGGATCCTACTTCTCCCTATTTATTTTCCATTTCCTATGTATAAATGTAGAAATAATTGAGATTTTGACTGGCACTGGCTACCAGACTATCTGGGACACTCTGAGTTTCATTCTGGCCTCCTGCTTTTCTTTTTGTGGCCTGTTTTCTTAGCTCTAAGGCTCAGATGCATATTTGTTTCTGAATTCTTACCAATCTTGCCCTGTTAGTTTAACACCTTCCTGATGAGGTCAGCGTGGTACCTACTCTAGCTGTTCTTCATGAAGCTTACTTAGACCATTGTCAAAAGATCCAAAGTTATTTCAGTAACACAGCCTGTGTAATGGATTATTGACCTCCAGTATCCTGTTTTGTCTTCTATTTCTCATTGGTTTTTATTTTACCAACTCAA
Source organism: Arizona elegans (assembly GCA_022577455.1). Lineage (NCBI taxonomy): Eukaryota > Metazoa > Chordata > Lepidosauria > Squamata > Colubridae > Arizona > Arizona elegans. Next base: position 34,681,903 of record JAKOOJ010000002.1, on the reverse strand, counting down.
AGATGAAAATGTAGATTTTTTTTTAAATAAAAGATTAATTCATAACTTTATAATGTGTTAGTGGCTTTAGTTCCTTCATGAAAGTGTACAAAGAACAATTTATAATGTAGTGTGATCTTTGCTAGTTTCTATTTTAAAACAGCTTTTATTGCGAGTTTCTAACACATTTTATTGGTTTCTAACACATTTTGCTTAGCAACTGATTTTAACAGCATTGTTTGATGAAGTAATGAGACTGGAAGTTAACTCATTTTCTATTGTTAGGTAGTTCCTTCTATAAAATAAAGCAACAACATTATTTTGATAATATGAAAAGAGGAAACTAAAATACTATGCACATGTGAAAGGAAGTGTGGGGTGTACAGTATAGAAGAATGCTTTCAAAAGTGTTGGGAAAGAAAGTGTTCTTCTCCTTAACATGGACAGCTGCTATACTATTTACATTTACTATACTAAATGTAAATGTTTTGAATTTTACTTATTAAACGTAACTTTCCTTTATTTGTGATAGAGTTAAATGTGTTCTTATTTGTTTAATCCAGGACACTTGAAATGGACCAAAGCCGAGGACATTGATATAGAAACACCAGGATCTATTCTTGTGAATACCAACTTGAGGGCTTTAATAAACAAACATACATTTCTTTCATTACCTCAGCATTTCCAACAATACCTCCTGCTTTTACTTCCAGAAGTAGACAGGCAGGTGAGTAAAAAAAAAAGTACTTCACAGTACTTTCATAGTAAACCTTTTCCAATACCTTGATTAATACTGAGTGACGTGAGTGTTTCTGCACAACATGTAAGTTATGGAAATTGCTCTGATGGGCAGTAGCTGAAAAATCAAGGAGTATGTTTTAGATGAAAAGGTCCAGCAGAGGGTTTTTGCCACGACAGCAAAAGATTAACTCTCTTCCAGATTGTTGTGTTTTGTGACCTAAATAAGGTAGATGAATCACTTTTTCTGTCATTACATCCCACAGCATATCTGAAACATCTATTAATGCCCATTTCCCTAAAGCCTTAACATTAATAAACATTAAATCTTAATGTCCATCTCCCCACTTAATTTAGCTGCTTGGTCTCTCATTTCATTGAGAGGAAATATTTGCAAACAAATCGCATTAGTTTCGTAAAGAGCTAGATAAGTTGCTATTTGAGATATGCAAGTTTTTATAAGTTCTTAGAGTTTGTTTTACGGTTCTTTCAATCTTAGATCAAGGTATAATATCAATAGAGTTGTTAATTAACAATGGACATGTATACTTTTGACACAAAGCCATTAGCTTTCAATTTATTTCCTTAAATTTAGTGAATCTCTTGTGGGTATTACTCTGTCAGAATACTATATAACTGAAGGCTCATTTGTAAATTAATATTTCTCTCCATAAGAATGGAAAATGTCTCTTAAGGAGAAAGGACCTGCTCCAGGGCTAAAAAGTCAATCTCTAAATGCTGTCCTGCTTCCACACAATGTTCACCATATTAAAAGAATGGGTAGACAAATTAGTTCCCTAGGAGATAACCCCATGAGCAGAGTTCCCTTGTTCTTTATCCTGCTCTTTTGCGTTATAGGGTCTTATATGGACCTGTTTTATTTTCCACCGAGACAGAAACAGCCCTCATGGGACTATAATACAAGAAATCTCCCTAGACAGCTTACCTTGGAAACAGAAAGATAAGGTTTCATAGAGTTGGGGTCTGTATATGTGTGTTGGAGCTCTTGGAGGCTACACAGTGATTCAAGGCTAATTTCCTGCTTGATTGCTCCTCCGTGCCTGGCTGATTATTTCTCAACAGCATCATTGCATGGCCCATTCATTGCTACTGCTCTGATTACCATTCAGTAGATTTTTCAGAATCATTGGAAGTTGGGTGGCATATAAATTATATGTAAATAACAGTTATAATTTTGATTGGTGGCACAGTCAGCTAAATGTTTAGACTGATTTGGCATTTTTGTCCACCTATCAAGTTCTTCCCAAGAACTTGGGATAGACAGATGTTTTTGTTTAATGTCACAGGATGTAAACAGTCCCAAGTAACACTGCCTTTTGCAATTGACTGACGGTGATTTTGTGAATGTGGATGGTGTTCAAGTGGTGATCTATTGGTTTTGGGATTGCCCCCAAGATTCCATCCTATTGGTACTATTCTTTGCTTTTGTTTGCCATAGTTATTCTACTTTTATTTACAGGTCTTTGTATTTTGTGAATTTTCTCTAGTTATTTCTCTTCCCTTCTGCTTCCTCCAAGTACTGCCACGTGCATTATCCAGACTTTTTTTTGCCTTTCTTTCCAACAATTGTTAAAGTCTGGGGTGTGATGTGGCAGGTGTACTTCTCTATTTGAATTCTAAAGTATCAGAGTATTTTAGCTTCTTCATTTTCTATGGTTATATCCGTCTCTCACCAGTTTTTCTCTTGATTTCATTTTATATTCTCCTTCACAAAATTCTGGTATCTCACAATAAATTAGCCGTTTGTATTTGCCCTTGTATATACAGTAAGATGCTTCTTGTGCCAAGATCTACAGAAGTGTTTTTGGGCATAACCTGGTTTTCTATCTATTCCATATTCTTAATATGGCACATCTAACATAATGGCTTTTAAAATCTGTATTAGCCCTGAGTTTGTCATGCCACAAACATCCATGCCACTCAAATCTCAGGTCATGTCCTTCTAGCTCCAAAACTTTTCATTTCTCAGTAACATCCAGTCTTTCATCCAAGTCAAAACAACAAGCTGCAAAATACAATTTCAAATCAGATAAACATTTCTTTTGCATCTTATAACACCTTATATTTAACTTGTAGCTCTTTCCGCTGCCACACAAATTTAGTTATATATTTCTGCCACTGTTTAAATGGTGTATCAGTTGTCAGTATTGAAACAAAAACATCGTTCTACAGAAGACATTTATTTTTATCACAGAAATTTTTCCCAGCAATGACAGTTGTAATTCTCCCCATCTTAAACTATCTTTTAAACTTCAATCCATGTCTTAACATAGTTATCTTGAAATAACATACAATTCATATTTGTCATAGTGATATTCAGATATTTTACCTTCCTGTCAATCTTAAAGCCCATTTTATTCATCAATTCTGTTTGATCTTCCAGTTTCACAGTTCTTGTTAGCATCTCCCTATTTTGTTTATTAATCGTGAAACCTAGTAATGCACCAAATTTTTTTAATTTGTCATTAATATTTTATTTCCCTTTAAAGGATCTTTCATAACCAACTCCAAATCATCTGCAAAAGCCCTTAACTTATAAGTTTCTTTTAATTTTTTTTAAATTTGATTTATATGCCGCCCTTCTCCGGAGACTCAGGGCGGCTTACAATGCGTTAAGCAATAGCCTTCATACTTTTGTATATTTATACAAAGTCAGCTTATTGCCCCCACAAACTGGGTCCTCAATTTACCTACCTTAGAAAGGATGGAAGGCTGAGTCAACCTTGAGCCTGGTGAGATTCGAACTTATAGTAATTGCAGACAGCTGGTGTTAATCACAATGCTATCAGTCTGCTGAGCCACCAGGTTCATCAGATTTTAAAATCTTTACTCCCACAATTCCCTCATCTTGTCTTATATCTATATTCAGTATTTCAAGAATCAAAATAAAGAAGAGAAGAGACAGTGAATATCCCTGTATTGCAGCCCAATTCCAATTGTTTTCTGCATCTTAGAAGATCAATATAGGTTTTTTGTTATGTTCTCAAAATACTCCAAAATGTACAACCCATTTATAAACATAGTCCTTTAATTGACTTTTAGATAAAAACTCACATTGATCCTCATGAATAAATTTTTGCAAAATTATTTTCAGTTTGTCAGCTGGAATTGTTGTGAACTACTTGTAGTCATTATTCAATAATGATATGGGCCTATAGCTTCTTATTAAATCAAATCTTGTTCTTTTGTGGGTATACATTAGTAGCCAATTTCTTTAAAATCCAAATCATGTCTATTCTTGAAAAGAATCTATATCGTTCAGAAAAATAGGCATCATTTCTTGAATTGCCATTTTTCTATCTCCATATATCAACCAGCTGTAAGTTGTCCATCAAATCAAAGAAAACTTTGATAACTTGCTTTGACTCATTTTAATATTTTTCTCAGAAGTTCTTTCCAGTTGTAGGGCGATCACTTCATTCCAATCCTCCATCAAACACTAATTTTCAGAAGTAACATATATGACTTTCTCCATTTGTAAAACAATAGTTTGTCTTCATTTGGGGCATAAATTCCCACTGTCAAAGTCTTAGTTCCATGCATATTAACCTCAGTCTAACAAATCTACCATCAGTCAATACAAGTTCTGCTTTTAGTTGGGGATTTACATACAAAACAATTCCATATTTAATTTTAATTTAATTTCTCTTTTCAGGGGAATTTGCTCCATTTATATTCCACCTTAAGCATTTGTAATCCATAACAAGCCACTTTTTAAAACATTGGAGCCTCGGTGGCACAGTGGTTACAGTGCAGTACTGCAGGCTACTTCTGCTGACTGCCGGCTTCCTGCAATTTGGCAGTTCAAATCCCACCAGGCTCAAGGTTGACTCAACCTTCCATCCTTCCAAGGTTGGTAAAATAAGGACCCAAATTGTTGGGGACAATATGCTGACTCTGTAAACCACTTAGAAAGGGTTGTAAAGCACTGTAAAGCGATATATAAGTCTAAGTTCTATTGCTGTTTGTAGCACCTAATTCAGGATCTCCCCTCAGTTTTCTTTTGGAGTGTCCACTGACAGTTCCATTTGAATCTCTCCAATTCTTCTTTGAATTTTATTTTATTTTATTTGAAATTCCATTGCCTTTTGGACAGAATTCAGTCGAAATCTCTGCTTTTTAAAAATAAAGATAACATCTTCTAATATGTGTCAATGACATGGAATATTTTTCTGCTTTAATCACTCAGTCAAAAAACATTTTTTTTTCTTTGACACAAAATTTGAACAGCCATTTCTTTAGGAACAATTATCTCTGTATTATCAATTTTCAGTTTTGTATTAAAATGCTGCTGCAAAACTTGATCCCTTGTCTTCTTCCTGATAAAGTGCTCCAATTCACCCCTTGAAACATTTCTTATTCTCACAAATTTTGTATTTATTCTACATACGTTATCACTTTCTGCCTTTGTATACTTCTCTTCCCAATCCAAAAATTTTGCTAAGTCATTGATAAGCTTTTCTCTAATATCTTCACCAGAATCTTCTAGATTGCTCTAAATTCTTAAACAAAATTACTTCTCTCTGAATTCTAATACAGCCACATTATCTAATTCTCTTCCAAATTTCTGACTATAACTTTTCTTTTACTTCCCAATATTTCCACTTTGTCATTTATCTGTTTTACCTTTCTAGACATTTGTTTTACAGAGATTTTCATCATACTAATTTATTCTTTCACATTCTCTTTCATCTTTACAAATCTTTCACCATTTTTTCCAGATGCTGTCAATTTAGAATCAAGTGATGCAATTTACTTATTACCCAGTTGCTCAAACATTTTCTGAAGCAAACCTTTTTCTGCAAGTTGCTGTAGTAATTCTCTCTTCCCCTGCCTCTAGTGATTGTCTGTGTGTGTGTGTTTTTTTTTTTCCATTACAAGTAGTCCTTCATTTACAATTGGTGACTTAATGATTGTTTGAAGTTACAATAGATTCCCAAAAAAGCTACTTGTGACTCAGGTTTGAAGTTCTGATGCCTACCTGCCTATAGTCACATGACTGTATTTTAGGCATTCATCAGTCAGCCCACATTTATGGCAATTTCATGACCACAATTTATGGTATTTTTGCTAGAAACCAGCATTTTCTTTTGGTTACTTTTATTCATCTTCTATCTCTAACCCTTGAGTTTGGAAGCTAGTAAGATATTGTCTATTGGGATATTGCTATCAGTTAGCAAAGCAAAAAAAGGTCTTGATTATAATCTATAGTCTAAATTTAGAAATAAAATTGGTGTATTTTTAGTTTGCCATAGTACCAGCTAATGTAATGGATAGATGTTATGGTTTCCAAAAAAGAGTCTAGGGTGTGATTAATGCCCAATTTTCCATTAGAAAAATGAGGTGTCAACTTTTTAAAAACTTTTACGGTTGGGTAATGGAGAACATTTATTTATATCCCTTTTTAATAAAAAATCTCTCAGTTACTATAATGAAAAATTATTTTAAGCTGTTGGCTGCAACCCAAAATATGCAAAAAAATGTTTATTTTCTTTATTCCTGCACTTCTCCCCACTCCCTCTTCCTCTGCTTGTTACAAATAGTAACCTGTTCTTCCAGTAAGCTGATGGATCCTTTGCTTGTACTTTTCTGAATTGCAGCTGTTACATTTAAGAAATTGGTTTGCAGTCCAATTTTCTTTTGCTTCTCTTGGGAAGATATTCTTGATTACCTGCAGTTTTTCTTAGACACACTGTTTACATACTTTCTAGTTTTTAACACACTGGGATTTGTTTACACAACCTCTGTATAAAGAGATAGAATATAAAACTAGGTTACCTTGCAATTGTGTCGCAAGAACAGCATTATTCAGTTGCAGTTTGGGGGTTATAATTTAGGACAAACACATATTTATAAGCAGAATGCCCTTAATTCAAGACTTTAAAGGAAAATATTTAAGGCAACAAATATCAGTAAATCTCACCAGAGAGAAATCACTCAGAGTAGACAATGTTGGTCTAAATAGCTTAATGACCTGATGCAGTAAATTTCACCTATCAATTCACTAGCCATGAGTAACAATTTGGATAAATGTTGTAATAATCACACGTTCATTTTATGATACAGTATTTAGCTGCATTGTTTATATACCTGAACATCAAGTTTATATGCATAGTATATGAATTGGCTTAGTATATGAAAAGGGCTTAGTAGGTAAGCACTGTTTGTATTTTCAAAACCAGATTTAAATCTGTGCTATTGCACAGTCACCATGCCAATCTCAGCGTATTCTGATGATTCTATAGTTTAATATTTTGAAACATATTCATATAGTTCTCTGTTGCAACATACATTTGGTAATATGTGGTCCAATATTTCCTCAATTTCATTTGGTTACAGCCAGAGGAAGTTAAAACTACTAAGATAGGTTTATCATGACATGTATAACTAATATATGTATTCAGCGGTGAAATGCTCCCGGTTCGGACCGGCTCAGGCGAGTAGGTAGCGATGGCGGCGGGCAGTTCGGAGAACCGGTAGCAAAAATCCCTGCCCCCGCCCCCCCATGTCCAGCTGAGCCGTGCGATCATCAGAGGCTTTTTTTCTTTTAAATGCCTCTGATGAGCCAAACTCTGACGATCCCAGCTGAGTTGCTTGATCGGCAAACCCTCTGATGATCAGGCAACTCAGCTGGGATTGTCAGAGCCTTTTGAAAGCATTTTTTACATGGTTTTACATGTAAAAAATGGTTTTAAAAGTAAAAAAAAATTGGCCACGCCCACCCAGTCTCAATACCCCCACCACCAAGTCACGCCCACAGAACCGGTAACAAATTTTAGATTTCACCACTGTATGTATCCCACTAAGTACACATACTTTTCTACCCATACATTCCCCAAAGTGACAGTATATACTATCAATACAAATAATTTCCCTTGGAAAATAATGTTTCATTTCATTTCCCGTTCAGAATGTAAAATATAGAAATATAAACCACTTTCCACAAAAATCTGTATTAATCCCTTTTTGCATTTCACTTGGTTTTCTCAAATAAAATTCATTTAGGAGGCTAAGGAATGGTTCATCTGGAACTCTATAGATAATCCATATTGTCAACTCATCCGGTGTGCACCATGTTGAAAAATAACTTCAGTCATTTTCTTGCACTTATTTTGAAGAAGTTTTGGCATTGTGTACAGTAGTTTAAGCATTGATGCATCTCTATATGATAGTTGATATTAAGGTATGCATCAGGATTATTAAACTTCTATTCCTATGGCAAAATAGGAAAATTTAAGAATGTTAATTTTCCCATTGCAGAATAGTAAAGAATTCTGAGTTTGAACCTAAAAGAAGCTCCAGCCTGTGCTTGTTTCTCTGGTGTTTCAAGGTGCAAAGGGTGACCATACAATATGCATTTATACTAGTGGTATACACATATTTAGTTAACTTATCTAACTGCTAAATTTCCTTGTAGAAAAGTGTATTTTTTAGGAAAGTTGCTCAGTTGAAATATTTGAGTATGTTGTGATTTCTACTGGAATGTAATTCATGGAGCAGTTTTCAGTGACCTTTCTAAATTACTTACAGTGTGTGGATTTTTGGCTCTGAACATTTTTCTATTAATTTGTTAGCACTCATTACATATTTGAATCTTCTGACTGCCACAATCTTTCTTTGATAGTGTATTTAATTCATATAATTTAATAGTAGTAAAAGCTAAAATCTCAGACTCCAGATTTCTTCATGCCTCAAAAGGTACATTGGGTTAAATTCAAAATTGTAGTGGCTACATTTGGATATGAAATGGAGTCACATTTTACATATTGAAAAACAGACTCCTATGAGATTTGACCAAACTGATAAGTGATGGAATGGTAAACATTTACCTTTAATTTATAGACTGTCTTAAATATAAAACGATTAAACGATTATTACATTTCTACAAAACATTATAGTTAATCATTTTCTTCATGGCACCTTCTTCTTAAATGTCTGCAAGAAAGTTTCTAAAATAATCTTTTCCTCACAAATTTCTAAAAGGCAATAATAATTTAATATTGTCCCTTAAAATGGGAAATCAATATTCGATGATAAAATGTTAATTTAGTAAAGTAAGCCTTTGATGTTATAAAGCTAAAGCTTTACTATTGTAGTATAATCAAATAATGTAATGTCTACAGTATTACTGCTTATATTAACTATAGAATTACAACCTATAATAACTGAATCTTTTATTTGAGAAATATTTCTGCTTATCAATTATGTAGAAAGGTTAAGTGGTAGCTTTATAAAACAGTAATGGTAATATTGGATTCAGCTGCAGGGAGTCAAACAGATAATAGATTTAACTGGTTGAATGCTTCTTAAGATATTAGCTATACAGGAAAATTTGATCATCTATAAAATAGTGTATTCTTTTAGGAAATCATAAAGATTTGTAGTTTTATAAAATGAAAGTTTAGATGGTATAATATGTATTCCAATTATAAAAAAGTTAATATTTACTGAGGTTTGAGATTTTCTTGGTTTATGAAAATAACTGGTGGGTTCTATCTGGTGGGTTCCCCTTTTAGATATTTTTTTAAAAAGCTAATCTTTTTGGTGCAAGTTCTTCAGAAAATGCACGCCTGGTAAATAGTAATCTCATTGTGTTTAATTGGACAAAATCAGATTTCCAAACCCAAAAGAAGAAGAAAATAACTTTTAAAAACAATTGTTGTTC
>JAKOOJ010000002.1:32600000-32870000 GCA_022577455.1 Arizona elegans | reverse complement strand
ATGATCTGTGAAAAGTATTTCTAACATTATTCATTTAATGCCCAAGGCAAGCAAACATAGTGTAGCCTGTCCAACTAGCTATAAAAGCAGATGTTGGCTGTATCCAAATATGTGAAATTCAGGAGATTTAAGACACATGATATGCAGTTATATTCTGCAGCACAGTATGGACAATATTAGAAAGTTTGGAACATTTTTCATCTACTAGTTATTCTAGGAATTTCTACACATTGTTAGCTCTTCATGTAGACCATCGTACACCAGTAGGAATATATAGATCAAACAAAGAAGATGTCTGAAAAGCTAACCTCTCCTTTATTTTAAATGAATTCTACACTTGTTTGATACGGTGCTGCTTATGTCCCAATTTCCTGAACCTGGGTACAAAGAAGCAAATGTTGACAAATGACTTCTCCCTCTACCACTTTGCAAACCGAATATTATCAGTTTTGTTTTCTCATACTACTCCTTTGATGCACCTTTGAAATAAGGCAGTAGAAAGTGAGCAGATGGACACTGTTTTCTCTCCTCAAAATGCTGGAATGACTGTTGCCTATAAATATAAAGAAGAAAACAGAAATAGTAATTTACACATTCAGAAGGGAAGTAAATTTTCAGTCGATAGAGAATGCACCATTCTAAAATGTCAAAAAGATTATCTAATTATATTTGATAGCATGAAGGCAAAGAGTTGGAAGAATAAAAGGATATGATTCATTGTTTATTGAAATGTCTCTTCTCAATGTATGAGTCACTCATGAATCAGTGAATGAATATCTAATAATGTCCACAAAAGGAGTCTCATTAAAGCTTGTTATATTCATGCCTATTCTTATCCAGCTTATTCTAAAAATGAAGAATTTCAAAACACACACTTTCTATACTTAATTGAAAGGGCAGCTCCATCTTTGAACTAATTTTTTGTATAACTTACTTATTGCATACTCACAAATAAAGCACACACACAAAAAAAACCCCTACTTTTTTATATAAAAATAAATTTGTCCCCATCTACCAGCTTGCCTACTATAATATTGCTTAATAACAGTATTGCCCGGAGAGCTTGCAAGAAATATTAACTACAGCAAGCGATTAGATAATAAATCACAGTAGTCCCCCACTTACAACCACAAGTGAAACTCATATCTCATTTCTTAAGTGAGATATTTGTTAAGTGAATTTTGTCCCATTTTATGACCTTTCTTGCCACAGTTGTTAAGTGAATCACTGCAGTTAAGTTAATTACATGGTTGTTAAGTAAATCTGGCTTCCCCATTGACTTTGCTTGTCAGAAGGTGGCAAAAATGGTGACATGAGCCCAGTGGTGAAATCTGAACTGGTTTGCTACCGGTTCGCTGGCCGCACATGCACGCTGCACGCCATGCACGCACTGTGCGTACGTATGCACAGTTCACACCAAACGTGCCCTGTGCGTATATGCACAGTACACACAGGGGTGGGTTCTAAAATTTTTTACTACCAGTTCTGTGGGTGTGGCTTATTTTGTGGGCATGGCTTGATGGTCATGTGACAGTTCTTTAGGATTTAGCAGAGGTACTGGTCTACCAGGCTTTTAACTGCTTGCAGAGCTGTACCTGTCTACTCATTTGTTTTGGAGGCACTGATCTACCCATTTATTTTTGCAGGCATCGGTCTACTCATTTGTTTTTGGAGGCACCGGTCTACCACCACACTGCCTTTTAATATTGATCAGCTGTAGGGCGGCCCTTTGAACCCCCGCGGCAAGAGTTTAAACAGTTTTTTTCCTTATAGCCCATCATCTGGCACTCAGGAGGCAGCAATAGATTGGATGTGGGGCCAAATAAAAGGTAAGAATAATGCGGGGAGGCGGGGGGACAGAACTGGTTCGGTGATGTCATATCATCACAGCTACCAGCTCGGCGGAACTGGGCCGAACTGGGAGAAACCCACCACTGATTATACACCAAAAGGAGGCTTGGGAAGGTACGTAAAACAGCAGGGGGGGGGGGAAATCAGCTGTGGCACGCGATCTTGGGAAACTTTTTTTTAACCCGTTTATAGCATTTTTTACTACTGGTTCGGACGAATCAATAGTAAAAAATGCTTTAAAAATAATTTTAAAAAAGGTTTTGATGATCGCACAGCACAGCTGTGATCTTGGGAACATTTTTTTTTTCCTTTTTAAAGCATTTTTTTTACTACTGGTTTGGGCGAATAGGTAGTAAAAATGCTTTAAAAAAGTAAAAAGTAAAAAAAGGCTTGGATGATCACAGTTGTGCCGCACGATTGTCAGAGCCTTTTTTTTTTAAAGCATTTTTTTACTACCTGTTCACCCAAACTGGTAGTAAAAAAAAAGTTCCAACGAATGTGCATTGCTTAGCTGCTTGTCGGAACTTTTGTTTTCCTTTTTTTAATTACTGGTTCGGTGAACCAGTAGCATTTTTTACTACTGGTTCAGGCAAATCAGCCCGAACCTGTAGCATTTTACCCCTGCATAAGCCAAGCATCTGAATTTTGATCGTGTCACAATGGGGATGCCACAATGGTCGTAAGTGTGAAAAATAGTGATACATTTTTTTCAGTGCTGCTGTAACTTTGAATAGTCACTAAATGAACTATTGTAAGATGAGGACTACCTTTATAATTTTATTGGCACTGTGTAACATAGTAGAATTTATGCATAGGATCATGAAACATGTGTATTGATGTAAAAGAATAGGTTTAAAAATGAATAGATCTAACAAGGTTGGTAATTAAGAATCTGCTTTATCCAAATATGATGACAAAGAATTAAATGGAAGTACCATCTGCATTCTGATAACTTCACAGAACAGTTCTCTAATTGGATAATCTGTCCCAGCAGTTCATATAATAAACAACATGAAGAAAGGAAAGAACATTAAGGGTTCCCACTGCCTAGGCTTAATTCTCATATGGTTTTCCAGTACCATCCTTTGTGAATTGACAATCTCAATAAGAGCAGAACATGGCTGCAGCAACATCTTTAACTTGATGCATTCATCAAGTTAAATGGCCACATATTTAAGTTACTATGGTTAAAGCAGCTTTAACCATAAAGGTTTCAAAAGAAGAATATGAAATCCTGTATCAAACCCTGCAGCTATGTTGAAATAGATTTGGTTTGTCTGAATATGTCCTGAGCTCACTAGCAGCCAAATATTTTATGTAGGAAGTGAATATGTATGATTGGCCTAGGGCTGCTCATCCTTACAAATAATCTGCTTTATGTATACGATACATTCCAATTCCTGTTTAATGTATAAAAACAAGTTTAAAAGTTGTTACTAGCTAAGCACCTTGTTCACATCTTCAGACTTAAAGAATTAAATTTCACTTGACAAAACTGTAATAGGGACTACTGAACATTAGCAATACTGACATTCAAAAAGCTGTCATGATAGATTTGCACAATCTCAACCATATATCTCCTTATTAGATTTCAGAAGGAATTTCTAATTGGAAAACTGGTACAGCAAAGTGGATCCTTTAATCCATGGGATTGGTAACTGGAACCACATGTTTTTTCCATATATTTTAATTTTAGGATTAAAATATATTATTAAATTAATATATACTTTAAGTATTACTATTAATGGATAGTACTATTACCTAAGAAATGGAAAGTCACATTAAAATCAAATCAGATCAAATCAGATAAAAACAAAACAAAACAAACAACACTAGACTCTGTGTGGCTCTGAAGGCTAATTGGCTTTCATGATAAAACAAAACAAAATAAAATAATACAAAATTTAGGCAGAACATAATTTCATTACTCGTAAGTTTTCATCCTAGCAGATGAAGTAATGAGAATTTTTGAATTTTTAGCTCTTGTTTCAAAAAGCAATGAACAATTCCATGGTTTTTACCAGCAGAATAATTTAAGAGCAGAATAATTCCATGTTTTGCTCCACATTTCATACAAGGAAAAATTCAGTGACAACATAATTGTTGATGTAAGGGAACATTGCACCAATAAAAAAGTATAAGTGGGTGTTTAAGAAGCACAGGCCAGCAAGGGACAGAACCACTGCTAAGTATGTCTCTGTGTCAGAGCAATAATACAATTGTGAATAATAGTTCACTACGCATGCTATGTGCAAACAATTTTGGATCTATTGGAATGCCCAGGAGACTTAGTTATAACAGTTTCTTCTGCTATAAATGCAGAATAGTTCTGCTGTAAATAGCATATTGTTTGGCATAGGGTTTCTTTGCTTGATTATTGATAAAGAGAAAGAAGTGTGTATTTATGTGCATGTGTTTACATGCTTTTCCCACAGCAACAGTTTGTATTAGCTTGAGATGAAATTGTTAATCGCTATTAGGACCTTCTGTTCAAACAGTTCTTTTATCTACTGTGATAGTTGTTATTGTCAGCTGGCAAGGCCAAATTACACAATTCTGTTACCAGTGCCATCGTTTAATGTGAAGTTGCATTGATTTGCGTGCCAGAAGCTATTTATCCCATAAACTGTTAACAACAAGTGCTATCCTTGGTACATGTTAAAATAATTGATTCTATGACAATTTCTTTAATTTGCTTAGATAAGAACTGGAACAAGTGTAAATTATTTTTTTAATTTCAATATTTATTTCCTAATCTATTTAACTTATTAGGAGTCCGATTATCACACTCTCAATGCTACTTACGGTATATTGTTTTCTCTGTTTCTTTACAATTTATGGATACAAATTAATTTCTTATTAAATCCTGAAAGCTGTCAGCCACTGTAGTATCTTTGTCATTTTAAGCTGTATATATTTTATGGTTAATTCATTTTTTTCACACAAATTTTACTTCTATTGTAGACTTTCTTATATTTTGCACACTCCACTTGTTTGTAATTCCCATGATTAAAGGCAATTGAAAAACATTCCTGACTTGATCAGCATTGACTGTATAGCATCTTATGTCTCTGAAGCAACAAAGTAGAATGGTATTCAACTGCTCACTGTCCCTAATGCTACTGAACCTCCATTAACCCCAAATCACCATGGCCAAGGATCAAGAGCACAGCAATACCAACAAAAGCTTCTCTCTCTCTCTCTCTCTCTCTCTCTCTCTCTCTCTCTCTCTCTCTCTCTCTCTCTCTCTCTCTCTCTCTGTGTGTGTGTGTGTGTGTGTGTGTGTGTGTGTATGTAAAACTCCTTGAACTTTTCAGGAAGTATAGAATAATTGCAGTAATTATTTCCATCCACAAGGCAACATCTAGAATGCTAGTCAAAATTGGCTTCAAGTGGTGCCTTACAGTATGCCAGTTTTTCTTCAAGTATTAAGAAGACTCTCTAATCTCTAATCTCCAGTCTACAAATGGTTGGCTGTGCCAGTTAATCACAAAGATGTAAGAAATGTCAATAAAAATTACCTAATTGATCTATCTGAATTTTCTCTAAGGCAGTCAGAATAAAGCATTTTCACTCTGAACATTTATTGAAGCATTTTGTGGCTCATGTAAGTACCAAGGAAGAGAAGCACATATATCTGTTTGACTGCCACCATAAATTGTGCTTTCAAATCTTTTCCACTTTGTGATAGAATTTTACAACAAAAGTAGATAAAATATCAGGTGCTCCTATACACTGCTACTCTCAATAGCCCTAGAAATTTATTTCTGTTTTTTATGAGTAGTTTCACTCACAAAATCAAAGTTGGCATTGAACATTTATGGAACTAGATTTTCACATTGCTGATTTTTTTTTTTTTTTTTTTTTTTTTTTTGTTCCTTTTGGCTATATCAGTTTGGAATTGTACTGAGGCCAGTTATGGAAATTAGTACCTACTTTTGCCATAAAATAGACACTTTATATCATTGATGCAAGATTTGTAGTTGGTTTTCAATGGTTTCTGTTTCCTTTCATCTAAGCAAAGGCTTGTAGCGTAAAGGTTTCTACTATCTTCCATCTAAACAAATCTTTGTAGTGATTTTATTAATATTGTACCTGATTAGCTTTTCATTTGATGTCAGTTATATTGTAAACCATAAAATATTCTAATGTAGACTGTTGCAAATGAAAAAGTAAACTCCCATAAAGTAAATATTTTTCTACTTATTTAAAATATTTTTCTTACCTTTTAGCAAAAGCAATGTAGATAAAATTTTCTATAATTAGCTTTTATTTATATTTATTTATTTATTAAAGTAGTAGTATTTTAAAATGCTTATGAAGTAAAACTTAAGAAATAAAATTAAAATAAAGTTTATGATACAAATACACCTGCTATTTTAAAAGTTAATAAATTTACTTACAAAATACTGAAGTTAACCCTTGCAAATTAATATTAATAAATGTAATGTTAACAGCAGGCATATAGCATACTTAATCTACTAATTTTTCAGCAAAATGAGTAAGATTAAACACAGTTCTAAGAAGTATTTACAACAGAGTAGTTTTGGAAATAGGAGCAGGGACACCTTTGAAAAAATTTGCCTTCTTTAAATAATATGGTAAAATAAGCAAAATACAAATCAATCCATTTTGTCAAAGTATTTCATTGCCTTCCATTAATTTCAGGACTTCTACAAATTAAGTGACACTAGGGATGACATGGTGGGAAGAGACTGTGATACGAAATTATTCAATCTAATTTTGTATTTCTTTACCATTTCTGTTGAGCAAAGGTTATTTTATCATGTATATAATTTAAATCTTAAATCAGTTTAGTGTCCCAAGCATTATTTTATTTCTGTACAAAAATAATTTCCCAAAGAAACACCCAATATTTTAAATAGAGCTTTAAGGAAATTCGTAAACTCGGTTGGGATCATGCTTATACAACATAACAAATAGTTCAGCATGCTATTATAATTTAGGGGGCATTGATGTGGCCTGGGAAACAATAATTTCAAATAGTGATGAACATTAAATTTTATCTCCTAAAAATTCCTTATCTCGATGTTTTGGGGAACATAACATACTCTGTGAGGCAGATTAACAGGAAAATACCTTTCCATTTCTAGCCCTTTAAAAAGAATTTATTTGTCCTCAACAGTGCTGTCACCAAATTGCATTAAAATGAGATCATGTTGCTAGTATAGAAATTTATTAACTGATGAGATGGATTGTATATCCAGAAATAAGAAGATATGACGAAGAAAAAAAGCAATGGATTGTAGCAATCTAGCTGAGATAATTATATACAGAGAAGAAAAGAGATAAGCTAATAACTAAGCATTTTAAGGTTTACATGTTTCACCAATCTTAAAAACTCCACTTGTAAACTAAGCTCCAGTGTTTTAAACTGGAATGAGATTAGAACATAGGGTATGGAACAAAATGCAGGATGAAGAAGTTCAGATTCAGAAAGCAACACAAAACAAGTTTCAACATGTATACTTTATTGTTGTAAAAACCAAAACTTGGAAGATCTGTCTTTAGATGGTGCCACACACAAAGACCAAGTGACTTCTAGCAGTGGAGTGACCAGACTGGTGGAAACACTTCATATTTTATGTATTTCTCAGAAGAATTAGTTGTACATTTTCCATATCACAACTTAAAGAATTTTCTCACAATTTGTATCAACAGTGGAACTTGCATGGAATTTGCTGTTGATAGTCCATTCACAAGATAAATTGGTAAATAGGTTTGTCCATGGAATTTCTGCTTTTTAGAGTATCTAAGAACCTACATAAGGTTCATAAGAGCCAGAAAAGTTATGAAGATGAAACACTGAATTTCAAGTCTTGGTTCCTAACTTGGTGTTTATATATCCTAACTTGGTGTTATTTATATTCCTCAGTGTTATTATTCATCTTTTTTTGTCTCATCCACTTCTTTGCACCATAACTTCAATCAGCATGCTGATTATTTTCTCCCTCCAGTTTTTTAGAGTAAAATTTATATTCTCATTTGGAACCCAAGAATATGAATGTCTGGAGAGGAACTTGAATACTGATGTACCTCATTACTGCAAACCATTTGTCATTGTTGAGTTACACCTAAGCCTGAAAGAGATACTAGGCATTAATTTGCATGATTTTTAGAATTTGAAACATTACCCGTTTTCTAAAATTCATATATTGATCAAAAATTTGGATTAAAAATTTGATGCACATAATCTATCAATCAATACACTCATTTAAGCCCCCTCCATTCATTTCACTATTAAACTCTCTCAATTCCCCAATGAAAGAGACAGCAACTATTAACTCACAATAGTCGATAGATGGCCTTGCAAGTTTATTTATCCTGTTCCTTAACAATTCATTCATTTTATTTGGCTGCTCACAGTTTGAGTTTTAATGACCCATGTTTATATCTGGGCAAATTAGGTCTGCCTGTATGGCAAGAGGGAGGCCGCTTGGATTTTGTTGTTTAAGGAAAAAGGGGCGTCTGCATTGGATTATCTATTTATTTTTTCCTCCTTTTTGCTCTTCATTGGATTCTCATTTTATGACTACATGTCTGCTCAATGAAAACATTGCTAATAGTCTCTATTCCTAAACTGAAAGCAGCAAAAAGAAAAACATAGAGAATGAAGGTTCCATATGCTTTTTTAAAAATAATTTTATGAAAAACTATTTTTGAATAAGTACACTTCCTAAAACATATCAAGTCTTATAGTAATGCTGAAAAGTCCATGTTGCTAATGAATACTGACCGACTATGGTCTTAGGCAGGCTGGAAAAGATTTACCTGTGAAATGGTGGTCAGTCAGCTTGCAATCTTTGGTAGGCAAAGATATACCAGGAAATGAAATTGAAAAAAGTAAAGAAGAATTTAAGGCCAGAACAAAGGGCTGAGTCATAAGCTAACACACACATTTTAAGGTTGGTTGGACTTTTCCTTGCTTGTATTCCAGTTTGAATCTGGTCTTTAGCCTTTGGCTGATGGATGAGGCCAATGTGTGCTGCTGTTCATTTTTTTAGTCCCAAATAAGCTGTTGGAAAAAGATGAAGACCTTGTAGCTGGAGGAATGGGAGGTAGCAAAACAAACCCAAACTGGTGCTGCTGTTCCTGTGGCCAATAAAGGAGTTACATTGATCTTAATTTGGCCTCCTGCTTTATTGGACAGAAAGGGACACAACCTGTATATGCCCTTGACTCCTTGGGTTGATTTAAAGTTTCATTTACACAGCTCTGTTGGTGTTCTCTCCATGTGAATATAATGAAAGTAAATTATATCCACATTGTTTCCCCTTTTCAGGGTTAATCATATCTTATGGAACATAAACCTAGGGAATGTCTTCCCATGAGAATGTTATGTAGTAATGGTTGGGTGGATGCAGGGGTGAAATTCAGCAGGTTCTGACAGTTCTGCAGAAATTTTGAGTAGTTCGGAGACTTGGCAAATACCACCTCTGGCTAGCCCCAGAGTGGGGTGTGAATGGAGATTTTGCAATATCCTTCCCCCAGGAGTGGGAAAAAATGGAGATTTTGCAGTATCCTTTCCCTGAAATGGGGTGGGAATGGAGATTTTGCAATATCTTTCCCCTGGAGTGGGAAGGGAATGGAGATTTTGCAGTATCCTTCCCCTGCCACGCCCACCAAGCCACACCCACAGAACCAGTAGTAAAAAAAAAACTGAATTTCGCCACTGGGTGGATGGAGAGAATGGTAAGTAGTAATGGTTATGGTGGACATATATGTCAATAAAATAAACAACCAAAAAAAAAGAAGAAGAAGAGAGAGAGAACCCAGAAAAAACCCAGAACCTAAAAGTAGTAGAGATAACAAACCCAGGTGGGAAAAAGGAAAAAAAGAGGGCAACTTTAATCATGCTCACCAAATGCCTGGATGAAAAGCCACATCTTCGGGGTCCTTCAAAATACCAGAAGGATGGGACAATTTGGATTTTGGAGAGAAACACATCCCAGACAATGGGCGCTGGTACAGAAAAGACATGCTTCCAAAGTCCTAATAGATGGCATTCTTTAATCAAAGAAGCCAATTTTGCCTGGACAGATACTGTAGGAGGCCAATATCCCCTCAAGCCCTATTCTGTTAGGGCTTTATGGACAGGGACCATCATCTTGAATTGCATCTAGAAAGAAACTGGAAACTGGTGCAGCTCATGAAAAAGAGAAATTATATGGATACACTGAATAATGCTCATCACCACTGTATCATTGCATTCTGTACCAGCTAAAATTTCTGGGATGATCTTCAAGGGGAGCCCCACCAGGGCCGGATTTTCCTATAGGCTAACTATGCTTCAGCCTAGGGCCTCAAGATCAAGAGGGACCTACACAGTGGTGGGATTCTGGGGGTTCTAGGGGGTTCGGCCGAACCCTTTGTTAAATTGCTGGCTCGCCCGCCCCTCTCCTCCCACCCGCGCAGCGCCAGCCTACCGTAGCCAGGGGTGGGCAATTGTGGCTCTTTTACAACCTGTGGACTTCAACTTCCAGAATTCCTGAGACAGCTTGGCCACCCCTTCCCTAGCCTGAGTTCCACAGCCTGGGATCCACGTGGGCTGCCACGTGGTTCCCCACCGGCTCCGGACCCAAGAGAGCAGGGTAGAGAAAGCAGCTTCCACACCTTCACTCACCCTCACTCTCTGCTCTGTTGGATCGCCGGCCGTTCGCTTACCCTGCCCACTCCCCATCTATTGCTGCCTCCGATGGCTAGAGGAAAAAAAAAACTTCAAATTCTTGCCGCGGGGCTTCAAAGGGCAGCCCTAGAGCCAGTGGTGCAGCCGAACCCTTTGTTAAATTGCTGGCTTGCCCTGCCCCTCCACACTACTATTTATTGCCAATAAATAGTGGTGGGCGAGGGGCGGGGGAGCCAGCAATTTAACAAAGGGTTTGGTGTTTTTTTTGTAATTTTATTGGCCCATGGAGCTTCAGCATAGGCTAATTGGCCTCCCGGCTCTCAACTGATTTGTCTCAGCTGTTTTGTTCAGGGCTCTTCTGCTTCCTTGCAAAGAGTGCTGATTTTTTTTTCCCCTAGCTATTCTGAGAAATGAAAATCAGAAAAAAAGGAAAACAGTAAAAACATATCATTATATGTAAGAAATAATTCAACTTAATCTTGAAATATACTGTATAAACAATCCCTGACCACATAGAATCAGTCATTACATCTATAAGAAAGCCAGTTCATAAAGAGAAAATGAACGCATATCAGCAACACGGGATATTAAATATAGGGCTGCACTGACTTTCTAACACTGAAGAGTAATTCTTTTTTTATTGCATCTTTGCTTGATAAATCACAATTCTCCATACAGTTATTAATACTGTGCATTTATATATTGCTTGGAAACTATTATGACTGAAATGGAATTTAGGTTCATCAATCATAAAATAATAAATTCCACATTTTACACATAATTCAAAAGTACATTAGATCTTTACATTGTATTGATTAACAAACAGACACCTAACATTAGAACCATTGTTAAAAAGGCACAACAAAGAATGTTCTTCCTGTGTCAACTGAGGAACTTCAGACTGTCCCAGGAGCTGTTGATACAGTTTTACAGAGGAATTGTTGACTCTGTCATTTGAACTTCTATAACTATCTGGTTTGGTACAGCAGCCAAACAGGACAGGTACAGACTCCAATGGATAGTTAGGACTGCAGAAAGAACAATTGCAACCAGCAACCTTCCATTGAAAACCTTCCACAGAAAATCTGTATGTTGCATGGATCAGAAGGTGGGCTGAGAAAATATCTACAGACCCCTCACATTCTAGACATAAACTGTTTCAACTCCTTTCTTCGGGATGCCACTGTAGGGCATTGCATGCCAAAAAAACTAGACATGCGGATGGTTTTTTCCCCTCGTGCCATTACACCTAATTCTCATAGTACTATCTAATGTCTACTTATCCATGTTGTATGGCTGTAGTATTATTATTACTCTTCTTATATTCTTTACTACCTTCTCTTATTTGCATGATGATGATGATGATGATTACTCTGTTGCTTTCCGTGTGTATTGAGAGTTTCTGCACTGAAGACAAATTCCTTGTGTGTCTAATCACACTTGGCCAAATCTATTCTATTCTATTCTATTCTATTCTATTCTATTCTATTCTATTCTATTCTATTCTATTCCATTCCTAATATTAAGCCAAAACAAAGCCATAATAGGCTTATGACCAACTCACATTTTATACTCCTAACATAATGAGGTTCACAGAAAATTCTTTCTAAAGTATTCTCTTGAGAGTCAAACATGGAAAGAATGTTTTATGAAATATAACTCCTCTTATGGTCATAAGAAATTACGTAATATTTGAGACTGAGCCACTGATTAATGTGGGATAGTCAACTTTTTATTTCAGAGTTGTTGCTCATGACTATTAGCAATTTAAGGCCATTGCCTTAGCAATGGCCTTAAATTATCTAAAAATATCATAGGCTTAGAATAATTCAAAATTTATCCTAATACTGATAGTAATTGAGAATCTAGGTAAATCTTTACTTATGGGTTAATTTAGCAATAGACCTCTTTGAAGAAACATCTGGCCTAATTTTAGGGCTTTTTCCTCCTCTGTTAGTTGAAAAATCATGCCTGAAGAAGGATTCTAGACATCTGGAAAGTTTGTACATTACTTTCTGCCACTTTGATTGATGATAGCATCCATCTGAATTTTGTTGATTCCGCAGCTAAAGTAAATTTGATGATAGTATTTAGGTGGGAGACCACCAAGAAATGTTGCCTAAAATGGAAAGTTAAATACTATCTCAGATGAGATGTTAAAAATATCCCAGGGAGAAACAATGTCATGTACAAATGATTCCTTAACCTCTTTAGCCCCTATCATCATTCTTGGCTGAAATCTTGAACCTTGATGGACGAAAAAAGATTCCAAGATAAGATAGGCTTGTCTTCCTTATCCTTGATAAAATCTAGTACTGTACGGTATCATTGAAAAACAGGTGTGCTTAATTGTGGTTCAGAGTTTATATAAGCTGATCAAAAACCTCCAAGTTATGTAATATCAATGGAGACTTACTTGGGAGGAAACTGTATGTTTGCTGACTTTGAAGGGGTTCACCTGCCATTATTTCTTTGAGTTCCCTGACAAGCAAAAAGGCATTAGGCTTTTCTTTCTTTTTCTTATTGTATTTTTAATTGCTCTCTTGTGTAATATTTTACTGCTGGTTAAGTTTCCTGTACATTTTTGCACTTGTGTCTTTCTTATACTGCCTTGGAATAAACCCTTAAGTTCTCATATTGGTTGGGTCCATTGCTTCCAAATGTAAAAGAACTTTAGAGCAGGTGACCCAGTTACTATCCCCCTCTCCCAAGAAGGACCAGCTGCAGTTTTCACCATCCATTGCTTTTGAATTAAAAAACTGAATAGTAGCATTCTATATTTCCATATTTATCAACGATGGGACCAAAGGCCAGTGGCAATTTCTGCCATCTGCTTCAAAACAGTGTCATGTTCTCCAAAATCTTAAACTGTACAGACATTTTAAAGGCAATTTATGTGCTGTCCTGTTTACCATATTCATGAGTCTAATTTGCTATTATGCTATTTTACTATTTTAGTATATAGCTTTTGCAACACATTTTGCTCTCATCGAATGTGTTTATATACTATGCTGATATCACATTAGAACAAACTATTTTATATATATATATATCACTTTCAAACCCAAGCTCTAGAAAAATCTGATCACAAACCCAAACTCTGGCTCAGATACGTAGACGACACCTTCATAATCTGGCCACGTGGGAAAGAAAAACTGGACAATTTCCTCACACACCTCAACAGCCTACACCCCAAAATACAGTTCACCATGGAAACAGAAGCGAACAACCAACTTCCCTTCCTGGATGTCTTAGTCTACAAAAAATCCAATGGCTCCCTAGGACACACCATCTACCAGAAGAAAACACACATAAACCGCTATCTGCACGCACTCTCACACCACCACCCAGCACAGATCAACTCCGTAGCCAAGACACTCATCTCCAGAACAAAACACTTAGCTGATAAACAACACCTAAAAACTGAACTACACACTCTCATTAACGTACTAACATCCAATGGATTCCAAAGAAATAAGATCACCAACCTAATCCAAAAAGAAACCCCCACTAAAATCCAAGACAGAGAACAAGAAAACGGCAAAGCCCTCCTCCCATGCATAAAAGGCACCACAGACAGAATCAGCAAGATCCTCCACAAACACAACATCAAGACAGCATTCTGCACAAACCAAAAAATATCCACCATCCTAAGAAACCCCAAAGACAAAATTGAGTTAGAAAATCAAGAAGTATATGAAATCCCTTGCACTGCCTGCCCCACCACATACATAGGACAAACCAACAGAAGAATAAGTGCACGCATTGAAGAACACAAGAACTCAATTAGAAAAGAGGAACCAACTTCTTCCCTGGTCCAACACCTCAAAGCCACAGGACATGATATTGACTTTAAAAAGACCAGAACTATCACCAAAACTGAACACTTTAACAAGAGAATAATCAGAGAAGCCATCGAGATAGAAAAATGTCCACACAGCATGAATAAACAAGATGATACCTCCCACCTGCCAGCCATTTGGAAACCTGCCCTTATTGACAAACAAGTCCCTAACACAAAGAATGACACCAGACCCACACTCACGAGAGCCACACAGGATGTAACCACCACACATCCACACAGAAAGCAGACTCAAACCCACACTGATGATCAAGCATGACCACGGACCAGAAGCCAGACCACAGCTGCATCATTAGCCACTTTAAACCCCTCCAATCCATACATGAAACAGACTGACACCCAACATGAAGAGATAGCATGGCCACGAACACGAAGCCAAACAACAGCAACACAGCTCACCAGCTCAAATCCCCCTGCTACTCAGACTAACCTGAGCACAACCAAGCCCCCACCTAAACAGAACACACACCCATCCGATCAGAGCACAGCCAACCCCCCATCCAATCAGAGCACAGCCAAACCGCCAACCAATCAGAACACACCTCCACCCAATCAGAACACAGCCAAGATCCCACCCAATCAGTTCACACCCCCACTGGCAGTTAAAAGGAAGAAACAGCTGCGATCACACACATTGCTCCTAGAAGCACGAAGCTGAGAACACCAGCCTGAAGATGACGAATGAGATTAATAATTTTATAAATTTTACTAACTAATCCCTTTGGCCCAATTTCATATTTTATTATTTGAGATGTCAAGTTTTCAAATTCCGTTTCCTTTCTACTCTCATCATTCCTTTCTTTGCATTTCCTATTCCATTTATTCATTTGAATTCTTTCAAACCAATTAATATTTAATTTTCTATAGATTTCCTCTTTCCTCATTTCATTTTCTATAAATTTCAACCATTCACTAATTGTTTCCCCTTTCTCTTCTATTATAATCCTCTTCCTGTTACTATTTAATTTCATTGGGCAATTCTCTTTCAGTTTACCTAAATACAATGTGTCTGGTATTAATTTTTTTGCTACTCTGTCCCAATTTTTAGTCAAACTATTTAACCAATAATTACAAATTTTAACCTTACCTTTAAGATTTTCTAAAAACCATTTATAACCAAACTTCTTTATTTCCTTCATTTCCAAGTTACCCCAAAGTTTAACATCTCCTTTTAAAATTTTTACTACTGTTTTTATATTAAATGCTCTATAATAATTTAATAATTTTGGAATTCCTAAACCACCTTGTTTTTGGTTCTGATACCACATTTTCTTAATCAATCTTGGTTTTTTATCCCCATTACAAAATTTATCTAATTTTTTTTGATATACTTCAATGTCTTTCTTGGTTAAAAAAATTGGAAGCATCTTGAATAAAAAGTTAAATTTAGGAAGTAACATCATTTTACATAAAGCTACTCTACCAAACCAAACCAAGATAATTTAAGTTTTTTATATTTCCCAATTTTCTCTTCAATTTCTTTTATTACTATGTCATAATTTAATTTCTTTAAATTTTTAATTTTAAGTGAAAGTATAATACCTAAATATCTTAAATTATCCTTTATCCTAATTCCAAATTGATTTTGTAATTTTTCTAATTTGTTTTCCCTCTCAATTTCCATTAATAATTCTGATTTTGCCCAATTTACTTTCAAACCAGTCATATCTTCAAATTCTTCCAAATTTCGTCACAAAGGGTAACGAAAGAGAATTGGGTAAAAGAACTGGGTATTGAAATTTCTGATCAAAATTGGAATATGAACTGGGTTAGTAGAATAATGAGGACATTATCAATAAGGATTAAAGAACATAACTATAAAGTTATTTGGAAGTGGTATTTGACCCCAATAAGACTTTTTCAAATGGATAATAAAGTGGATAAAATGTGTTGAAGATGTAAAGTGGAACTCGGGACATATGCTCATATGTGGTGTAAATGTAATGGGATTGAACTTTTTTGGTCTAGGATAGAAAATGAAATATTTGAAATGATTAAGAAGAGGGTCAAATTGAAATTGGAAACTATATTATTATTAATATTGAATGAAACAACCTTAACAACTGGAGAAAGAGAATTGGTGAGGATTTTGGTTATAATGGGGAAAATTATAATTGCTAGATATTGGAAATTAAATGTTGACTTAAAATTACAAGAATGGTACAATGAAACATGGAAATTTGCATTAAATGATAAATTGACTTGTGATATTAAAATTAGAAGTGGTATATATAAAGAAAATGTTTTTTGGAACACTTGGCAACCATTTGTGGACTTTGCACTTGGGAGATTGGATGAATCGGCACCAGTACCTTATCAAAGAGATTTCTGGAAGAATTGAAGACTTCAAGTTCCTAAAACTTCCTTTCCGTTTGTATAGCACGTTGGGGGAAAAAAATTTTTTTTCTTTCCTTACTATTGATTTTTGTATTGATTTTTTTTCCTTTTTGTTATTCTTTAACAATAAAAATATAATAAATTTTTTTTAAAAAAAAGAAGAAGATGACGAGTGAGACTTCATCGAAACGTTGCCAAGACACCTCCAATTTTACGGGAGAAAACCCAAATAGCCAAAGATATATATATATATATATATATATATATATATATATATATATATATATATATATATATATATGTTTTTCTTCTAACCAGGTTTTCCCTATGTAGCCAAGGTTTTTTTATAGCTCCAGCTCAGTAGAATCACATCTACTCGGTTCTGGGCTTTTTTCCTTTCTAACACCTAGCAAGCTCTAACTGCTAGGTGGGAGACCTAAATAGATCCATTTCTAGCTCGTTAGCTGTCATCAGTAGGCCACACCCATATCCTCCCTGTAAAGGTACAGTATCAATTTTCTTACTTCTTCGTAGGGTTTATGTGTGTTTTTCTTCTAGCCATATATCTATCTATCTATCTATCTATCTATCTATCTATCTATCTATCTATCTATCTATCTATCTATATCCATCCATCCAGAGTTGCTCTATTGGTGAGATGAGTGATAGAAGTAATAGAGAGAGGGAGGGAGGGAGGGAGGAAGGGGAAATGGTTGAAGAAGGGGAGGAATGGATGAAGAAGGAAAAAAGGAATAACAAATTCAAAATTATTTTTAAATAATAAAAAATAATAAATAATTAAAATGTTAGGTTTCATTTAGTTCATACTATATTATATTTCTCAGGCATCCCAGAAAGTGCCAGTTTGATGTAAAACCTTTTTAAAAACTTGCCTTTAATTGCTCCAGTAGTCACTGATAATTAGGCAATTTAGCCAAGAAATATTTCAAACAGTAAAATGGTTATTTTAAATGCCAGTGACCATAGAAGCCTGAACAACATATGGCTTGTTTCTCAGGTACTTGCCTACATACAAGCATAACGTGTATTTTAGACTGTATCAAGAGGCACTCAGGCATCTATTCCTAAAGCATGGATTTCCAAAGAGCTAAAGCCATCTGTTCAAGCATATGTTTTAAGGAGCTGCCACATTTAGTCCTGCTTTTTCCTTGCAATGGTTAACAATGTCATGTTCAATTAACTTTTGTGATATACATGAACATGTTTGGAATTGACTTTAGATATAATGCCATTGAAGATTCAGTATAAGTGCCCCCATTAAAATTTCCAAAAAGAAATTAGGATAGTAATGATTAACCAATAGGACTGATTTTTTTTCAGAAAGAATAAATGTGTCTCTAATAAATATTCTTTTTAAAATAAGAAGATAGTCTATATATCTTGTGAGACCAATGGAACCTATACTAAAGACAATCCAAACATTTTATGAAATATGTTTGCTCCTAATTCAATCACTGCATCACATTGACCCTTGTAAGTAGTTCATCACTGATTTTTCATTTATAGACAATTTTAAACATTCAGTCAAATCATCATTATTAGCATCATCATTATCATTATTATCAACATCAACATCATCATGCAAGGTTGCCATTCTATATCCAAGAAAACTTAGTGAGTTTTGGTTCTTAATAGAAATGCAAAGACTTCCTTCATAGGTAACTTACTGCAGGCAAACACGGTGAACTGTTCACTGAGAAACATAATGTTTTTTCTTAATTTTCTACATTTGAAATTTAATTTTGCAGTAGCCTGACTAAGAAAGCAAAGGAAATACAGTAAATAGGAATTAAAAATGCTAATTGAAAATATAACTCCTGATTATTAAAATTATAAGGTTTATGCTTACAAATATTAGAAATTGTTGACTCTTAAATTCTCCAAAAGCTCTAATTCGGTGATGAAACATCAACATGCATAAAACAAAATAAATTGACATAAACTTAAATTCTTAGCTGACAACAATTCATATTAAACTGAAAAATGCAGCTTTAATATATCGAAGTCCTTGACCTCTGACCACAGTGAGAATGTGTGCATGTGTATTTTTTTAAAATATGAGATGTGTTTGCATATCAGTAGGATGTTCGTGAAAGATTTCTTTTTATTTTATCAAGCTAACTGGGATTGAGGAAAAAGACAGTTTGACTTTTGCCCTTTTGAGAATTGGTCAGCAACCCAAGGTTAAAATCTTTAAGTGCAAGCCAAAGTCTGGAAACCATTATGGCAAAAAGAAGTTTATATATGTAAACGAACTCAATAATTCTGTTTATTTTAGCTTTTAATGCCTAATACAGATTAATCAAATATAAAGAATTTCTGCTTGAAATCAAAGACTTGAAAGAATACCAGGATTCCATTCTATAGATAGAATAATAGTGGATTTTTTAAGAACTGAAGAAGACCATTTTATGGTCTTGGAGTTTTGGGGTTAATTCATTTGATGGGCACACTATATTTTCTTTTTGTCTGTTAACACAGTTACAGACAGTATTTTCTCAGTGAATTAGGCAGCTCTGGAGGTCTAAGTTTTATGTTTTTCAATATTGCATGGTTACATTTTAATATTTAAAACCAAAATGTTTTTGTAATCATTAATAAGAGCTCAGACATTTATCTCTGGGGCAATTGGTCTATCATCCAAAGAATAACTGAAGTCTCTAGCATTCATGCTATGGGGCCTGGAGAATGCATGATCTAAATTATCTCATACACAAACCATTTTTACTACTCCCAGAAAGGCAGTAAAGATTGTGGCATTCCTATTTACTGTCACTGGGACTAGGGAAGAATGTCAGGTGAGATGGTCCCTGGAAGATAAGTGGTAACAGCAATAAATACTAAATCTCTGGGGAATAACTCAGATGCCTGCTGGCAAGGTAGGGCTGGCTGGCTAGGGGACACTGTTGGTCAATGGGTAAACACCATTCCTTGTGTGTTCCTTGTGATCTATGATTCCCTTTTCTGTTTCTTCCCCAGCAATTGGTAGGCAATTCCATGGGTCAACGGAATAGGAGAAGGATTACAGTTAATCCTCGATTTACCACCACAGTTGAGCCCAAACCTTCTGATGCTAAGCATGACAGTTGCTGAGTTTTGCCACATTTCACGACCTTTCTTGCCGCAGTTGTTAAGTAAATCATTTCAGTTTGTTAAGTTAGTAACATGATTATTAAGTGAATCTGGCTTTCCCATTGACTTTGCTTGTCAGTCGATCACATGATCCCGGGACACTGCAATCATCACGAGTTGCCAAGTATCTGAATTTTGGTCATGTGACCATAGGGATGCTACTTATTACATAAGTGATAAGTGGTAATAAGTGTGAAAATCAGTCATAAGTCATTTTGTTCAGTGCCGCTGTAACCTCAGATGTTCACTAAATGAACTGTTGTTAATTAAGGACTAAAGCTTCCCATGAGCAAACTCAATGGGGAAGCCAGCATGAAGTCATTTTCTGCTTAGCTAAGGATATACCTTTGAAATGACTCAATGGGTGACAGGTTGCCTAGTTTTTAGTTAAAGACAAATCCAGATGAATATTTGAACTCTCATTTTCCCACACATATTCTGTAGCAGGAAGACATATTTTATATTTTACTACCAAAATTTTGATGGGGAAGAACTAGAACTTCTATTACAAAATACTAGTTTTTTTAAAATCTTTTTTAAAATCTACTTTTAAGTCATTCTGATACCTGAGATTAAAGCAATCCAGAATATGGAATATGTTGGGCATTGCAAATAGCTTATTATAAGAAGAGGTCTTTCATGCAAGTTTGAGAAGGGTTTTATTGGGAAGAATACCTCCATCGGTCAAGCTATATTAAATAATATTCAAACTATCTCTAAATCCTTAGTTAACATCCCAAATGTAAGGAAACTTCTCAGCTTCAGAGTTCGTGTTGATTTATAATTTCTTATTTTATTTCATTTTATTTAACCTCTGTACTGTGTTTTAACCTTGATGTATTGCAGTCAAGTTTTAGAATACACTTTGGGAATAAAACAACCTTAATTGGCTTGGTGGATGACCCATGCTGTGAAATGGAGAGAGAATATATTCTTGTTAGTTCTGCTGAACCTTGTACCACTTTATACCACTGAGCATGATATTCATCTGACAGGACAACAGAATTAGATTTTATATATTATATTTTTAGAAAGTAATGGTGATAAATGCACATTCTACTATTTAGTCACTAGCCTAAAGGAGTCTGCAAAATTCTTTTCTGAACTCAATGCAATTGACATTTCCATAAAACTTAATAAAGAGGATAATTCAGAGTTTTGAAACTTGATATTATTGATTAGCAAAAATAACTCCTTTGTAGTTATCTGATATTCTCTATAGTATTTCTATGTTTGAAATGCAAGCTGTTAGGAATTACAAGAAGTTGTCACTTACCAACAGCCTCTGTCAGCAACCCTTTGAAATTACGACAGTGCTGAAAAAGTAGATTTATGACCAGTCTTTGAATTTATAACAATGGTAATATCCTGAAGTCATGTGTTCACTGTTTGTGACCTTCACAGCTTGTTTCTTACAAAGAAAAGAATGGGGAAGACAACAGTAAGTCAAAAGTTATGGTCACTTATGGGTATTTAACAGTGGCCAATTAACAATCACAGCAAAACTGATGTAAGTCAGGCTTGGTTGCATGATACCATGTTTCCCCAAAAATAAGACCCTGTCTTATATTTTTTTGAACCCTGAAATAAGCGTTGGCCTTAATGCCATGCGCTCAAAAGCCTGATTGGGCTTATTATCAGGGGATGTCTTATTTTGGGGAAACAGGGTATTTATTTTAATTGCATTATTTAGAGATGGAACTGTAATTTCCAATTGTGATAATTAAGTGAGAAGTCCTATGAAGATAGATAGATGATAGATAGATAGATAGATAGATAGATAGATAGATAGATAGATAGATGGATGATAGATAGATTTATTCCCTAGCATATTTTTGCCATTGTGCTTTTAACCACTACTTTTTTATGAACGTGTGCCAAGTGTTCCATCTGTGTTGTCATGGAAAAAAATGTGATGCTGGCTCAGACTTCCTGGCACTGTTTTGTGTCTCTTTCTGATCTGGTCTTTGATAAATGTCTGCTGCAGATGTCAGCTAGGTCAAGCTGGAAAGGAAAAATAAAGCAGTGCAGCATATAGGAAGGAGGTAATGAGTAAATAAAAGCTAAGCTTGAATGATTCTCCTGAAATGTTTTATTGAAGGTTTAGGACTATCAATTTACTAGCTTCATCAATGTATTTCTATCAAAACTGCTTAGGTTGTCATAATGTTAAAATCTTATTATATATATTTTCTAAGAAGAATAAAAAATAACACATTTTAAGGTAACACAAATGGCTTTCTTTTAACATTCTATAAATCTAACACTGCTTCGACATTCAAAATCTCAAGTCAGGGTTTACTGCATTCAGTAGAAATAGACTCAAGAAAAGCATTGGTTTTCTATCAACAAAAGAAAGAAATCTGGGGTGGAGGTGGGGACTCCTAAGGAAGAAATGGGTGAACTGAAATTAGCAGTGCCGATAATTGCATCAGAATGAAGGAATTAAAGATTACCAATAGTCCTTGATTTATTACAACAGATAGGACCAGAAATTTGGTCATAAGTCATTGTGATCATAAGTTGAGGCACCTATGTGACTGCCTCAATGACCACAATCCGACACTCCCAGTTGTGGCCATTGAGTGATTGCCTAAATCATTAAGTGGAGCATGGAAATGCTTTGGGATAAAGGAGACCAGGCTGAGGCCATATGTGAGCTGGGGGTATGTTGCAGTGAGGTGCAAAGCAACAGCTGGGTTTCTAAAACCTTCTGATGTCCTGGCAGGTTTCCAGAAACTTCAGAAGTGTCAAGAGACTTGGAAAGGCTTTGACGTTCCACATAAAGCTTCCAAAACTTTCCCAAATCACACTAAGCTTTTGAAACCTTCTGAGATAATGCTGGGCTTCAAAGTGAAACTTGTTAAAGTTTTGAAGAATTTTTTGAGAAGGGACAAAAAAGGAAAAGAAATCAGGTAATAGGACATTATTTGAAGGAATTAAAGATTAAGATGGTTAAAAGTAAGAGTTCTATGAACAAAGTTCATTTGATCAAAGTAAAATATGTAAAATAAATACGGCTTATTTGATCAAAGTAAAAAGAAATACGTTATCTCTGAAAATCCATTGGTGAATCAGGACTGAATGATGAGGATTTAAGTATTTGTTTATAGATAAGAGTTGGGATATGGGAAGAAGGAATAACTTGTTGAATTTTAAGGTAAGGTGATAAGATATTAAAATGGTTTATACTTGTGATGTCATTTATGTGTATATTTCTTTTCTTTTTATTTACCATATTCTTCTTCTTTTCTTTCTCTTCTATTATTTATTTTTTCCCTGTACTTTATATTTTTTCTCTTTTTTTACTTTGTATTAGTTTTTAATCTCTTTAATTCTAATACAATGACTATTTAAAAAGGACATTTTTGCATGTCATTCAAGTTGACAATTTATGGAGCCAGGCTAGGAGTTAATATCACTTGGGGTACATCTTCATCAATTTACTTCCTTTATTAAAACAACAGCAGGACATTTTACATTAGTAAAACAGCAAAACAACAACAACCCAATAGGAACCTTGGTGGTGCAGCGGACTAAAGTGCTGTTAAGTAGCACTTAGCTGCCAGCTGCCTGCAATTACTGCGAGTTCAAATCTCATCAGGCTCAAGGTTGATTCAGCCTTCCATCTTTCCAAGGTAGGTAAAATGAGGACCCGGATTGTGGGGGCAATAAGCTGACTTTGTATAAAAAAGAACACCGCTTGGGGGGGCCAAAAGCCCTACTAAGCGGTGTATACAGGTATGAAGGCTATTGCTTAATGCATTGTAAGCCGCCCTGAGTCTCCGGAGAAGGGCAGCATATAAATTGAATCAATCAATCAATCAATCAATCAATCAATATTTGGTTTTGCACCTAATTTCCCTGGTGATGGTACAATATATAAATTCAGTGTCTAATTTTTGTTTGTGCGTCAAAACTCTTTGAACTGCTGTTTGGTTTTTTTTTTTTTTTTCTTTATTTGGAAAAGGCTATGGTTTGTGCAGGGGTGGGACAAAAAGTGAAGATGGCGGCCAGAACTGCATAAACAAAATCTCCTTCTGCCCCCCGCCCCCACCCCAAATTATGCAGGTAGATGTTTCTCCCTGTGTTATTTTCACCAAGATTCATTCTAAATATTTATTCACTGGGACATCATTTATTTAGAAGTACTTCAAGTACCCTTACTATGAGGCTTAGGAAACTGAAATAACACAAATGAAATAGTCCATGGGACAACCACCTTCTCCCAAGTTAGTCACAAAGTATGCCTTCTAGGCTTATTTTTCAACAACCTCCTCACTTCCAGTGTGTATGCTATTTCATAAGATGCAATTGAGGTATTTAAAGAAGTGCTATTTGGCAGCTTAAAAGAACTCATAGAATTTCTCTGTTATGACAATGGGTATTCACACTGGTTAGCAAGCAAGGGACTCATCTTCCTCCCTGATCAACAAAATTACTCACAGATAAGTTAGCATTCTTGAAGGCAGCAAAAGTGAAAATAGATTAAAAATATATTTCTTTTTCCAATATTGCTTGTTTCTCCCAGTTTCTATCAAAGCCCAGTCAGGTCTCTTTTTTTTTATTTATCCTCTTATTCTTAGTCAATTCTTGCATGAAAGTTCCGTTTTCAAGAATGTTGCACACTGATGGCTATGCTGGAATTCAGTCTTGTAAATAATATTTAATCCAGAAGAACTACATTTCCTTTGTTCTTGGCAGCTTAAAACAAAGGCTGGCCAATAGCAACCCTTGATTGAATTTGCACTCGATTAAACATCTCAATCTTCCAATTTTACATATCTCATTTCATTGTCATCCATATAGTAAAAGAGTGTTTATTTGAATGTCCATAGAGAAATCAACTGCTTATTTTTCTATTTCTCTGTAATGAGATGGGAAAAATTAAAGGCACCAGTGAATGAATATTTAATGTTGCTGAGTTCTTTTTTTTTAAAATTGTCTCTTGCTCAATGGATTTTTAAGATATAAACAGATGAAATTATTCTCTCAAGAGTTGAAGATAAAACTAAACACTTGTTTTCTGAACTAAATATTTCATCCAGTTCAAGCAAAGACTGAATTTCTACCATAAACTGAGACATCCATTAGAAATGAAACAAACAAAAGATGATGCTGAGATAATGCTCAAGTCATTGGTTTCCTTCCACTTTGACAGACTGATCACTGTCCTTTGGCTTGGCCCCAAAATACTAAACTACATTTATTCATTACAATGTTTTATGTCTATCCACATAGTTATAAATAGATTTCCAGTTGTCCTCTACACCATCTGTCAAGATGTAAAACATATCATAAATACTAATTTTGCTAAAATTTGTAATTAGCCTTAATCTGGCTTCAATAACATGTTGCAAATATCAACCTTTTAATAAAATTAAATGGAAATTCAATATAAAATAAAATACAACAGTCTAATTCAAATGATGGAAGGCTACAAGCACTTACAAACAATTACTCTGCTTCACCTCCATGTTTTGTTTCTCTCAAGTGGGAAAATAAGTTAGATTTTTAGCCATATTTCATAGGTATATCGTGTTTCCCTGAAAATAAGACCCTGTCTTATATTTTTTTGAACCCTGAAATAAGTGCTTGGCCTTATTGCCATGCACTCAAAAGCCCAATTGGGCTTATTATCAGGGATGTCTTATTTTGGGGAAAACAGAGTATCAGAACAATAATGGCATAAATTGGTTTTCAAGTCCTGATGTTTTTATTTGGAATCCATCAGTTGTAGTTCCCAGTTCAGACAAAGGATGGCAATATTAAAAAAAACCCTCATCATTTAAAAGTACGTGCTGCTTTACATATTACAAAAATCTGTGGCCCTCATCAGGATTTGTTTAATTTGCTAATCATATGCAATTTTGAGATCATTTCTCTTAAAATAATTGGTACTGATAGTTTTTCGGAACAAAAACAGAAAGATAGATAAGGTGACATCTAAAGGGAAGAATTAATTATAAACATTCACTGAATTCTGCACATTCCTATTGTAGAATAGATACTTTACCATAAAATAAAAAGTTAAAAATATAAATCTATAGAACAAACATGGGCAAAATATGAGTATATCTACTTTGTAACGAGCCTTGGAAATGATCTGATAACATAATCAAAAGTGTACGGCCAAGGTTTTAGTCCATTTGTTTTTATTTTAGATTTTGGAGAGGGTTAATTGTTGGTGATGATGATGAACAATCACATCACTGACCATTAATGACCATCTATCACATTAACAAGGGACGCAGTGGCTCAAGGGATGTGGTGGCTCAGTGGCTAAAATGCTGAGCTTGTCGATCAGAAGGTCGGCAGTTCAGTGGTTCGAATCCCTAGTGAGCTCCCGTTACTTGTCCCAGCTTCTGCCAACCTAGCAGTTCGAAAGCACATAAAAAATGCAAGTAGAAAAATAGGGACCACTTTAGTGGGAAGGTAACAGCGCTCCGTGGGCCTTCGGCATTTAGTCATGCCAGCCACATGACAATGGAGACGTCTTCAGACAGCGCTTAGAAATGGAAATAAGCACCACCCCTAGAGCCGGAAATGACTAGCACGCAGTGCCAGGGAACCTTTACCTTTACCTTATCACATTAACACAATATTGTTTAGGACTGTGAAACTGGGGAGGTTACTCCCAGCAGGAAAAGCTACAAAAAAAAACCACCCTTACCTAATGAACAATATAGTCTTATAACATTTATAGCATAAGTATATTTAATATTCATCACCTAGTCTAATGAAATAAATCGTAGCACATCTGTAAATGCAAAAGATTATTTCCAAGCTAGATGAAGGACACTGGAAAGAACTGCAACTATTTAGAACAAAAAGAATTTGTAATCAGAGAATATGCTCCCTCATTCTTTCTCAATCGATACTGTAGCTCAATAACTGGGTACTAAAAAATTACAACTCATTGAATTCCCCTAGAAATCACTTGTATTGGATAGTCAACCAAGAACATTGTATTCCTCTATCTGCAATCATTCTAAGTCCCCAAAACAGCACAAGTGTTAGCATTCAGATACAGAATGGTACTTAAACTTCAATTATTTGCTCATTGATGTACTCCTTGACTACTTTGTTCCATATTATAGAAAGTCAGATGCGGCCCTTGGTGATTCTGTTTTTATCTGCATGAATTATTGATAACAGAATAGCACAGCAGAAGCTGAAGAAATTGAAACTAGTATTAAAGCCATATGCTGGTTTTCACTTTTTCCTGGCTTTTTACAACCAGATACTAGAAGTGCAGGGAGGCACAACTCTATATGTTAAATTAATAACAGCACCACAAGTAGTAATTGAAGTTGGATCTTGTTCCTAATAAACAAGAAAAAGCAATCTGGCTTCCTCTTGTTTGCCAGCAATAACCTTTGTGCACATCCAAGTTCTGTAGCACTTAGGCTAATGCATAGTTGTGCAAAATTTTGGTGACTGGGTGGTCTTGACAAGCAATGCAATAATTGCAACAGCATCTCTCAGGGTGTGAAGATTATTGCCAGCATTAAAATTCTTGCAACAACTTTGAATGCTCCTCCTTCAGGACGTTGAAAATAAAATGGGTCTTTAGATGCTTCCTTTCATTATGTTTACATTTTCTGTAACCACACAGACATATTTAATTTGACCTCTATGTTGTAAGAGGCTGGCAACCAAGATTCTTTGACTAACTTATTTCCATTTTTGTTTTAAAAACGTTAAATATCTCATAAATTGCATGCTGCAAAGCATCTTTCGCTTTCTGAAGTTATTCTACTTCCACTATCATTTTTTAACTTTTTCTTTTATGTTTTGCAAGATCTGTTCTGGACACCATCAATTAATGATCTGCCCCACATCCAAAACTCTCATTGTCCTTAAATTGTTGTTTTAACCATTCAGTCCTGACCGACTCTTGGCAACTTCATAGGCATGCCACCCTGTCAAATGCAGCTTCTGTCAGTTGTTCATTTTTTCATCAGTTTTGATGGCGTCAAGCCAGCAAGTTCTTCTTGTTCCACTAACCATTGCTAGGATTGCTGACTTTTCCAATGAATTTGAATGCATGACATGGCCAAAGTAAATCAGAAGTAATTTCATGATTTTGGCTTCTAGCAAAGGGTTTGGTTTTTCATGATTCCCTCATATCCTTCACTAATCCTCTCAGTCTTTCAACCTAGACAATCAAATCAACCATGATTTTGCCTTTTCATTCATTATTTTGCTTTCTGCACGCATCATGGATTTACACTTAAAGCATTCTAGGAGTGGCTACCCTGAATCTCTCTTTCTAACTC
Source organism: Arizona elegans (assembly GCA_022577455.1). Classification (NCBI taxonomy): domain Eukaryota; kingdom Metazoa; phylum Chordata; class Lepidosauria; order Squamata; family Colubridae; genus Arizona; species Arizona elegans. The sequence continues at coordinate 32,841,868 of JAKOOJ010000002.1, read as the reverse complement.
ATATCAAGATCCAGGAAGGCAGGGAGGGCAGGTGGGAAGAAAATTTCTGATGGCCTGTCAGCTTTCCACAAGGCCTCTTCAAGGATCTATTTCTTAGAGTAAGAGTAATAAGGGTTTGGTCTGGCAAGATACTATTATGTGTAGGCAAATAAAGAATTGAACTCTGGCTGAATTGCTCTTTGTCATTCTTGAGCTTAGCCTGACAGTTTGCCACATCCTCAACCTTTCCTTCTCTATCTTTTCTTCTTGACATTCTGTACCTTTTTTGTGATTCTGGAAACATACAGCCCTTTCATTCTCATTTTAAAAAAGTTTCCTCTTCCTTGTCACATCTCAACAACATTTGGTGTCATCTCTTGACCATGAGGTTCCCCCCGCTCTTTCTACTTGATATAATTATGCTGCCAATATTTTATTTTATTTATTTTTTAATTATCACTGTGTTGTACTTTGCTGTTTTCACCTCAGAACAGCTTAGAATCCCTGCTGGTTTCTCCATTGTGTTGTCGGAAGCTGTCAGAGACAGTTTAAAAATAGGATCATGTGGTCGTCTGAGGATTAGGTAGGACTGGTCTACCCAACCTCTGATGTATAATATTTATTTTCAAATGTTCAGGCCTAAAATACATTGAACAAATCATTGAACTTGACATATAATTTTATCACATTGCTTATTAACAATATATTCTGATAAGTCATGTCTAATGCTTTCCAATTTTAGGCTTTGTTGAAGGAACATAAATTAGAAAGAAAAAAGGTGTACCACTTGCTTGGAATAATAAAATGTTCTTATTGTATTTGATTTGACAAAGTCGATTAATTCAAGTAATTTATCAACTTTTAATATGTTTTCAACAAGAGATGTTAAAACTTAAAGTTCTTTCCCCTTTTTTCTATTATGAATTATTGATTATATCTCAGCAGTTCATGCCTGAACAGAAACTTTAGAAACAACATACTTTTAAAGATACATTTTATTAATATATTTTCCTTTCCTTTCACATTAACAGCATTGCTGGTATATCATAGGATTTTCATATATGTTTATCATCTAATCTATACTTGTTTTTATAATATTTATATTTGAATGTGGATTTTTTTTGTTTTGTTTTTGTACTTGTTGCTTTATTCAATTGTTGTATGATATCTAGAATCACTTTTTGTGAGATGGGCAGCTATACAAATTTGATTAATAAATAAATAATTTTAAAGAATTTCCAAATGATGGCATTCAAATAGAACAGATCAGCAAGTGTGGCAACAGACTCCTTACCTACAAACATCAAAATGACTGCCATAATATAAAGGTAATATAAAGGTAACTGCCATAATATAAAGGCAACTGGGGCTTTGTCCTATGAAGGGATCTGGGATTGGTTTGACTCTCTGATTTGTGAGGAAGCAGATATGATAAATTCTCAATTTGCACGTTGTGACTGAAGATTCTTCTGAGGCAGCAAGAGATTGGATTTGAGTGGTAACAAATACTTCTTTGAGTAAGAGATGTACCCATTACTGCTGAATGAGGTTATAATTTGGCTCATGCTTAAGGAATCTTCACTTGATTATAATTTTAGACTTTTTTTTAAATCTTCCTTTTTGAGAAAGTAATAGCTCTGGAAATCCAGAAGACTCTAGAAGAGGCAGATTATTTAGACCTTTGACAATTAGGCCAAAGGTAACTGGAAAATGCATTAGTCATGTTCATGAATGATGTTTTGAGAGTCTTGGATCAGAGGAATGCAACATTCCTGATCTTCTTTAATCTCTTCATTGTTTTCAAAATCTTTACCATGAATCTTTCTAACCATCTTTGAAGAATTGGAGTGAGTGACGCTGTTTTTCAGTAGTTCCCCTCTTTCTCAACACAGTGATTCCAGTCAGTGGTGGTGGGAGGATAGATTTTGATGGAAACAGTTTCTTTGTGTAATGCCTCAGGGCTTTCTTTTCATGTTTGTTAACTTCTATATGAAATTATTAGAGTGATCATCTATCAGCCCAACATCCAACATCATCAATATACCGATGATATCTGGCGATATACCCAGACCAAGATGACAAGGCAGTAGAAGTGCTAATGCAAAGTTGTCAGAGTCTACAAGCAGAAGAATAAATACAAACTGAGTCTCTGTGAAACAGAGTTGTTTTGGATTTCTGTGCTAAATCATTCTAGGTAAATGCCATCTTTACCTCTTCATAACAGAGTTGCACTTTTCCAATCAGAAGTAATTCACATGTTGGGATGATAGCTGTAGCTAAGTAAGTTTTTGAACTATTATAACTTGTATACCAGTTGTAGCTATTCCTGGATTGGAAGTCCCTAATCATCATCACTCATGCCCCTCCCCACTTGAATTAATGGACTCTACATGGGACTGTCCTTGGAAAGCATTCAGAATCTGTAAATTGCACAAAATACAACCATCTCTTGTTGTGATTAGAGTATCTCAATATAATTGGATCATCTTAGTATTTTGGAAACTGCACTGCTTGCCATTCATTGTATAATTCAAGATGCTGGCTGTCATCCTTAAAATATCACAGTGATCCAGACAAGGTTACTTCTCTGTATTAATCTCACCATCCAATCAGATTGAATGGGATTAACTTCTTCCAGGTTCCAGCTGTAGGAGTTTGACATCTGCTGGAATGTCATTTTTTTTAAAAAAAAAAAAAATCATTGCTTCCAACGATTAAACTATCTTCCTCTGAGACTAGCTTTCCATGGAAATCCAGATAGTTCTTTCTGAGTTTCAATACATTATCAAGCATAGGAGGAGAGGAGTTTTTGATTGAACATTTACATTTGGAGATGCTTGGGAATAGACAGCATGCAAATAAAGATTTTTTTGGGGGGAAAAAATCTAGGTTGGGTTTATATGACCTAGTTTGTTCCTAACTCGATGTGCTGTTGCTTCTCATTAAATTACTTACTGTTAATCTGCTGCTGCTTCATCAATTAAATGTAAACCTGTCTCTATACATCAGGAATTGGTGAATTATTTGGTGGTGTCCCAATTTTCTTTTAGTCTCTGGCTGTTCTTTCCTTCTCCAGCTGTCTTCTTATAGACTTGCAATGGCCTAATTGGATCAGAGGCATCACAGAAGATCAAGGACAGATTTATGCTCCCATATCATTTCCTGCTCCATTTGTTTCTTGGGGATGAAGACAAATCATTAAAGAGCTTCTAAGAAAAGAGTCATTTCTGTGAATTTGCCCTATTCTTTTCTCTCTTATAGCAACACAAGAGAGGGTTCAGGTTTAATTCAAGATTGCAAGTCAGTAAAATTTATTATTACAGATTTTGCTTTTGTGGGGGAAATAATACAACACACATAAACACAATACTTCTTTAACCCCCAGTTGAACATGTGTAATTTATTACTTTAGAGAAACTACAAATGTTTTCCTAATAAATAAACCATGGTAAACTTGTTCTGATTCTTCTTCATGACCCTTTTTCTTTCTCTTTTGACTATAGTTTCCTTTACTATGAGCCTTGGTGGTGCAGTGGTTAGAGTACAGTACTGCAGGTTACTTCTGCTGCCTGCCGTCTGCCTACAAATTTGGCAGTTCAAATTTCACCAGGCTCAAGGATGACTCAACCGTCCATCCTTCCAAGGTGGGTAAAATGAGGACCCAAATTGTTAGGGGCAATATGCTGACTCTGTAAACTGCTTAGAGAAGGCTGTAAAGCACTGTAAAGCGGTATATAAATCTAAGTGCTATTGCTATTGTTATTTATGTTCTATCATACCTATCAAATTTTAACTATAGTTATTTGCTGATATTCTCAGTTCAATGACCATTACATATTTATTAACCCATTGATCTAGTTAAATCTTTAATTTCAATTAATTTATGCTTAGGTTTCTAACATTCTTATGCCTATCCTTTAAATTCTATTTAGCTCCATCTCTCCAGCCCTGAAAAAGAGTAGCAGGTGCTATGCTTTCTCTTAAACTTTCTCATGCTGGCTGGAAGGAATGATTTAGCCATTTCTGTTTTTGATATGCTGTTCGGCTGATTAGTTTCTTGAGGTCTTATGTTGGATCGTTAATTCTTCTGAGTGGTTTATTCTAATTCCTTTCTAATGTTGCCAATACTTTGAGATTTTCTAGGGCTTGCATTAGGGCTTGCTGGAGCAGTAGGATTAATTTCATTGGAAGCTTCTGATTTTCTCAGTGCCAATCTTTTTCCGAAGTGTCTCTCAGTGTTCTCTCGGCCTCCTTTTTCAGCACTACTGCACTGAAAATGCTTTCACCCAGAGGCTGCCACTGAGCCTTCAGCTGCCGCCGCCAATGTTCACCCTTACTTTCCAAAAGCTTCTTTGCTTCCTTCTCTATTAGGACCACCGCACCAAGGCTTCTGATGGCATCACTTTATGCTTACTCTGGCTGCTATGCACCTAGAAAGATGGGTTAGCTTTAGAAGGGAAGGAAGTAACACAAGGGGTTTTTTAAAACTGTGTTCCATGTTTCCACTTTTCATATCTATTAAGCAGCTGAAAAAATAAAGCAGTTAAATCTATCAAGCAATTTCAAATAGTGAACTTTGTCAAGTAAATCTACATAATTCTACCATCAGTTCAAAGTTCTTACTGGGAACCAAGATTCAAGGGCAAGATGGTTAACACCAAGGGTGAAATCAAGCAGGTTTTGACAGGTTCTGGAGAACCAGTAGTGGAAATTTTGAGTAGTTCGGAGAACTGAAAAATACCACCTCTGGCTGGTCCTGGGGTGGGGGGGGAATGGGGATTTTGCAGAATCTTTCCCCTGGAGTGGGGTGGGAATAGAGATTTTGCAGTATCCTTCCCCTGCCACACCCACCAAGCCACCCCCACAGAACCAGTAGTAAAAAAAATGGATTTCACCACTGGTTAACACTATCAATTGCAGAGAACTGGGGAAGTTTCCAAAATGAGTTTATTGCTTTCCATGTCTTGAGTCTGATTTTCTAGATTATGACACCCACCTAGCAGTCCAGTGACCTGATGCTTAAGCATTGTATTTTTTTTTACAGGCTTTTCTTCACAACAATGAATGAGAACTTTTTCTTTTCTTATATGCATAAGAAAAACAATCCTAGAATAAAGGATTATGCAGTTCCTGATAAATAATTTTTTAAAAATTGTAATTTTTGTTCCCAAAATTGAATATCTAAAGTGGACATTAATTTTTGTTGGTGATGATTTTTAAGACAATTTAATTTGGGGACATCTAGAAAGTTTAAGTGACATCCCTACTTAGTCCTATTGTAGGCACAATCTCAGTTGATGATTTGTTTAAAATAATTCTGTAGGTTTCTAGTGGCTTTTTAAAAAAGAAAATAATTTATTATTTTTTTAGTTTGTATATTTATAATTTTTCAAATATTTGCTTGCTTATGGCCTTGGGAATGTTGACTAAAGAAAGCTGATGAACTAACAGTGATTGCTGAATATTCAATCTCAAAATGAAATGTACTTTTCATGCAGCAAATATAGAGTAAGAATTAATATTTGCTTTAATGATAACCTTTGTTAAAAACTGAAGTTGTTTACCAATTAAATATATTTTGCATATGTGGAGCATATTTTTATATTATTGCTAATTGGCACAATGATGGTAACAGGAAGAATAATGATATTCATAACATAATTGTATATTATAGCCCAACAAGACTATGTTTTTGTGGCTTCCGGTTTGGCTTCCGTCGCCATCAGACGGTCTTTCCGCCAGCCCCATCGCCCGTAAAGAACCGCCTTTAGAGCTGAAAGGCAGCTCGAAAAACTCCATTTCCTTAAAGAAATGTGATACAGAGCCGGCGGGGGCAGGTAGAGCCCTCTGCGAAGTCCCCACAGTTTTTGTTTTACTCTTGGGGACAAAGCAGGATAAGGCTCCCTATTTTCACTCGCCGCTGCTCCAGGCTTCGGGAGAACTCTGCCTTTTTGCAGAGCCAGGCGATGGGACCAGACCAATTAATGAAATTAACAGATCATCTGAACAAGTAGGAGGAAATCCGGATCTGGGATCCTAAATTGCAAGTATTTCTAACCCTAAGACTGATTTTAAAAGTAAAGGAGAGTGAAAGGAGGAAAAAAGAGAATTTAAAATGGCGACTGGCTGAAGCTTGAGAAGAAAGCTGAAAGCGAAAGTCCTTCCATTTGAATAGTTTAATACGTTACAAAGTATCTAAAACAATAGCGCTGGCTAGGAGTGAAGAGAAAAATTCTTATTTTATGCCTCTTCCTTCTTAGAGACTTGATATTGATATTGTTTGGAGAGAAGTCTTTTTCTTTAAAAAGGGAAAAAAATCTGTTTGTGTGGCAGGATAGCGTTAAAACTGACAAAGCCAGATAACCAAGCTGTGCGGGGGGGGGGCTCCCCTATTTATAAACCACATGAACAAGTTGTGAGCTTGCAGATGCAGAAGAATGGCTTTACAGACCTAAAGGAATTTGTACTGGAGGAGATGACATGATAAGATTGTGAATCAGAACCTTGAAAATTTTAGACAGAAAATTAAAGAGTTGGTTCAACAAAAGTATGATATCCTGAAGCAACATATGAAAAGTTTCGTAGATGTAATTATCAGGATGGATAAAGAGATCAATTTAGAAATAGAGTCTAAAATGAAGGAAGTTGATCATAAGATTTATAACCTGGACAATAAAATACAAAGAATTGAAAATGATTTAATAATGATTCAAGAAAAAAGCTCAGAAGCAGAGTTTAAAAAGTTTAAAAAATTAAAGGAAGCTGACTACAAGACTTACAATATAGATCATATAAAACAAAGGATTGAAAATGAAGTCACAATGATGCAATTCAGATTCATGGAATTTGCGGTTAGAATTAGGGGAATACAGGAAAATAAAAGACAAGATTTGAGAAAGGTGTCTGCTGAAGTTCTGGCTGAGATTTTAAAGGTTAGTCCTGAAGAGGTATCCTGCAAGATTGATAAGGCTTACAGAGTTAATTCTTGGGTGGCAAAGCAAAGGCAGCTGCCTAGAGATGTGGTGATCTACTTTACTGATAAAGAAATAAGAAATGATATCATGCAAAAGTCTTTTAACTCCACTCTTGAAATGCATGGAAGGAAGATTTGGATATTTAAAGAGCTGCCACCCAAGATGTTAAAAGATAGAAAGGATTTTGGATTTTTGGTGACTGAGCTAAAGAAACAAAACATCCCATTCAGGTGGGATGTTCCAGTTGGTATAATATTGAGATATCAAGGAGAAAGATATCAACTAAATACTGTTGAAAATGCAGAAGAATTTTACTACAAGGTTCTTAAAATGGGTTCAACATCTCCATGTATAACACACGAGGGGAATGAAGAAAAGCAAAATCAACAAGAGATTGAAATTCAGGCTAAGCAGATGGAGGTGGAAGTAATGGAAAAACAACAAGTTACAGAGGCCTTTGTGGACGAGCCGCTTTTGGATTCTCCTTCAGAGGTCACAGTTGGACTACCTATAAATACAAGAGAGGCGGCTTTGGATTCTAATGTGATGACTTATCAAATTACAGACCAGCATGGAAATCAATCAGTTGATATACAACTCATAGAAAGGCAATCAGGATGGAGATTTAAGCCACAAAAGGTTAAGAAAAGAAGAAGCAGGTCCTACAAAAATAAAATTTTTTTAGACTAAACAACAGAGTAATGCCAGTTACTTAAGAGACGATTGAATATATGAAAATATAGTTGAGGCAAAGTATTGGTTTATACTATTTTGAGGAGAGTGACAGATCTCTGCAGTGCTGTACTTTTGGGATGTGGAAAATGGCCTTAAATTGAGTGGATTAACTTTCTATTTTGGACTCTTTGATAAATGGATTATGTTTATGCTGAGCTACAAGGCAAGAGAACTATCGGATTGGGACATGCAGAAGATCTGGTTGTTACCCTGACACGGTGTTTGGAATTAATAATCTAGATGAAAGACATTACAAAAGACACTATATGGAATATAAATATAAAGTCACTCGGCTGGTTTTTTATATATGAAAACATCTACTATTGATGGGGACAGATGGTAATTGAAGATACTGAACATACTGTTGGAACTAGAATTTGATGTTACCTTAACATGGGTGATGGAATTAACAATCCAGTTGAAAGACATTACAGAAAATATCATATGGATTACAAGCTTAAAGTCATTTGAGGATTTTATTTACATATGGAAATATTTTTTAGTAGTGTGGGCAGAAGAACAAAGATATTAAAAATATTATGTATGGTAGACCTGTAGGAAAGTGGGTGGAGATAGGTTAGTTTACTGATTGTTTAGTTTAAGAAAAGGGATGTTATGTTATATTAATATACGTAAAAGATTTGAATTAAGAGATAGATGCATGGGGGAGGAGGAAAAGGGTAGATTATGAGTTGAGTTGAAATTGCCAAATTAGGATTTATTATATAATTTTACAGCTGAATGTTACTTTGAAATGTATAGTATAAGGGGGATATAATAATATTGTTAGAAAGAAAGGGTCAGTATATGGGGGGTGGAGTAAAAGGATGGTAAAGTATTATATAATGTGTTATTAATCTGGGTTTTATTTTGGAGAAGCCACAAGGGGAGGGGAAGGGGGGATTAGGGAGGAGGGGGGAAAAGGGAGGGAAAATTTGTATTTGAAAAACTTTTTCAATAAAAAAAAAGACTATGTTTTTGCTTCACAGTATGTTGGACTAATGACTTTAAAATCATGGCAAACTTCAAATTCAAAATTGTAATTATTATAAAGGGCACTAAGTACAAACTTAGCACAGCTCTGTAATGCATAATCAAAAATTTAAAGTTTTGACATATCATGGATTGCTTATATTATAAATTCTGGGTGACACCGAGTACTAAATATTTGTTTTTTTCAAAAAAAAAAAATTCTGTCTAGATCAGACAATAATCATTTAATGAATTTGAGAAACGTACCAACCTGTAAACGTATGAAGAGAGAGAGAGAGAGTATGTATGTGTATATGTGTATATGTGTGTGTATACATATACATATACATATACATATACATACATACATACATACATACATACATACATACATACATACATAAATACATACATACATACATACCAGAGGTGGTATTCAGCAGGTTCTGACCAGTTCTGGAGAACCAGAAGCAGAAATTTTGAGTAGTTCGGAGAACCAGTAAATACTACCTCTGACTGGCCCCGCCGTATCTATTCTCTGCCTCCTGAGTCCCAGTTGAATGGAAGAAAATGGGGATTTTGCAGTAACCTTCCCCTGGAGTGGGGAGGGAATGGAGATTTTACAGTATCCTTCCGCTGCCACACCCACCAAGCCACGCCCACCAAGCTATGCCTACGGAACCGGTAGCAAAAAAATTTGAATCCCACCACTGATACGTGTGTGTGTGTGTGTGTGTAAAACACATGTTCTGATTTAATCTGTTATTTGGAATGAAAAAGCTGAAGTTCTCCTAAATGCTCCCTTATAAAAATATTTTTAAATGAAGGGTGAAGAAGAGTAAAAGCACATATGAGTTAGGCCATGTAGGCACAACTCACAGAGGGAAAAGGGCTATATTAATACATTAAAAATATGTGTTATTTATTAACCTCCTATTTCCTTTCATCTTCTCTGCCATTTTTTACTTTTTCTTTTTATGAGTGTTTTATTTTTCTCACTTTGTATAGTTTATCATTTCTGTACTTTAAAATTTCAATACAAATATTATTAAAATATATGTATTAAGAATAAAAACACTGGGTTTTTATTTTAAAGGAATAATTTCTGGGTGGAGATGGTTGCCAAAAATTAGGTGGTGACAAATCCTTTACGGCAGCAGCAATGTTTGATGGCAAGAATATTGCTAGTTTTCAAAAAATGCCTGCAGGCTGCCCAAGCCATAGGTTGTATATAGGCCTGAGCTAAACTTTTCTAGATGTCTAGAATGTTTTTCTTTGGAACAATCTCATGATTCTATTTTATTTATTTATATATATACATATATACAGACTCCCTCTCAATTGAAAACTAAATTTCAAATGAAACCTTTTATCAACAATGCTGAAATAAGAGGATTGATATATGGTTGCAAACGAGAACTCATCTAAATTCATTATCATTAAAAACTCATCCAGATTTTCATAACTACAAATAAATAAATAAATAAATAAATAAATAAATAAATAAATAAATAAATAAATAAATAAATTTCTATACCGCCCTTCTCCCGAAGGACCCAGGGCGGTGTACAGCCTATTAAAAACACAAGCTAACATCAGTTAAAATAGTTTAAAATTATTAAATGAATTCACCTCAATTTAAAACCCCAGGAATTTAAAACCCAATTTAAAATTGTTATGTTGATAGCCCAGCCTGGCAGAACAACAGGGTCTTGAGTGCACAACGAAATACCCGGAGGTCGGAGATCTTACGTATTTCCAGGGGCAGTTCATTCCACAGGGCTGGGGCTCCCCCAGAGAAGGCTTATAACTTTAAATATATATATCCTTTACAGCTTCTCTGATAAACCATTGTAAATTGTAAAGGTAAGGATAATCTATTATGAAATCTTTTTTTAATTTGGTTTAAAAATACAGACCAAATTGAATAATGTATTTCTTAATTGGATTCGTACATGTTTTCTTAACTTTTAGCTAATTCATTTCCCTGTGTTTTTAAATGTTGGTAAGCCAGAAAAAGATGTTGACTTTTCAATATTTGACAATAATAACAGCAATTTCAGCCTTATTAAGTACCTTGGCAACAGAAGTCTAGACAGACTCTTGCAAGAATTTATCGGAATTCTTCTAGCCCCAGCAGATGTGACTACATGCAGACAGAAGAATGAATCATATCAGTGTGTTATGGATAGGAACTTTGGCAAACAATCTGCTGCTTTTTCAGTGGAAAATTACACATGTTGTCACAAAGGTAGAGAAAACATAGTGTATGCCTCTTGCTGAAATTAATTGCATAAAGATTAAATAGTATGTGAGAGAGAAAATTTGTGATCAGATCTCTCATTGTTTTGTACAAGAAAGTACATCTTAGCAGTTTATTACTTAAATCCAATCTTCCCTAGATAGAAAAGGTAATTAAAATGAATACAGCATTCCTGAATTTAGGATCAGAAATGTATCAATTTAAATTTCTAATATAATAGGGAAGGGGAATTATAACCATTTTTAACTAGAATTTCATTGTCGGGAGCTCCAAACTTGCATCTGTAATGTTATATAGTTTAATACTACAATAACCCTAGAACACTTCTTATCTTGTGAGAAGAGAATATTTTTAGCTCAGGGTTGAACCATGGAATCCTTGGTGTTGTCTGACCTTGGTTGTTTTCTTGCAGATGTTTCATTACATAACTAGGGAATGAAATGATTACATAACTAGCATAGATGATGTTATCTATTTGGGTAATGCAAGAAAACAACCAAGCTCATACAGAACAAAGGACCCCACAATTCTTCATTTTTGTGTGACAAAAGTGTGTGTGGGGGGGCTTTTTTTAAAAAAAAAAACATAATAATCTGGTCCTTTTTTTCCTGGCTTTGTGCTTAATCATGATTATATTTTATGCTCATTTCCCAGATTTCTCTTTTATTTCTTTATTCCTCACAGCAGCAAAAAAACAAAACAAAACCATTCCCTTTAATTTACTACTCACTGAAATTTTTTTGCTCCCATTCGCTAAATTAAAACAGTTGAGGTTACTAAATTAGATGGGTGCTCCACTTATATAATACATTGTGCTGACAAATGCAGAACCAAATCAGTTACATGTATAGTTATTTGACAATCATCACATAAGTAATACATAGAATTGCCTTAATCTTATGGCTACAACTGAACTTAAAACAATTAAGGTTCAATTAATTCAGGGTGGCTTGAAAATGTAAACAACTACAGGTTAGTTCTTATACATCCAATGAATATGTTAATTGTTTGTTTCATGTAGGGTTACAATAAATATAAATTAAATTAATTGCAAATCTAAAGGGAAATACATAAAATAATGCAAAGAAAAAAGAACACACAAACATACACAAACACACAAAGAAGAGGTTTTCAATTTTCTTAAAGGCAGTTATAAATGCATTTATATTTTACCTCTATAAGGTTACATCATTTTTTTTTCAGCAAGTGTCCATAAGGGATTTCCAGTCACTAATAAATGTAGTTGTTGATCTTTCTCTAAACAAACAAGTTAATTTTGGCATCTGTGCGGGTTCTATCATACTCACCAACTGTTCCTCCATTGTAGGTACTTTAAAGTCTTTTTATTTTGGGGCATATAAAAGGCACACAGCAGAAATCATATGTAAGAATAGTTGTCTGTCACTTTTTTCTAATTGTCTATAAACCCAGCAAAAAAGTTCGGTAAAATATTATTATTATTTTTTTTGTGTGTCATTGAGTATATTTCAACCAAAAATTTTCTGAGTTTTTTAACAAGTCTACCAGGAATGATAAAATGACCTTTTGGGTTGTCCACACTTTCAATGTAAATTTGAAGTACTTTAACACATTCTAGACAATTTTTCTTGACTCATATAACAGTGGTACATTATCTTGTAAAAAAATCTTATAAGTTAAAACATAATATACATTTCAGCCCTTTTAACCACATATTTCCCCTCTGTTCCATAAATATGCTACGGTATGTCCAAAATTCTTAGCCACTTTATACTTTTTACTTGTTCTACTTCCATTTCGTTTCCATTTCAAATTTCAGTAAATGTTTATACATTTTAGCATGTACATAGTTCAACTTCAAATTCTATCTTTTGCTGCTCAGTTCCAAATCTTGTATTATCTACCTTGAATCTTTCCTTTAAATGTGTATGTGAAAACATTGCAAACTAAATCTCTCTGCAGCCAGCTGTTCTTTTGATTTCATCTTATATTCTTATGCTATTGTTCCAACAACTCTTGATAAGTTAACCATTTTCTCTTTACCTATTGTTTCCTTCCTCACAAAAAGCTTTTTTCTGCTAAGATCTTTGGCTTTTAAAAAGCACCTTTATATCCTATACAGATTCTTCCATAAATCCATCTGCAGATAATACAACTCTCAAAGTTTTAACCGAAGTACCATGAAAAACTTTGAGGACTGGTTTTTCTACAGATGGGCTTATATGCAAGTACTATATATATGGTAGCCTAAGAAAGGGAACATTGAAATTTGAGTTTACCCTTAGCCTTGGGAGCTCATTAGATGTAGATGGTTTTCAACCAGTTGTTAGCTGAGAAGTTTAAATTTCAAAACACAGTCACAAAATTGGGTTCAGTTTATCTGCAGACCAGAGCTCAGAAGGTTTTTTTAAAAAGCCTGTGATGGCCTTAAAATTGTATATTTTTATAAAAGATGTAACAGTTTTCAGTTTCCCTCCCATCACTGCAGTTAAAAATTGAAGGTCAGCTTATCTGTGGGTGACACATTTCTCATGGCATTTTGGTTGAAATTCCAAGGGTTGGTTTATTCAACACATGAGTTTATCTGCAATTATATATGGTAATTCAAAGGTTTGTTGTTATCAGAAAATTTGAAGGAAAAGGTACTGTGTACATCATCATGAGCTTCTGGAAGAAAGCAGGGACATAAATCTAATGAAAAAAATCATTACTGAATTATAGTCTCCATCGAGGATCTGTGACCTCAGTTTTCTGCCCCTGGTAGAACAAGGTTATGTCAAGGATTGGAGATCACATCAGTAAATGTCTTATTTGAACATTATTTTTTGTAAGTGGAATTAGTATATTATCTTATTATGGAAACCCAGTTGCTGCAAAAGAGGGCAAACTAAGGTTCTTGCTTAAGCACAATTTTATTCTCATTAATCATCTTTGGAAGACATGGGCATCTTATGTCATACATCCTGAAATTTCATATTCATGTTTAACTGTATATGAAAGCAGTTGAATTTCTTTGGTTCATCAGTGTGCTGAACAAAGGCTGCAGTGCTTGACTTTAACGTGTCATTTCGCAACATTTTTCCCATCTGCCGAACTGGGATCGGCAATGCCTGCATGTGATACAGCTGGCCCATGGGCCGCCAGTTTGACACCCCTGGTGTAGTGTAAGTAAAATAATGGTAATTAAAAATGGGGGAGGGTTTAAACTTCCCATATGGTTGTTTACTTCACACATATTCCGCTATACAAGTTCTAATCCCAAAACTAGCAGTGCCCTTAATATAGCCAACTAATATCAGTAAAACTTGGTTTGATTCTTTCAAGTAATGTTTTTCTTCCATTTTCCCATTTGTTCTTCCCACATTTTTTATATAAAGGAGATAATAAAATGAAACAAAGGAGATAAGATAAAGATGGTTAGAAGAGTCACATTTATGTTTCTTCTAAGGATGTCAGCAAATTGTTCTCCAAAGTAACAAATACAAATGATTTTCCAGCTTAATTACTACCATCTTGGTTAACAGCACGTCTTATATTAGACCCCAGCATGCTGCTATTTGTGTCTAGGTACATTTATTAAGTTAAGCCATTGTGTGACCAGTTTGGTTTTAGCTCACTGTGTTGTGTGAACTCAGCTGCTGCTGTTGTTTTTAAACTATGGTTTATTGTAAAAGGAGAGCTATAATAAAGGTCTACATTCAACCTTTATTCTGTGGGGGGAAAAAACCAAACAAATCAGATAGTAGCTGTTAAAGTTTTATGTTCTCAACAGAAAAAATGTTTTCTAATTTAAAGCAAAGGCCACAATTTAATAATTGTGGTTATCTTTCCAAAAGGAAGAGGGGGAAATCATTTCTGAGAAGGAGAAAAAGATACAGCAAAACAAGGTCATAAAGCATATTAAAAAAGTAACAGCAACAGCACAAGTAATGACAACACTTTATATACTCAGTCAATTTAAACTGCAATCCTTCCTCAGCTGGTTTTGTTCCCTGAAATCTCATTAAAAAAGGCAGTGATGTGTTTTTAATGTCAAAATACTATTTAATTCTTGTCATCTTCCTTCACTGAGGCTAACACAATAGCAAACAGATCTTCTGTACAAGAAAACAATATTTTTCTGAAGAATGAATACAAAATATGAGCCTCTGTGAAATAAATCTTGCTACAAACAAAACCATGCCATCACAGGCAATAGAGGGGAAAAAAGTTCTAAATATTTACGTTGGCAGGTTTCTGTTGATCAGAAATTTATTTCCAAACTAACCATTATCTTACCTTGACATCGTACATGAAGTAGTGGATTCTATCCTTTCTCCCTGATGTGAAGAAGCATCAGAGCTATACCTTTTCTTCTTAACCAAGGTTATGATTTCCAAGTTTTTCACAGAATTCAGCTGATGCTAGAAAAGCCTATTTTGGCACTTTGTAGTACGTCTCTTGCCTGATAACTCTACTTTTGAATAGCAACATACTGATTTTCTTGTCAATGTATTAAAGGCCTTTGAAGTCTGATGAATGGATGAGTAGAAGGCTATGGAAAGTTCTAATATTTTCATCTTACAAAAGTTCCTCCAATTTTTAACCTTTGTTGTTTCTCTTTAGAGCTTTTTAGATTTCTTCCCCTTTTTGCATAGATTATCTTCTCTTGACAATTCAAATGTTGAAAAATTAAGAAAAATGTAGATAAAATTTGGATAAATATGAATAGAGATTATTTTCCAATATTTTTCAAAACAGTATAGTACACTATTTATAACATATACATTCATACTGCATACATTAAATATATTCGTTAATATATTCATTTATATCATGATATATTGTTCCTAGCAATGGTTCAATGGATTGAGTAACTCATTGAATATTTCTAAAGCAAATGTGCATCATGAATGTATGAATGTACATATAATACACATCAACTCAATTAATTCAATTAAGTCTCCTCTTAGAATATGTGTGTTACTTCATAGTGGTAAATTCTATACATATGCACTGGTAGAAAGTTCTTTCAAATGCAGTAAAACCACTGCATAGGAATGGGAAAGGAATACAAATATAGACTAAAAACAAAAATAAGTGATTCTTTTATTGTGGTTCAACTTTATGAAAGGCTTTGATAATGGGACCCAGAATTGGGTCCTGAAAGTATCTGAATGTCTCTAAAAGCAGTAAAACTCATACAACATGATTTTTAACCCTTAGTACTTTTTGCATTCTTACTGCTTTATTTAGTATTATTGGATTTGTTGGCTACCTATCAGACAGCAGATTCTACAATATACTAGCTGAGAGTTCAACAAGGCCTGGATTGTTGAAATGAGATTATGCCCTAACCTAAATTCATAAATAGCTTCATGCCATAGGGGACACTTGCGCCCTTAATGTTAACAATAGATCTAGAAGTACCATCAAGGGATGGACAAGATCTTTATAGTGAGGTGGCACTTTATTTTTTACAAAAAAAAAGTTGAACAGAGGTAAATTTTAAACTTTTTGTGAATTGTTCAAAAATGAAGCAACTAATCACATATATATATATGCTATAAATAAGAATCAAATCAAAGAGGTAAGTAGTTACAGTTGGTAATGACTATAATAGTTGGTGGGGGGAGAAGCCATACCACAAAAATGTATATACCTCTTTTAAAAAAGGGAGCTGAAAGAAAGATTTATGGTAAATTTATGTACAATTAAAACTGAAATTTTTAACAGCATAAATTTGTTAATGCTGTCCACTGGCAATGAAAAAGTGATTAAATAATAAAATGTATAGTAATTATTGCAAAATACAATATTGAAAAAAAGTGAAATAACAGATTGAATAATTATACAAATTAAATAGAAAAATAAAAATATAAAATAATATCCGAACACAGATGGATCTCAGAAGAAAATCTAATCCAGTCATGAATTAGTGTACTCGTGTACTGAAAGATGGCAACGTATAGAAACTACTTGATTCCAAGAAGATCAAAGATAGAAAGAATATACTGAAATTCTGTACAATATCCAAGATAAGAATATATTCTTTCTTATACAATTATTCTAATATACAAAGATGATGGTAATTCAACACTCTGGTCATTACCAAACCAGAAGGCTATAGAAATTGATTGAATATCTACAGAAATATGACAAGCTACAGGAGAAGAAGCAGTCTAATCAAACTTTACCAAACTCTCAAACTCACGAGATTCATTTTTCTTGCCATGTACATACATACATCCCAACTAGACTATGTTGTTTCTCCATGTCATATAATATATGTGGGTATATACATCATTTTGTATTTATTTATTTATTTTGTCATGTTTTTGTACTATAAGTTGGGGGTGGAGACTCTTTGATAGATGTATGCAACAAAATTTCATTTAAATGTATGCCGATTAGTGTACATTCAAAGGGACAATAAAGTTATTCTAAGTCTAAGTCTCTAAAACACTACATTAGCCAACAGACTGAAAGAGATCAAAACCAAAGACTTAACAGAATGTGCAAACTATTGTATAATATCTTCAATTGCATGTGCTATGCAAACAATGCTTAGGACTTTCATCAGGTTCGCCTGATTCACCAGTTGCGTCCCTTTCTGGATCGGGACTCCTTACGCACAGTCACTCATGCCCTCGTCACTTCCCACCTGGACTGTTGTAACACTCTCTACATGGGGCTCCCCTTGAGGAGCACCCGGACCCTCCAACTGGCTCAGAGTGCGGCTGCGCGGGTGATAATGGGAGTGACATGGTGTTCCCATGTAACACCTCTCCTGCGCGAGCTGCACTGGCTCTCGGTGGTCTTCCAGGTACGCTTCAAGGTTTTGGTTACCACCTTTAGAACGCTTCATGGCTTAGGACCTGGTTACCTATGGGACCGCCTACTACCACCAATATTCTCCGACCGGCTGGTACGCTCTCATAGAGAGGGGCTCCTCTGGGTGCCGTCAGCCAAACGATGTCGACTGGCGGCCCCTAGGGGGAGAGCCTTCTCTGTGGGGGCACCTACTATCTGGAATGAGCTCCCCCAGAGATTTGGAGGATCCCGGATCTGCGCACCTTCCGCCGCACTTTAAAGACCTTTTTATTCCACCAGGCGGGCCTGGCCTAATCTTTTCCCTCTTTTCTTTTTAATATGCAAATTTTAATCTGTTTTTTAAATGATTGGGGTGTTTTAATTTGTCTGGGCCAAATTGTTTAATTAGATTTTATCCTGTTTTTAAATTTTGTATTTATGTATTTTATTGTTTGGCTGTTCACCGCCCTGAGTCCTTCGGGAGTAGGGCGGTATACAAATCAAATAAAGATAAAGATAAAGATAAAGAAAGATAAAGGACCATCCAAGGCAATAAGAAACATTTTCCTTGTATGCAATAGGTAATTGAGAGAGCCAAAAAGAATTTAGAATAACAGAGTTGAAAGGGACCTTGGAGGTCTTCTACTCCAACCCCCTGCTTAGGCAGGAAACCATACACCACTTCAGACAAATGATTATCCAAGATCTTCTTAAAAACTTCCAGTGTTGGAACATTCACAACTTCCAGAGGCAAGTTTCCACTGATTAATTGTTCTAACTCTCAGGAAAATTTCTCCTTAGTTCTAAGTTGCTTCTCTCCTTGATTAGTTTCTACCTATTGCTTCTTGTCCTGCCCTCGGGTGCTTTGAAGAATAGTTTGACTCCCTCTTCTTTGTGGCAGCCCCTGAGATATTGGAACACTGCTATCATGTCTCCCCTAGTCCTTCTTTTCATTAAACTAGACATACCCAGTCCCTGCAGCCATTCTTCATATGTTTTACCCTCCAGTCCCCTAATCATCTTTGATGCTCTTCTCTGCACTCTTTCTAGAGTCTCCACATCTTTTTTACATCGTGGCGATCAAAACTGAATGCAATATTCCAAGTGTGGCCTTACCAAGGCATTATAAAGTGGTATTAAAACTTCACATGAACTTGATTCTATCCCTCTGTTTATGCAGCCCAGAACTGTGTTGGCTTTTTTGTTAGCTGCTGTGCACTGTTGGCTCATATCTAAATGGTTGTCCACTAGGACTCCAAGATCCCTCTCACAGTTATTACTATTGAGCAAGGTACCACATATACTGTACCTATGCATTTTGTTTTTCTTGCCTAAATGTAAAACCTTAATTTTTTCACCATTGAATTTCATTTTGCTAGATAGTGCCCAATGTTCAAGAGAGACAAGCCAATATATACTTCATTGAGTATAGAAAGGTCTGTAATTTGGGTGATCATATGAAATGTGGAATGTACTTAGGAACATGGGAAACCAAAGATAGCTTATTGAACTCTAGTGAAACCTATTCAATGGTCAGAAGTCACAGTCCAAATGGTGAAACAAATTGGCTGCAGGTCAACAAAGGAATAAGGCTGCATTTCTCCCTTATTTATTTAACCTATATGCTGAATATATGTTGAGGAAAGCAGGATTATAAAAAGATAGTATGATTTTACAATTGGAGAAAGAAACTTCAATAACCTGTGCTATGTTAACAAGTGTACTGTAATAACCAAAAGTGCAAATAATCTGCAAGTTTTAGAAATGAAACTCAAAAAGCAAAGCACAGAGAAAAAATAAGATCAAACTAATGACGTCAGGTACAACTACCAGTCTTAGAAGTTCACTGACAATGAAGATATTGAAGTAGGGCTCTAGGGTTATTGTAGGATTAAACTATATATAACATTACAGATACAAGTTTGGAGCTCCTGACAATGAAATTCTAGTTGAAAATAGTTATAATTCCCCTTCCCTATTATATTAGAAATTTAAATTGATACATTTCTGATCCTAAATTCAGGAATGCTGTATTCATTTTAATTGCCTTTTCTTTCTAGGGAAGATTGGATTTAAGTAATAAACTGCTAAGATGTACTTTCTTGTACAAAACTATGAGAGATCTGATCACAAATTTTCTCTCTCACATACTATTTGATGATGATCTTTATTCAATTAATTTCAGCAAGATGCACATGCTATGTTTTCTCTACCTTTGTGAGAACATGTGTAATTTTTCACTGAAAAAGCAGCAGATTGTTTGCCAAAGTTCCTATCCATAACATTGATATGATACATTCTTCTGTCAACTTGAAAATATTTCAGTCCCGTTTTGCATCTATAACTACAAAGAAAAGAAGTGTCCATGCTTTGCCTGTAACATTCTATGAAAGTGAAAATTGTACCTGAAGAAGCAAGATAAAGAAAGAGCACTGATTTATTTTCAAGTATTTTCTATTGGAGAAAACTCCTGACATTATCATGAATAGCTAAGAAAACAAACAAATGGATGTTAGAAGAAATCAATCCACAGTTCTCACTTGAAACACAAAGGACTTGGCTGAAAATTATTATATTTGTACACATTATGTAGAGACCTAGTTCTCTTGAGAAGTTTTCAAGGCTGGTAAAAGAGAAGGAAAAAAGAAAAAGGGACCCCCAACAATAAGCTGGATAAATTCAATTACAATGGCAGTGGACATACTGTCAGAAGACCTGAAAGACCAGGTTGGGGGATGATCCTGGAGTCAATATTTCTATGTTGTTGTTAGGAATCAATACTGACCTGATTCCACACAATCTTATGTTATTGTAAGAGCACTCAGAATTGAACTAAAGAAGTTCATTGTTCTTTTTCTTTTCTTTTTACAACCCTGTAATCCGGGCCAGATGCATCACATGCTGGCCATCCCCAACCCCATTTTAGCAAAGGGGAGAAAGTTGCAATATGTCACGTGACAACGTGTCATCATGAGTTTGACACCCCTGCTGTAATCCCTTGGTTCAATGTTGGATTGGGGTAACTCTTCATTAACCCTTTTAAAAGCTTATTTCATTCATTCCTTCACAACATTAGAGAGGGCTATAAAGCACTATGAAGTGGTATATAAGTCTAAGTGCTATTCCTATTGCTATTCTCTTCCTTCAGTCCCAAACCTTCCATTGTTATATGGAAAGACAAAAAAGAGTTTCCATTCACATTTGACTGAATTAGCATATAATCATTTTAATGCACCCTAATTTAAGAAAATGTAGCACCCATGTCAGCACACATAAAACGATGAGAAAACTAGCTGAACATAAGCATAATTTCCCTTTTCAAATGCCCTCTGTCTTACTGCAAAAGGGCCTTTGCTCACAGTCTATGTGTTGTTCCTTAGACATTCTTGAGACTATATCTACGTAAAACATACTTCCCCCAGTGCCAAATCCTTTCTCTCATATGTCTCTACTATCTTCCTAAGGAATTGTGATGTCCTGAATAAATACCAGCAGGGTCTATTAATTAAAATGATTAAAATGATTAAGTAAAATTATGCCCTTGGTTTTCCTTCCCTTCTCTTAATGTGACCAATCAGTAGGAAAATATCCTGCAACTGTTACATTTGCTGACATACCCCTTCCATGTCCTGTGGCTAGATAAATAAAGGCTGAGCACCAGGAAATACTGTGACCAAAATAAATCAGAGCCATGTGTGCACACCCAGTCTTTCCTGCCACTATCAGTCCCTTGATTACAGTCATTTATACTTAGCAAGACACTTACATCCCCATGGATAAGCTGATGTTACTCATCAAAATCAGAATGATGAGAATCCTGTACACATTTACTCTGTAGTAAGCGCTGCTGACATGAGTGTTGCATATTCCTTAATTTGGGTGCATTGGTTTCTGCACTTAGTCTTCCTGTTTTAAAGGTATGCATCTTTCATTCCATTTCATGCTCCAGCTGATTTGAGGTGTCAATCAAATGCAGAAGAATGGTAGCTGTTTCTTTTGATTAGTAATTTGTTGTATAGAGAAAAAGAAAGAGGGACAGAGGGGAATGGAAAAAAATTTTTCCATCAGAGAGCTCATTTATATAATTTTCTCCCTCTGAAATAAATTATTTTGCATGTTTGATTCCGAGTTTAGATTTCTGAAGAAGAGCATTCTTTCTGTTTTATCAGGGAACCAAAGTATTGGGGTGAGCGTCTGTTCATGCATTCAAACAAGTGATGAATCACTCACTTCATGAGAAGCTATCGCAACATGTAGCATAGCAACCTATGATAATCTGATCTTCTGCCAATAAGAATGGTTATTGTTCAGTAATGCTGCCTAGGGTTGCTTATTGATTCATCAGCACGCTGATGCCTGCAGGCATTAAAGTTCACTAACCTGCTACAACTGTTTAATAAAAGTGATAATCTTCTGTGTCTGCTCTTCTAAATAAAATAATGCTCCTGATATGGAAGGCTCGTATGCTACAGTAACATCAGCAACAGACTGAATAGTTCTGCCAGCTGATTAAAGAACATCTTCAACAAACAGCTGTTGTTTCCTCTGAGGAGTTTATGCAGCCATCTGGCCTTGTGATTGCCAGATGGAAGTTGCATGTTAAGTTTGTAGGGTATTCTTACCTGGATTTGTATGGTAGGCACTGTAATCACCTTTGACATAAAAACTAGAGGTATGACACATCAGGATTATATTAACCCTGATGTGTCATATTAGCACAATATTTCTTTCATGAACACATTTTATTATACGCTGGAATAAAGGTAGTCAAAATCATGAGAAGATTTGTTTTTGCGACCAATTTCTGAAATTATATTTCAGAAATTATATTGAATGGCTGATGATATGTAAACTAATATTTCTGTCAGTTGTTTCTCCCCAGAGCTGATCTATTCTCAATGGTTACAGTTGTGACTGCCGTATTCCCCAGATTAGATAAATTAAAGTCCAGTGGTAATCATATATTTGATAAAGATAAATTAGGAAAACAACATTAATAATTCATCAATTATTTTTTGAATCAGTTAACTATCAACAGAGTATGATTCAGCTGGCCAATGTTTACTTAGTTGTTTTAAAATTAAGCTGAATTAAAAGTTTTAAAATATATATAATTGTTCTTCTTATTGTCCGTATTTCATTTAGTTATTGTTTATTCTTTCTTTAATTTAAGGTCACGATACAGCACGGAAACGGCATTGGTCGCGTTGGTGGATGATCTCTGGAGGGCTCGGGACAGAGGTTGCTCCTCTATCCTGGTCCTATTAGATCTCTCAGCGGCTTTTGATACCATCGACCATGGTATCTTACTGCACCGGCTGGAGGGGTTAGGAATAGGGGGCACCGTGCTTCGGTGGTTTTCCTCCTTCCTCTCTGACCGCTCGCAGTTTGTGTTGGCAGGGGGGCAGAGGTCAACCTCGAGGCACCTTATTTGTGGGGTGCCGCAAGGGTCAGTCCTCTCACCCCTTCTGTTCAACATTTATGTAAAACCGCTAGGCGAGATCATCCGTGGTTTTGGGGTGAGTGTTCATCAGTATGCTGATGACACACAGCTATACATCTCCACCCCAGACCACCCCAATGATGCCCTTGCTGTGATGTCCCGTTGCCTGGAGGCCGTGCGGATCTGGATGGGGAGAAACAAGCTCAGACTCAACCCCTCCAAGACCGAGTGGCTGTGGCTTCCGGCGTCCCAGTATAGTCAGCTGGTACCATCACTGACAATAGGGGATGAGATCTTGCTCCCCACAGAGAGGGCCCGCAACTTGGGTGTCCTCCTGGATTCACGGCTATCTTTAGAAGATCATTTGACGGCCGTGGCCAGGGGTACCTTTTATCAGGTTCGCCTGATCCGCCAGTTGCGTCCCTTTCTGGATCGGGACGCCTTGCGCACGGTCACTCATGCCCTGGTTACCTCCCGTATGGACTACTGTAATGCTCTCTACACGGGGCTCCCCTTGAAAAGCACCCGGAGGCTCCAACTGGTCCAGAATGTAGCCGTGCGGGTGATTATGGGTGCAGCTCGTTACGCCCATGTAACACCTCTCCTACACGAGCTGCACTGGCTCCCGGTGGTCTTCTGGGTGCGATTCAAGGTGTTAGTTATCACCTTTAAAGCGCTCCATGGCTTAGGACCTGGGTACCTACGAGACCGTCTTTTGCCACCAATAGCCTCCCACCGACCAGTTCGTTCTCACAGGGAGGGACTACTCAGGGTGCCATCAAATTATGCCGACTGGCGACTCCCAGGGGAGGGCCTTCTCTGTGAGGGCTTCAACCCTTTGGAATGAACTGCCCCCGGAGATACGGAATATCCCTGATCTCCGTGCTTTCCGCCCTGCCCTCAAGACCCTGATGTTTTAACAGGCGGGGCTAAACATATGAACATGTGAATGATTTTTTTTTTTTAAATGTTATCTAATTCTGGGTTTTATTTAATTGACCAAACTAAGTAATAATTTTAATTAGCAATTTTATGATGTTTGTGTGTCTATATTTTTCTTGACTGTACACCGCCTTGAGTCCTACGGGAGAAAGGCGGTATAGAAATATAATAAATAAATAAATAAATAAATAAATAAATAAATAAATAAATAAATAAATAAATTTGTGCTTCTTCTAGATTCGTAAATCCTTGTTCTACTGAAAAATTTATTCACAGCTTTGACTCTTCTGGAATATCCTGAATTTCCCTAAGGTATACTCAATAAAATCACCTTTTAGATAAAAGATCTTTCTTGTGTAGAAACGTATTTTGTAGTTTTGTATATAAAAGTTTTTTTCAATTTTAAAATTACCCAATTTTCTATGTTTCTCCTATTGGAAAGATGTCTAAGACTCTAATATTTCAAAAATCAGTATATTGTAGGGGAGGGGAGGACTGCTAGTAAAAGATCAGTACTGTATAGGATGCCTAGTTTATGATGCTTGGCAACTAAGAAAGTTATCAAGCAAATAAATAAATAACGGGGTCAAGGAAAAAAGAAAATTAAAGAGATTGTCCATTTAACTGTGATTAATTTAAGGAGAAAAATTTACAAGTAATAAAACCGAAGGACACACTAAAGACATAGAACTTTTAAAATAATCATGTTAGAAATCAATAGAAACAAAATGAACAGCACAGAACTATAAAATAAAGTAAAAAAAGAATCAAACAACAAAAAGCCTAATAGAATTAATCAATTACTGGAATTTTTTGTGTGTGTGCCTGTGTGCTCGCACTTGGTGCTAGACAAAAGATTTATTATGAAATAAATGAAAAACTCT
The DNA here is from genome assembly GCA_022577455.1 of Arizona elegans. Taxonomy (NCBI): domain Eukaryota; kingdom Metazoa; phylum Chordata; class Lepidosauria; order Squamata; family Colubridae; genus Arizona; species Arizona elegans. The sequence goes on along the minus strand of JAKOOJ010000002.1, from coordinate 32,816,905 downwards.
AAATGTTGACAATTTTTTATTCACTTCAATTCCTTTATATGTCAGCAGGACTTGCACAATGCTGTGATCATTATAGCAGTGATATGCAAAAATTAGAAATTAAAAAAAGGGGAGAGACTGAATCCATTTTTTTACAGAACTGTATGTTTATAATTAGATTCTCAATCATTTATTTGTAGCTAGATGTATGATAAATATTATTTGATAATGAGCCTTGGTGGCGCAGCAGACTAATGCACTGTTAAGTAACACCAGCTGCCTGCAATTACTGCAAGTTCAAATCTCACCAGGCTCAAGGTTGACTCAGCCTTCCATCCTTTCGAGGTAGATAAAATGAGAACCCAGATTGTGGGGGCAATAAGCTGACTTTGTATAAAAAAGAACACCGCTTAGGGGGTGCCGAAAGCCCTACTAAGCAGGTATATACAAAAGTATGAAGGCTATTGCTTAATGCATTGTAAGCCGCCCTGAGTCTCCGGAGAAGGGCGGCATATAAATCGAACCAATAAATAAATAAACAATAAATAAATATTTGAAAACCAAATAACAAAAACATTATTTCAGAAAGAAACTGAAAGAGAAGAGAAAATCTCAAGAGAAAAGATAACTTGCTTATTACGTATCTGTTATGTAAATAGGCTTGTTTGGCGGGAAGTTTGAATTAACTGACTCTCAGCTGATTGGCTGACCACCACAGCTGCAAGGTATATAAAGGGAGCTGGGTCCCTGGGTCAGTTGCTGGAGTCTCACTATAGAATAAAGAGCTGTTGTCACTAACTACTCGAAAAAAAGAAGTTCACCGCAAAAAATGGAGTTACTTCTCGGGGTTTCATATCATCAGGATTGCTTTAATAGGTCGGAGGGAGAATGGCTGTAAGGAGCTCTCCCAAAAGCAAATTTGGTTTATCTTTTTTAACATTTTAAAGTAAAGTATTTTTATATTTTTAACTCATTTTTAATCTATTTTTAATCTATACCAGACTCTTACAAAGCACATATAGTGTGGCTACTGTTTGTTTTAGACATATTTTAACAACACTACAACCTGCATTCCTGGCCTAGGATACTCCCGTGACTCCTCCTCGCAAGGCCTGAAATTTGGATTATCGGACTTGTTGACAAACCTCACTGGAGGCCCCTAACTTCAGAGGGGATTTTGAGCTGTTTGTTTTTGGAACGAGTACAGTAAGGAACTGGCTGCAGACGCTCCCGGTAGGACTGCCTTTAATGAAACCCTATCAGTTTTAGTCTGCTTCCCCCACATATTTCCCTGTGAAATAATTTAAACAATTTAAACAATTCTGAAAATAGATGATAGCAAAGAAGTAGGAGTAAAAGACAAGCCGTTGTTTGGAAAGGAGATTGGTTTTTATCTCTGTGGTGCCTCGGCTCAGACCATCATTAAGGCCTACCTTAACTACGATGGCTGAGGGAGGATAAATTATTGCAATATTTAATTCCGCTGGGAGAAGCTGGATCAACTGCCTACCAGAATGGGAAAGAAAAGTAAGAGGCAGAGAGCTTGTTCTCTCTCCCCAGAATCTATGATGGAACTTAATTACTCCAAGCCTCTTAAACAGCTTAAATTGGATGACTTTATGGAGAGGTGTAATCCAGAACCCCAATCTGAACTTCGAACTTTGTCTCTGTCGACTGTATCACTGGGAGAGGAAGATACAGAAGGGGAGTTTTCTTCCCGGATTTCAGATTCAAACTTGCCTGCTAGAATGGGTAATTTTTCAAGCTCTATCCCCTCACCTACTTCTAGCTGCTTAAAAGAAGTTCCGACATATTCAGATCTCAGAGAGATGGTCTGTACTCAGAGTATGTTAACTGCACACACAGTAGATTCAATATATGACTTACTGACATCGATCAAAAGAGACATCGAGAGGATCTTCCAATTCTTAAATGGCCCTCACTCTGCAGTTAAGGAGGGTGAGATTGCACACCGTCCTGACGCGCGGAGAGAATGGAAGGGTGTAAGACCTCAACCCAAACAACAAAGCATTGCAAGTACTGATGCTAACCCTCATCAAGGAAGAAGGTTGTTAAAGAAACAAATCGCTTTAAGGATAAGGAAAATCCCATGCAATAGAGGACGATGGACATCAAAGGAAAGGATAATCCTCTCACTTGCACAGCTATTGAAATCTGATCCTTTATTAATAGATCTACTCAGATATGAAAAACTTCCCCAGCATAGCAATTGTGTCCGACTAATACTGCATTTTGACAGCAATACTATACCGAATGCTGTATTGAAAAGAAAAGGATCCCTGCTCAGATTTGAAGTCATTCCTACAAGAGTCTTCTCGAGTGGGCCTATTAAACCGCTTTTACAAGGATTGAACCAAACATCAAAAATGGTACCTAGACCTAGGAACCACTCTGCTACTTCCAGGGTCTTTCCTCCAGAATCCGGAGACACTATGGAGGCAGGCCAGATCAGGGAGGTCCCATATATGAAGGCAAGCACCGACAAGCCAGAGGATGTTATAATCAGCGAATTTGTCTCCTTGTCTCCAAAGGAGCAAAGGTCAATGTTAATTGAATTTGACTTATTAAGATCTTCACTAGCAGAAGCCTGCAGTTCAACGAGAAGGCCATCCAAGTCGGAAGAACGGGGAAAGCACATGCAGACAAGGCCTAAAGTCGTAAAGTCCGTCCAGCGGGATAGAAGAGAAGGCAAAAGTCTTTTCAAAGAAACAAAGACTATGAATGTAGCGGCAGAAGTTCACCCTCCCCCAACAGTGCAACTGCCCTCACCTGTCTCATCTTCTTTAAGAACGGAGGAGGCACTTCCGCAACAAACAGAGGCCACTTTTGACTCCTTTGGCACTCCAGAGAAGGTGGTGGTAGTAATTCCGGACCCCTCCATCAGAAGGGTGGAGGAAGAGACACAAGGAGTAGTGCCTCGAGGTGATTGACTAGACAACAAATGGCCAACAACTAGGGTACCTTATATCCCCAGCCTTTCCCTCCTGTCCTGGAATATAGCGGGCTGGAAAGGCATTGCAAACCGGATGGATTTTATAAAATTGATTTCAACACATCATCTTATTCTCCTTCAAGAAACCTGGCTGACTACTAATGATCCACAGATCAGCTTACTGGGTTTTGCCTCATGGCATAAACCAGCAGGCAAAGTCAATTTAAGAGGGAGGGCAATTGGGGGCTTAACCACGTTGGTCAAAAGGGATACGGGATGGAAGGGTGAAGAAATTTCTTTAGATCCTCAATTCCAATATATTCTGCCTATTAGATGTACGTACAGGGGGATGGACTTAATCTTAATCAATGTATATATTGCTCCTTTTTCATTCCACCTTCTAGGATTTGTGGGATGAATTAGACTCAGTATTAGCTACCTTAAAGGGATGCTTTCCCAAGCAAAAATTATATTAGCTGGAGATACTAATGCAAGACTAGGTCCCTCAATGAAGAGCTATGCTAACCGAGGCCCGGTACCAACTGGATACTTTTATAATGAGTTCACTTGGTCCTCAATGGACAAGAGGACCAATAAATATGCCCAGAGGTTAATTTCCCTCCTGTTTATGAATGATATGCAAGTACTAAGCGGCTCGAGTGATGGGTATATATATCCCTATACTTTCTCATCCAACAAAACCTCAACCTCTATCGATTATATCTGCACTTCCTCTAGTTTAGTACACCATTTTTCAGAAGTAAGAGCTATATTTAGAGAGGAAAGTGACCACTTTGCCATCATGGCTCTGGTTTCACTCTCTTCAGAAGTTAGGCCTCATTCAAGAGAGGAAATTGACACCTTAGCAAACGCCCGGGTTTATAACTATAAAAGGTTATATTGGCACAGACTTGATGTCAAATCTGTTACCACTTATTTGGGCTCAGACGAAGCCAGACACCTAGCAAGGGAAATCTCCCAATCTAAGCTTGGAGACAACACCCCAATGCCAGCTTATACAGAGCTAACTTCTACTCTTAGGAACTTAATGATCCAGAATGATAGAAAAGTAGATGGGATCTCTAGAAAGTGGTTTGATGATGATTGTCATAACTTGAGGTCAAATCTAAGAGCCGCAGTTAAGAAAGTTAACCAATCCAGACAGGAAGGTGATTATTCAAATATGGTTCAACTCAGGAGAGCATACAAATCCCTCCTGAAAAACAAGAAAAGTAGCTATAACACCAGGATGTGGAAAGAGGTAGAAATGGCAGTGAAATCCCAATTCCCTACCATCTTTTGGCATAAGATAGACGGTATATTAAAACAACGTTCCCCATTTATGGACACTGATATATCAGCAGTAAAATGGGAGAACCACTATCTTCTTTATTTGATGGTAACAATACAACAAATGTCTTGCAATTGGATATCCTCCAGCAAGAATAAAGGAAATGTCCGGAATGGACACCAGTTACCCCTACCGAAGTTAAGCATATAATTCAATCCTTAAAGGCCGGGAAGGCCCCTGGAGAGGACTTGTTGCCTCCTGAACTCTTTAGGTCCAACATTGACTTTTGGGTACCGGTGCTGGTAGCACTGTTTACTTATATCGATAAAGTAGGGATAATCCCTGAAGGGTGGAGGTTAGCTATAGTTTTTCCAATTTTTAAGAAAGGTGACAGAGCCGCCCCATCCAACTACCGCCCCATCAGTCTTCTTAATATAATTTCAAAAATGTATACAAAACATCTCCTAAATAAAATAGAGGACTGGTGCTTGGATAAGGAAATTCTGGCAAATGAGCAGGCAGGTTTTAGATCAGGTAGGTCTACCATAGACAATTGTTTTGTCCTTTCCCACTTAATTAATAAATATAAGACCCAGGGGAACAAGATGTATACTGCCTTTATCGATCTTATTGCTGCTTTTGATTCTATAGATAGGAACCATTTGTGGAGGAAACTACAAGTTATGGGGATGGACCCCAGACTTATTTTGTTGATCAGGATTCTCTATACTAATACGGCAATTAGAGTCAGATATGCAGCAAATGGGGCCTCAACAAACAGCATACCGACAACTAGAGAAGTGAGACAGGGCTGCCTGCTGGGCCCTACTCTTTTTAACCTTTATATAAATGATATCCCAGCGCAGCTGGATGGTCTTATGACGCACAGCCCCCAAATAGGCTCTAGATTTATTAACGTATTAATGTATGCCGATGACTTAGCGTTGTTTTCTAGAAGCCAAATAGGAATGAGGAGACTTCTTGACAAGCTCACACGTTACTGTACTGCAAACCACTTGACTATAAATGTAGCTAAATCAAAAGTTTTAGTCTTTGGCAACAAGAATAAAAAGCACAATTGGCAGATTAACGACGCAAAAATTGAACAAGTTACCCAATATACTTATCTTGGAATTGTTTTTTCCAGTGCAGGAGGTTGGATTCCGCATCATCAATACCTTTCTCAAAAGGTTAGAGCAGGAGCAAGCCTTGTATCTAAATTAAGTAAACGAATCCAACCAACCTCCATTTTACCTCTTCGTAAAGTCTTTCAGGCTAAACTTGTTCCGGTCATGCTCTATGGTGCTGAAATTTGGGGTCTTACAGAGGCCCCCATATTAGAGAGAACTCAAAATAATCTGTTAAGGAGGATGCTTGGGGTAAACAATTCCACTTCAGCTGAAGCCGTCAGAGCTGAATTGGGACATTTCTCACTGTACACCTATACAATCACTAGGGCGGTAGCCTACTGGCTAAAAATGACCCAGATGGATGCCAGCAGACTCCCTAAAATATGTCTAGAGGAACAGCAGATTTCAAATCCTCAAAGGTATTCCTGGCTAACGCGGCTGTCAGAAATATTGAACCGATATGGCGTAGGGTTCCCGTTGTGTGACACACTGAACCAAGTTAAACAACAGATTAAAGATATACATGGGCAAATGGATATGGCAACCCTTTCAACTAATCATTCCCTTAAACTGCTGACAGCAGTTAAAACAACTTTCACCCTGGAAAAGTATTTATATTTAGAAATGCCATCAGTGGAGAGACAGTTATTTGTTAAGTTTAGATTTGAACTTCTAGATACTAACGTTAAATTTGGCTGTTATCGGAAAATCCTGTATGACAAAAGAATATGCATATGTGGGGTAAACGTCGTGGAGGACACAGTGCATATAATATTCGAATGTAGTCTCTATCAGGAAGTTAGAAATCAATATCTGTCCCCAATTATAAATAAATTTCCCCACTGGAATATAAACCAAAAATTAGCAATTCTGTTGAGGGCTGACTCTCCTCCCCTAGTAAGAGCGATCACTCGATACCTTAAAAGGTTGACGGCAATACGAGCCAGTTATATCAAGGAAAATTTTATCGATTGTAAGAAGGATGAGCTCAGTTAGAGAGGAGCTATCCTATTTGGTTATCTAGTTTTCTAGTCTTGGCAATTTAGCTATTGAAATTTGTTATGGTAAAATTTTAATATCATCTATCATATATTTTTAGATTGCTATTTTTGTAACTGTTTTATCTTTTTCCCTTTTTCTTTTCTGTTTTGTTTGAAAAGGCCTTCGGGCTATTCAATAAACTATACTATACACTAACTACTCTGGCTTGCTGCATCCTCATTCACCCAACTTAACATTGGCGACGAAGGTGGGATTTTGAGGCCAGAAGCAGAGGAGAGCTGAAGCCACACTCGAGAAAAGAGCTGAAGCCACGTTCCGGACCGTGAGACCGGAGACCGCATCCGAATCCAGCCAGGCGAGCGAGCGGAGCATAGGAGAATCCCGAAACAATGTCTGCCTACACCCTGCCAGCACCTTTCGACCCCAAGGAAGAGAAGTGGGGATCCTACATGTCGCGGTTTGAGTGCTTCATGGTGGCAAACAACATGCAAGGGCTACTGGACGTTCGGAAGAAAGCCCTGTTCCTGAGTCACTGCGGGCCAAGGGTCTTCGACACAGCCGAGGCATTGTCAGAGCCGAATTCGGTCCACAACATTTCCTGGTCGACGCTACAGACTCTGCTGAAAGACCACTATGCACCAATGCCATCGAAGTACATCCAGCGCTACGATTTCCGGCAACGGCTCCAGCAGGAGGGCAAATCGATCAGCGAGTACGTCGCTGCCCTGCGTATGGCCGCAACCCAATGTGAGTACCGAGACCTGGATGAGATGCTCCTAGAGCAACTAATTTGTGGAGTGAGAGATAGCCGGCTCCAGAGAAGACTACTCGCGAGGTCAAACCTGACCCTACACATCGCCCTGGATGAGGCACGAGCGCAAGAGTCGTCAGTAAAGGCTGCAGAGAAACTAAAGAGCTCCCACCTAACCAAAACAACACAAAAGATGGTGCCAGTGCACCGAGAGGCCATAAGCACCGCGAGCGAGGGGGAGTCTGAAGAAGAGGTCTACCGCACCGAGCAGTCCCGCACAGCACGGAGGGAGCACAGAGATGGATGCGCCAGCTGCGGAGGGTCCCACTCATGACAAAACTGTAAGTTCAGGGACATTGTTTGCCGTTCCTTTGAGAAGAGGGGCCACATCGCTCGGGTCTGCAGATCCAAGACACACCAGAGCTACAAACCATGTGGCCAAACCTTCCAATCCGAGCCAGCGCCACACCGAAGGCCCAACAGAGATGGTAGAAACCGGAAGGGTGCGAAATTTGAAGACGCTGGGGCCTACACTATACGCATCGCACAGACCTGCACCCTGCCCGGAGAGAAGACCTACACCACGGTCGAGATCGAGGGACGGGAGTGCCAGATGGAGATCGACACAGGATCGCCGATATCCATCATGTCTTGGGAGAACCTAAAGAAAGTCATCCCCAGCACACACAAGCGACAGCTCCAGCCACAGCATCGCAGACTGAAGGACTACCAAGGGAACCGCATACCCGTCGAAGGAAGAGGCGAGTTCCAAGTACAGTACGGGGAGTTTACTGAGAAACTGCCCCTCACCATAGTCAGCGACAACCTCCCAAGCCTCCTGGGCATGGACTGGTTTAGAGCCCTAGGCATGGGATTCACCGGAGTAAGGAACGTTCGAAGCACCCTGAAAGAGGACCTGATGCAAGAGTTCCAGGACGTGTTCGACGAAAGGCTTGGCAAGTATGTGGGGACCCCAATTTCATTTAACCTCAACCCCAATATTGCACCCATCCGTTTAAAGCCTAGGCGGGTACCGTTCGCCCTGAAGCCCAAAATTGACATTGAACTGGACAAATTAATCAAACAAGGGGTGCTTGTTCCAGTCGACCACGCCAAATGGGAGACCCCAATTGTGACACCGGTAAAGCCGGATGGATCAGTGTGCATATGCGCTGATTATAAATGCACAATTAATAAGGCCCTGCAGCAGAACGCGTATCCAGTGCCCATTGTTCACCATTTGTTGCATTCCCTGGGCCCCGGCAAGATCTTCGCAAAACTCGATCTTGCGCAGGCGTACCAGCAACTGCCAGTAGATGGCGCTACCGCAGAGGCACAGACTATCGTAAGCCACAGAGGGGCTTTCAAGTGCACCCGCTTGCAATTCGGAGTAAGCGTAGCCCCCGGACTTTTCCAAAGTACCATGGAGCGGCTACTACAGGGAATCCCCGGGGTTGTGCCCTATTTTGATGATGTGCTCATTACCGCTGACAATGAGCAGCAGCTAAGAGAAAGGCTGAGGGAGGTCCTAAGGAAATTCAGGGACGCAAGGCTCAGAGTAAAACGAAACAAATGCATGATCGCAGTCCCCTCAGTCGAATTCCTAGGATACAGGGTAGATGGCACTGGCATACACCCCACAGAGAGCAAGATCAGGGCAATCAGAGAAGCACCCACCCCCAAAGACAAAGCAGAGTTACAGGCCTTCCTGGGACTATTAAATTTTTATGCCATTTTCCTTAAAGACAAGGCAACAGTGGCAGAACCCCTACATAGACTGTTAACCAAGAAAGCCACTTGGAGATGGGGGAAGGCTGAAGACAGGGCATTCGCCGGCATTAAAAAACTGCTATCAGCTGAAAGCTTTTTAATACAATACAACGCAACGCTTCCCCTTGTTCTAGCATGTGACGCGTCCCCGTTCGGAGTGGGAGCCGTCCTGAGCCATAGACTCCCGAATGGCCTAGAAGCACCCATCGCATACTACTCCCAAACTCTATCAAGCGCCGAGCGAAATTATAGCCAGCTCGACAAGGAGGCCCTCGCCGCCGTTTTGGAAGAGTAAAGAAATTCCACGAGTACTTGTTCGGGAGGGATTTTGAACTAATCACAGACCATCGACCATTCCTGGGTCTCCTCGCGGGAGATCGACCAACTCCGGCAGCACTATCGCCCAGGATGACACGCTGGGCCATCTTCCTTGCAGCATACTCCTATCGCCTGGTACATCAACCAGGGGCGGACATGGGCAACACGGACGCACTCAGCCGATGCCCACACCCAGCATCCCCATCCTGCTGATAGACGTTTTGGACTCTGGGCCCATAACATCAGCCGAGGTTGCAAGAGCCTCAACCAAAGACCATGTGATCCGGACCGTCGCAAGTTGGGTCATGAGGGGGTGGCCGGAAAAGATTGGGAGCGGGGAATTTAAACCGTTCGCGGGAAAACGGGACGAATTAACAATGCAAGGGGGTTGTTTGCTATGGGGCGATCGGGTTGTTATTCCTTTACGTTTACGGGAAAAAGTCTTAACATTGTTGCATGAGGGGCACCCTGGGATTGTAAGAATGAAGGGGCTAGCCAGGAGCTACGTCTGGTGGCCCAGCATGGATACAGACATTACCGAGTGGGTGGCCAGCCCTGCCAAGAGTCCAGATCAGATCCACCAACGGCACCCGTGAGGGAGTGGGAAAGACCCCAGGGACCCTGGTCCAGGATACACATTGACTTTGCACGCCCATTTCACGACAGACCTTCATGGTCGTCGTAGACGCATTCTCCAAATGGTTGGAGATCAAGCTAATGAAGGCCACTACCACCGACGCAACCATCAGGGAGCTAAGACAGTTATTCACCACCCATGGGTTACCGGACATCCTAGTGTCAGATAACGGGCCACAATTCACCGCAACACAGTTTGAGGGTTACTTAGCGGGACTTGGGATCAGACATGTCCTTTCAGCCCCGTTTCATCCGGCTAGTAACGGACAGGCTGAGAGATTCGTGAGGTCAGCAAAGGAGGCCCTTTCATGTTTAAGCCCCGGAGACTGGCAGGAAAGGATAGACAGGTTTCTAATAGCTCAGCACTCCACACCTTGTACAGCTACGGGCCGAAGTCCGGCAGAACTATTAATGGGGCGGAAACTCCGGGGAATACTAGATAGGCTCAACCCCAATTACTCCCCAGAGGTCTTCAAGGGGGGGGAGAGGAAGCTTAGAGAGTTCACCATAGGAACACCGGTACACGCTAGAAACTATGGACAGGGCCCACTCTGGGAGTCTGGGACAATCACAGAAATCACAGGGCCCAAATCATACAGGGTAGACATGGGGGACGGGAGAGTTTGGCGCAGACATATTGACCAACTAAGAAAACGGGTAACCGCAGACACTGACGACAAATCAGACGACCCCATCTCTGACCATGACTACCAACCAGAAACACAAACTACAAGCCCGAGTGGAGCGGAGAACTTAGCTGAGGATTCGGTATCCAGCGCCACCCCATCGAGGTAGTCCAAACAGCCGGAGAAGTCGCCGCCCACGAGGAGGTCCCGGAGGCCTCATTGGTCCCTCATCCCACGAGGGAGAAACAGAAAGTCCCTCTGACCTGCTCAACGCCGCCCCTCCGACTGAACTGCGCAGGTCAACTAGGACTCGCACATGCCCTAGTCACCTGAGAGACTTTGTATGTAAATAACACCCCAAGTGACTTCTGGGAGGGGAGGAGTGTTATGTAAATAGGCTTGTTTGGCGGGAAGTTCGAATTAACTGACCCTCAGCTGATTGGCTGACCACCACAGCTGCAAGGTATATAAAGGGAGCTGGCTCCCTGGGTCAGTTGCTGGAGTCTCACTATAGAATAAAGAGCTGTTGTCACTAACTACTCTGGCTTGCTGCGTCCTCATTCACCCAACTTAACAGTATCATTATCTCAATGAATTTTATAGCTGTTCTTAAGTTTTTCTGATAGGCTAGGAGACTTTTGTGATAAATAATTCAGAATCATATATGTATATTGATGAGGTATAAGTATTCCACTGTGTGCATAAAACTCAGATATTTCAGCTGGCTGGTTCTAATGCATGAACATTTTCCAACAGTCATTGGAAATACAACTCAAAACCTGTGAAAGAATATAAAATGCATTATGTAATATGCAGATGAAATTTGTCTGCAATTTATGAAAAGGTTTTGCATTAAAAAATCTATAACAGGATATATTATAATCCCACTAATTTTATTTTGTTTGTTTGTTTGCTTACAATAGTAGTGGTAGTAGTCATACGTTTTCAGGCCTGCAAAATTCAAGAAGATTCACAGATTCAGACAACTCCAATTCTTTGCTTGAGGCCATTAATGGACACCTAGATTTTTGCACCCACATATAGCATGCCTAGTTTATTGATAAATACTATGAATAAATTTAGTAGTCTGTTTTAACCCTTAATTTGTGGCTCTCCCAGATGCATTAATTTTGTTCTCAGAAATTTTATTTATTTATATATACAATTGAGAAATTTTATCTGCTATTTCTGCACCTCAAACAAAATTATACTGAAAGTGTGTTGAGTCTTTTAAATGAATCTTGAATTTCAAATGCATCTATATTAAAGCTGCCACATTATTACTTATGTTACAGGGTGTATTATTGGTCATTTTCTGAATGCTATAAAATATCTAGCAGTGAATCAAAATACATTTTCCTTAAGAAAATTTCACCTGCATATTTTTTTTACCAGGCTGAATACAATGCAACATTTGGACCAAAGTCACACGAGGCCACGTATTGTATAAGCAACCTTCTACTTTTGAAATATGTACTTAAAAACTGCCACTAGCAGTTGTGATCAAGAACAAATGAAAAGCAAGTGAATCTTTATTTCAAAGTTGCCCAAAGCTGCAATAGGAGCTAGCAGCATAAGAAGAAGAAAAAAAGATAATAGCTCATCCAGAGGCAACTGGACATTTCAGTTACCTACTCAACTACGGTAGTTTAACAAAAAAAAAAAAAAAAAAAAAAAAAAATCAGCATCACATTAGATTGGAAGACTCAGGAAATCTATGATTTGCTCTGAGAGGCTGATAATAATTAGCAATCCTGTAGAGCTGCTTTGAAGAAAGTAGTGAACTGGAAAAACATTTTTTTTTCCTCCCTTGCTAACTGTCTACTTTAAACTGATGACTAAAATTATTATTGGCTTTTTGAAAGCTTAGAGGGGGAAAAAATATACGTCAATGCTAATAACCCTGACCTTAAAGAATGGTTCACTAAACAACCAAAACCAGTAAAACTATAAATAAGTGAAGGCACAACACAGCTTTAACAACTTGATTAGAACAAAAAACTGGAGGTTAGGGAGGTTAACGGAAGAAATTCAAAAGGTTATATTTTGCTACAACGTTCATTAGTGGTGATAAAAATATATATTGTAGAAAGACTTCAAAATTCCAGATGTCAAGATAAGATTATTTACATTATGAAAGGTAATCATAATGTGCAAAATAACTTGATATGTTACATTATGGCAAACTGGTTTTTTCCCTTAATAGCTAGAGTTATCCATAGTTTCAATTCTTCTCATTTAAAAATGAAAAAAAAACAGAAAATGTTCAATCAACATTGATACAATTTATCTTAAATTATAGTTTCTAAAGCTATTAACAACTGCAACCTTCTTGAAAGCACTAATATGGGAGTTTTATTTATTTAAAATTATCTATTCACACAAAGAAGTAGATTATTTCAATTTAAATAGAAATATAAAACAGAATACTATGCTTTGCCACCAACAAGTATTTACAGTTTTGCTTCTTGTTTGCTTAACGTTGCCCGTAAAATTATATTTGACAGTTCCTTGGTCAGGAAATACTCATTTTGAGACATATGTTACATTAAAATTATTATTAAAGCTAATACAATATTTACACTTCATTCAAACTTCAAGCTGAACTGAGATACTTTGGATGCAGAAATTGCTTAGATTGCCTAGTCAATCTTCAAAAAGACCACCAGTCTCCTAAAATTTCAGTGATAGTGTATTTTTTAAAAAACCCTGAGTGCTACCAAGCTGAAATTGAGTCTCTCAGGATGCTTTGAGTCCTTGTCACCATTGTTACCTGCTCATTTAAAAGTTTTTATAAAATGTCACTTGCAATGATTACTCTTCTCCTCCATAATATGAAAAGTATATACATGGTATACATTTTGGTGAAGTGTATTAATAAAACTTTTGATCCACATATTTGGAGACAGTAAGGACCAAACTACATGTTATATTAGTTAATTTTTCAGGAATACATTATATGGACATCCTGATTGGACACAATTGTACAAAAGGGGAATATTCATTGTTCATTTTATTTCTCATAAATATCAGCCCTGCATTTTAGATGGCTATCTCTATCATTTTAGCCCTTTGACAAATGACGTATCCAGTCTCCTTGCTTTTAGCTTCGCTTTGCCTTTATGATCAGGATCTTCTGTCATTTCCAGTTCAGACTTCTTTTATGTAACTCTGAATTCTTACTACATGTGAACACATCCCCATAACTGCAAATTAGTAATATCTTTTAGGAGTAAAGGACTTCTAGCTTGCTAAATTAATAGAAATACACAAGTCCAACTCTCCTTCCAAACTATTAGCATTCCAACCTTTTTATTTTAAAATTTCATCTGGAATTCTGAAAACAAAATATGCAGATTCCCGCAGAATCTCTATTTACAGAGTGTGTAGCCAGCTAGAAAGTATCCATATATTACCTTATCAATCGTTCCAGCTACCATTTCTTAGGACACCTGCTATTCTCCATCTTACCTTTGTTGCTCTTTTTTTTTTTCATGAGAAGAGTGTTTCAAATCTGAGTAGCCCCAGAGTATTCACATAAATCCACTGCCCCCCCCAAAAAAATTGTTTTTGCCTAGTACGAGTCTTTCTTGATCAAGAATATTTTTTTAAAAGCATCTGCACTTTCTGTGAATTAAAAACCTTGACTGCACATGAGCAGAAATTCTGTTGCAGCCTTAACAGTAACTTCGTGCAGATTCACTTTTGATTGTATTAGATACTACAGCTGGGCAAAGCTTCAAATGAGTACGGTATATCAGTTCAATGATGGCTCAAGAAAAACATTCTTTCAGAGCTGCTTTGTATTGCAACACCCTCTCAGCATTTTTAAAACTGAAACCAAATGGCTGCAGTACTTCACTTTGCCCCACTTCAAAGCTGAAATGTTCTATTGGGGCTTTGAGGTAATGGAAAGAACTTTATTAAGAAGAACCCTGTTCTGTCTACACAAGGAAAATACTTCTTGCTCAAAGAAAGCAAAGCCAAGTTGCCCCACATACCTATTGGGTCCAGAGGAGAAAGTCAAATAGGTATTTTGAGAAAAAAGCAACCAAAAAGTTCAAAGCAAAACAAGTCTAGAAAATGCATGCTAGCTTTCTCTTGTAACCTGTTTCAAGACATAACCATATATCTTATTTTGTGTTCTGCTAGCTTATAAAATAACTTGGTTTTTTAAAAAAAAATCACAAAGTTTTAGTGTAGTGAAGTGATATACTGTATGTCACATATGCTTAGTCAGTCTCTTGTGTTGTTCTTTTCTTATTTTAAGACATAAAATGTTCAAGCACACAGAGAGGAAAAAACTCAAATATTAAATTTCGCCTTGCTGGTTTGAAATTTTGAATTCATGCCCATCTGATTAGTTTCCAATATGACTAATTTCAAGGAGTTAGTGAAGGGTTGTATAATAGTCACTGAGAAAACAAATATTCCTGAACCCTGTGAAGCTTGAGTTCCATTTTTAAAATATATTTACTGTAATTTAAAACCATTGCAACTCATCCTTAATTTCATTCATACCATACATAGCCCTATTCATCTGGCTTGTAAGTAACATAACATTGATTGATTCCTAGGGTGATGTTCTCCAAAGACATCAATACTGCAACTAAATTTTGCCTGGAATGTCTGAGAATTGCAAAGCTTGTGATGGCCTTCTGGCTGAAAAGGCTTCATTAAAGGCCAAATAGGATTTTTAATAGTCTGGTTATCTCTGGTTGTCCAGAAACAGATTTTCTAAAATGTACTGCATATTGTTTAGATGAGCAGACTAAATGACATGATTGATCTGTTTTTGATCTTCAGGCATCTAATTTGATCATGATCAGATTTCATATCAGTAAGGAACAATGACTAGTACATAGCATTTTGATGAACATTTAGAGCACAATAATAGTGATTTTTTTTTTTGCATAAAGTAAAATCAGTGACAACCTATTGTTGGAGGATATCTGGAAAGAAAAGCACTCATTGTCTTGTTGATTACATTGAACAGAAGTCAAGCTAATCTGTACTGCCAAGTATTTAAAAGTAAGTTGTCTTTTTTAGAAACAATCTAAAACTGTTTTAAAGCTAGTTTTTCACAAGAATACTGTAAAATGAAGGACAGACACTTAAGACATTCTTTGCTAGAGAGAAGGGGGAGAATGATTATTAGTATAATAATCATAATGTCACTGGAAAAATAGATAAATATACAGTACATTGTTTCTCAGTACATTGCAGATATCTGAGATCACTTTTCCCATCTTGATGTACTTGAAATGTTGGGAAGGGTGCTCAATTTTATTTAAGTTCAATTTTATTTAAAAGTTAAATTTTTGCTTCAGTATGATAAGTTTCCATATTAGATGGGGAAAATAGAGCATCTATGCCAGTGGTGGGTTGTTACCGTTTCGCCCCAAATCGGGCGAACCAGTAATGGCGTCGGCAGGAGACTCTGCCCACCTGTCCTGATGCTTCTGCGCATGGACAGAAGCATTGTACGTGCATGCACAAGCCCACAAGCATGTGCACGTCCACAAGTGAACCGGTAGCAGCGAGTTTTGAAACCCGCCCCTGATCTATGCTTTCTCTGTGAAGGTTTACTGGATGTTACAATAGAAATAATGTATGATACCATTGAATGTTTAAGGTCATATATCTTTACTTTTTAAAGTGCAAAACATAATTACAGAAGGAACAATAGATGAGTTGTAAAGAAAATCCTGTTCTGATGTTCATTTGTTCCTCCTCTTTTCAAATTTAGGAATGCACAATAAGAAAGAAGAACAAAATCAGGAGCAATTTTTGTCTGCAAAGAAATCAAGGAAAGCAAATGCCCTCTTGTGGAATGAATTGGACTGTCAGTGACCCATTCAACAGAAGGCTCATAAGATTGCTGCTTTGAAAAAGTAGATTCTTTGCTTAAAATAGTTTATGTCAAAGATATGAAGCAAGTATAAGTTTAAATCTGAAGTTTAAAAAGTTACAAGTTGTTTTACCTAGACAAAACTAAGACAAAAATCTTGCTTTTACTTTCCACTCACCCAGTAGCTCTTCAGTCCATCTGGCCAATTGTCCCATATTAAGACTTCAGTCATGGGGGTTACCTGTATATATGATGCAGTCTTAGAGACGTAACTGCTGGAGATTTTGTGAGACATGTTATATCAGCGGTCAACTGGTGGTCCGTGGACCACTGGTGGTCCACAAGAAAATTTTGATGCTCCGCAGAAAAATTATTTGCATTTTTTATATTGCACTAAATCAGGGGTCCTCAAACTACAGCCCCTGGGACAGATACATGTAATGAACTTTTGTGTTGCTGCAGAGAGTCTCCCCCTTTAGGGTCTTTTTGTGTGGGTTTGAGGGGGACAGAAATTTTGACTTGTGGTCTGCTTCAGCCTCCTGGTTCAGGGCTTTGGGTGAAAGCTGGAGAGAAATGCCGCTGGTGGGGAAAGTCGGAGGACCTTGTTCCAGTGGGACTGCATCATGGCTTGGAACTGGCTGACCAACTCAGCTCGCTGAGCCTCCAGGCGCCTGTACCTGGCCTTGTACTCCTGCAGGTCTTCCCTCTGCTTGGAAAGCCTAGGCTCCTAGTGCTCAGTGAGGTGCTTCTACTGAGCCTCCTTGTTGGTCAGATCCAATTTGAACTGAGCTGTTTTGCCAACTCTTTGTCATGGTGGCTGCTTAGCTCCAACAACTGCTTCCTGTTGGGGCCCTAAGGAGCCTGGATGGGAAGGCGAGGAGTGGCTGGGAGAGGAGGGGTGAGTAGAGGCTGGTGAGGCTCCCCTCGACATGAGTGACATTGAGTTGGCCATGTCCACCCAGTCACATGACCACCTAGCCACGCCCACCCAGCCGGTCATTAGGCAGATCATATTAATGGTCCATGGGATTTAAAATTATGAATTTAGTGGCCCCTGAGGTCTGAAAGGTTGGTGACCTCTGTATTATATCATAGGTACTTGAAGCAACATTTTGAAGAGGCAGCCTCAGTTTTCCTCCAAGTTGTAAAAATAAGGACAAATAGGAACAGTGGTTTAGTCAAGGCAAGTTCAGAAAACACATGTGAGGAATGTGTGATTTTTCAGATGTTTTAAAGAATGCAAAGTCTAGGAATAGAAATTGCAAGCAATATTAGGCAAAAGAAGATGGTGATGCTACGATTACTTTGCAAAGCAACATATACAGCATTATTTTAACTAACTTTATCAGTGTTACTGATATTGGGGGGGAAATGCAATATCTTATTAAGCCATTTTTAAATAATAGGGTTTCTTTCACAAATTGACAGTTCTTATGAATTGGAACTCTTCACTATTAGCATCATGTAGAGGCTTCCCAATCCAAGTTGAAATCACAGAGGACAGTAAAGGATTAGAGTATTTTTTCTTCACAGTCCCATTCTAGGGGAGGTGACCCTTGGAAGTCAACGGTACACTCATGAGATGCTTGATTTATCAATCTCAATTCTCTTACTCTGTTGCAGAAGGTGCCCATTTATTTCTTCATCATTATCTTAGAACTCAAACTGGCATGCAGAATATTGTCTTCAATTTACTTCCATATATATATATATATATATATATATATATATATATATATATATATATACACATACATACATACATACATACATACATACATACATACATTAGGCTGGGCTGGCTGGGCTGGCAAGAGTGTGACTGGTCCCAATTCACCCTGTGAGATTCCATACATTAGAAACTGATTCTAATTCTACAATAGGTCTACCCTTTACCCATTGTACCACACTGATTTTTAGAAGCAAAATGGTTCGATTGAAATCAACATATGTGGGACCGATTGGGAAAGATTGTAGGGGTGACACTGAAATATAATTTTATCATATTATTGTATTTTACTCCAATTTCATTTTAAATTTATTTTATTCCAATTTCACTTTAAATCATAAGGTAAAGGTTTCTCTCACACATATGTGCTAATTGTTCCCGACTCTAGGGGGTGGTGCTCATCTCCGTTTCAAAGCCAAAGAGCCAACACTATCCGAAGACGTCTCCATGGTCATGTGGCCGGCATGACTAAATGCCAAAGGCACACAGAACCCTGTTACATTTCCACCAAAAGTGGTGGAAAAGTGGTCCCTATTTTTCTACTTGCATTTTTACATGGTTTCGAACTGCTAGGTTGGGTCTGGAACTCTGCACATTGATATGGCCCAAAGGCTAATCAATAAAGTAAACTAAAACTAAACTTGAAACACAGAGGAATAGGATAAAAGGAGCCGGCGAAAAATGACACCTTATCTTTTAATTCAGAATTTAACAAACAAACAAATGTGAATTCTTTGACCCTTCCTATTTTTGTAAAATTATATAGTATATTTTCTTTCTTTTTTTTATTCCATGTTTTACAAAAGGAAAGCTCCTGAGCAAGTTTCCCAGGAGACTATCTGACTGGCAGTGTCCTGCTTTTTGCAATTAGCACCCTGTCTAATAATTTTGTTTGCTCAATTAAGCTTTTTCAAAGCCTTCCCAATCAGACTTCATCAAATGAAACGAAAGGACTTGCGGCAGGTTTTCCACTAATTATTTTGTTCTAATACCGTACTGTGCCATGCAGAGAACATTGCATATCAAGCTGAGGAATAAGTATATTGAGCAGGCTGCATAATGTAATTAGATAGGTCTCCTTTCCTGCTCCTTAATACTCCAGTCATGCAGCAGCAGGAGGAACACTGCAATCATATTCAATTGTGGCTGCAGGGTAAAGGAGGGAGAAAACTAAGGTCGCTGTATCAAGATCAGGTAATGGAAAAGAGGACTTTTATTTCCAAACTCAAGCACAAATAAGACAAAAGGATTGACCAGGGAAAAGTATCAAAATAATACTTTTTGACTGAATCACAAAGGGATCCCCCTCTCAAAAGCATACAGAATACTGCCATTATAGTATACCGAGTTTCAAATTGCACAGAGGTATGTAAATTCCATTGGCTTGAGAGACACATCAGTTGTGTGTGGCATACTGATGACCACACTCCTAAAGTGGAGAGGACGATTCAAGACTTTCAAGGATCGGATTTGGCTCATTAAGCATCTGAAAGGATCATTTTGCCCCTCAAATTCTCTTAAATATAAACAGCCCCAAAAGGATCACAACAAGTCACAGGTTTCCCTTAGGTGATACTTTTTTTAATTTCTTCTCCAGTTGATTTCTAACAAAGTACTTTTAATTGTTTCTTAGTGCTAAATTCTCTATTTGTATCTGACTATGGCTCATACGGACAGCAGATAAGGTTACAAAGAAAACTAAAATCAGCTTGAAACTAAAAAGCTTCCAGTTTTAAATTGCTTGAGAATTTAAATTGCTTTTGTCATTCTTTTTAAATATTATAAATCAACAGTAAAAACTCTTTATGAGGAATAGCTGTCTAGAGGAGCACTTGTGGATGATCTCAATTACTCTCTTTGTCCTGACAAGAATTATCAAGGAGCTGGTCTACTTGCTGGCTCAGCATTCCACCACAGTCATCAACTCCCCTTTTCATGGAGCTGTCTTGCATTTCTTCAAAACTTAGAAAGCTCTTCAGCAATAATGTATTTTTTTAAACAAGATGCTATTCTTGTTCTTCTTTCTTCTCATGGAAATAATATCAACATTTAAATTAAGTGCATTATGATGTTATCTTATTTATAAATAGCTTTAATAAGCAGATTAATATTTCAAGATCATTTGAAAATCAGGAGCTATTCAAAGTATTTTAAGTATTTCTAAACCAAATAATGTATTGACCATTGTGTTGCCCCCAGATGGCCAGTTTTGAGGCAACTGGTACTTTAGGATACAGAGACAATAGACTCAAATCAGAGTGAAATGCCAAAAAAAGATTTTATTGAATAAATATGTATAAAGAGAAATACAAAGAAAATAAGAAATTCTAATATACATACATCCATATATCACTTTTTATATGTTGCTTAAGGAACAGGGAGTATAAACAATCACATCTGGAGATGGCTTGGTAGCAACTTTCATCATTGATTTGGTCATATTTCAGTTAACCTATTATGGAGAATATTTTTAAATAAAACAGTAGCAGAAAACACTTGGGAATGGTCTGATGAAAAATCTTGTCAATAACTCAGGACCCCCAAAATTGACATCTTATGGAAACATGATTTCTACCATGCAGGAGTTTAATCCCTCTCCTAATATCAGATGTTAGGTTAAGAAGCTTGCTGTCCTGCTTATTGTAAACATTATAAAGAAAAATATAGATAAAAGGCTCAAACACAAAAGTAATTTACAATATAAAGATACTATGTACAAAGCTTGATAAGTAATTCTGGAGGGATTTACAATTAAACCTTCCTGAGTTGTACACAAATTTGCTTCAAGTGGCTAACTAACCTTTTCTTATTAGCATATTGTATATACAGGGGAGAAAAGTGGAGCACACCCCTACCTCTTTAACACAATGCCAATATAGCCAACATGTTGGAATTTAAGCCAACTATTGCAAAATATTACATCTGGATCTTTCTTGTGATTTATAAGGTATTTCCATGTAATTTTCCCCCCTTCCAATTGTGCCTTATTCTAGGACACTGCCTGGCTAAGTTTTCTTGGCAAGATTTCAGAAGTAATTTGCCACTGCTTACTTCCAAATGACTAGCACAAAGTCACCCAGTTGACGTCATGCCCAAGATGCAACTAGAAATCACAGCCTACCAGTTTTTAACCTGATGCCCTGATCTCTGCACCTAACAAAAGTTACCAAATGATGGGAAATAATGACTAGCTGAATCTAGCCAAACTCTTTGTTTTCATAGAGAACATCTGCCAGCATGTTTTTGAAAGGCTCATTTTCAATATCTAGTATGGTACATTCGTATGTTCTAATTTTTATGTCTGCTTTGTGGTTTAAAAAATAATAACTTATACATAACTATGCCATTTATAACTGATATTGTTTGGGAGATGCATTTCATTC
The DNA here is from genome assembly GCA_022577455.1 of Arizona elegans. Lineage (NCBI taxonomy): Eukaryota > Metazoa > Chordata > Lepidosauria > Squamata > Colubridae > Arizona > Arizona elegans. The sequence goes on along the minus strand of JAKOOJ010000002.1, from coordinate 32,795,486 downwards.
ATTCATTCATTCTTCCTATTTCTAAACCACCTATCTCCCTCAGAGAGATATACTGTATATCCAGAGTCATAATAAAAAATATATGAAATCCATGATTTGATGTTCAAAATTGATGTTTTTATTCCTACAATTCTGTCCCTAAAGTTAACATTAGCATGCTTTTTTTAAAAAAAAAATCAAATAAAATCCAGGAATGATTTAATTCGTTATTATTTACTGTTTAATAAATTATACATGTTATCAAACATCTGCAGTATATTTCCTGCCAGATATCATATGAACCAGAACTGAAATGTTCTAAAAAAAACATGCTTGTTTATTTATTGATGAAATGCAGATGCTTTCTTTCAGAGCTTAGTATTGCAAAGTTGCATATAATTCTTTTTGTAATGCCAGAAAAGTAACAGAAAAGAAGTGAAGCCAACTGTGATAGCCATATTGAAAATAATTATAGCAACACCACCATCACCACTTTAAAGCTGCTTAAACCTCAGCTGGTTGATTAATTAGGCAAAAGGCACATAGGGCTACATGAAAGTAATGAGGAAATTGAAGAAGCATGAAAAGACAAGCAGACAGTGATTGCAGCTCCATGGTTACAAGTTTGATTATCATTATCAAAGCTTATGCACTGCACATGTTGCAGGTGAGAATTCTATATGCATAACCCTTTTTGATCTCAAGATGAAATAGTTCCAGGCAATGATATTAAAATAATCGAGGGTGTTGCAATAATTCAAGGATCGGACTCAATGAATGATTCAGAAAAGTAGTATTTAAACAAAGTATTATTTATTTACAGTAGGCATTCTATATTCTCTGGATGATTGCAGATAGAAGCAAGGAGGAGGAGCATGTATGCTCTTTTATATCAATAAGGCGGGGTTAGAGGTAGGAGTGGTTACATATGAATACATTAAGAAAGGGAGAATAAATTAACCCTTGATATACTATGTACATACATTTCCTATATTTAAGAATAAGGCATTTACCTGTGACAAATCCCCCTCTAAATGCCGATTCGACATACAACAGTAATTACATTCAGATTCAGAACAATATAAAACTTGTAATTTTGAAGTCAAATATTTATGTTGTTTAGACTGCAAAGGCTTAGTCAATATATCAGCTATATGTTCTGTGGTTTCGCAATGAATAGCTTTAATGAATCCATCCTGAGATAATTGTCTTACATGTTTGAATTTGATATCTATATGTCTAGATCTCTGACCAATAGCATCTGATCTAGATATCTCTATCGCAGCTTTGTTATCTTCATGTATAACAAATGGCAATGAAGGGCTCTTCCAAACGTCTGATAATAAATCATTGAACCATACAAGATTATTAGAGGCTTTTGACAAACAAACATATTCTGCCTCAGTCATTGATGTAGCTACAAGATCCTGCTTTCCAGTATACCAGTAGACTGGACAGTTGTTAAGAAAGAATACATAACCAGAAGTGCTTTTCCTGCACTTAGTGTCACCTGCCCAATCTACATCAGCATAACAAGTGAGAATAGGCTCTTTAACATCGTTGGGTTCTAATATTAGGGAGAAATCTATGCTGTGTTTCAAATATCTTAGTACTCGTTTAATGGCTTCCCAATGATACATTAAAGGTTTACTGACATATCTGGATAATAAATTAAGGGGTAGAGCAATATATGGTCTGGTCCAATTAGATATATACAAAAGGGAACCAATAACTGATCTATAAAGTGTATTATCAGTAAACTCAGGAGATGATTCATTCATGTTTCTTAAAAAATCAGTTTGCATTGGAGTACCACAAGGCTTTGCATCACTCATATTAAATTTGTTCAATAGTTCTATAATTTTATCTTTCTGAGATAATCTAAATCCTTTTTTAGTCTTACTAATTTGAACTCCAAGATATTTATTTACTTTCCCTAATGATTTTAAAGAAAATGTTCATATAATTTTGTTACAAATGTATCCGTTTTTTCTTTATGTTTGCCAATATACAAAATGTCATCTACATAAATTAACACAAATTCTATTGAATCACCATCCCTTCTAACAAAGAAACAATTATCTGCAGTTGTGGCATTGAAGTTCATAGCTTTGAGAACGTTGACCAAACATTCATACCAGCGTTTGCCGGATTGCTTTAATCCATACAAACTTTTGTTCAGTAACCAAGTTTCATTCCTATTTGTGTTTTGGCTATGAGGAGCTCTTACATATATTTCTTTATCAAGTTTTGCATGTAAGTATGCAGTTTGTATGTCATATTGAAAGACTTCAAGATTAAGGGCTGATGCTATTACTAAAGCTGTCTTGACACTTTCAGTTCTTACAGTGGGGGAATATGTGTCGGTATAATCCTCAGGATATTTTTGAGCGTAGCCCTGTGCAACTAGTCTTGCTTTATATAATGAATTGCCTTCTTCCAGATTTTTAATTTTAAATATCCACCTAGTTCCAATAATTGTTTTGTCTTTTGGAGCTGGTGTTGGAGTGAATACGTTTAGTTCTCGCAGACTGTCCATTTCTTTGGCCATGGCTAATTCCCATTTTTTTCTTTTTTCTGTGGGGAGTTTTAATACTTCCTCGTATGTATTGGGTGTTGATGTATCATCATTTATGTGCATTATATAATCCTTATATTTATTTGGTGTTTGGTTCCTGTTACATCTAACTGTTCTCTCTGGTCTGCTATTGTTATCGTGTAAATATCTTGCTTCCTTTTTTGTTAATGAATCTGTTTTGATTTTGGGACAATTTCCTATCCATGTTTTATTGTTGCTCTTTTGTGTATTGTGGTCATGTTCTTCTCTTTCTGTCTTATCTTGATTTTCAGTGTTTGGTTTTGTACTTGGAAAAATCTCATTGATGTATCTTAGACCAATTGGCCTGTTCGTGAAATACAGCTGTTCTAGAAATTATGAATTTATTGTTATTGTCAATAAATCTGTATCCTTTTGTGCCTGTTTCATATCCCATGAATCTGAGCCTCCTGGATACATTATCCCCCTTACATCTCAATTGTTTTGGTATATGTACGTCTGCTGTAACACCAAATACATGCATGTGGGCTATCTTAGGTTTTTTATTATACACCAATTCATATGGTGTTTTATTTATGACACTAGACCAAATTCTGTTTAGGGTATAATTGGAATATAATAGAGCTTCCGACCAAAATTGTTTGCCTAAACCAGCATCTTCTAATGTGCATCTAATCATGGTTTGTAATGTTGAGTTCTTTCGTTCTACTACTCCATTTTGAAATGCAGAGAAAGGGCTAGAGGTGAAGTGTAACATTCCTTTGTCTTTTAGCCATTGGGAGAATTCTTTTGACATGAATTCAGATCCCCTGTCTGTCATGATTTGCTTTATTTTTACATTGTGTTGTGTTTCTACACGTTTATAAAATTCTTTAAACTTTTGAAATGTTTCATCTTTGTGTTTCAAAGTATAGACAAATCCATAACGACTATAGTCGTCTACAATAGTAAGGAAATATCGTTTTTTGTATGTAATTGATGGGGTCAATGGACCAACTAGGTCCATATGTACCAGGTTAAAGATATGATTTGATGATCTTGTTGCCTTTTTTGGTCTGGGTTTAGTTCTGAGTTTTGAGGACTTACATACTGAACATTCCAAATAATTTTTACAATCTTTTATTTTAACACCTTCAGCATGTTCAACCATTTTTTGTATTACAGTAAAACTAGCATGTCCTAATTTTCTGTGTAATATATGTGCACATTCATCATGAATTGGTTTTCTAATTATTGGTCTTTTGTTATTATGTATATCTTTAACTGATGTGTTTTCATTGTTATGATTTGTTTCATGTTCCTCATTGTCACTGTCACTGTCATTTTCATTTTCTATGCTAGTGTCATTTTCCATGTTTGAATCAATGTTGTGTAGCCATCTTTTTTCAGTGACTAAGTATGGTAGATCTCCTTTGATAACTATATTACCTAAGTTTATTTTGTTTTTCTCTAGAGTTGCTTTTCCCTTTGAGAACACTATATTTATGTCAGAGTCTCTGCTCAACTTTATTGCACTAAGAATGTTATGGGGTATTTCGGGTATTAATAAAAACCCCTCTATTTTCCCTAGACCGGGTAAATTTACATTTCCTCTTCCAATGACTTGAACTTCTTCTTGGTTGGCTACTTTAATTACAAATTTATCTTCTATGAAAGAAGATAATATTTTCTTATCATGTGTTGTATGATTTGTTGCCCCAGAATCAATGAGCCAGGCATTATCTTTTGAGTTTTGATTTTTGGTTATGTTATACTTATCTAATCCATTTAATGATCCAGACTTTCTCTCTCTTGAGTTATCTCTGCCCCCTCTATGTTCTCTAAAATTTGGTGAGTTTCTATATCTGTACCTGTCAATAGATGATTGCCTGTTGTGGTATCTGTTTCTGTTGTCATGGTTTTGTCTTTCTCTAAGGAATTTTGGACAATTTCTTCTATAGTGTTCTTTGGATCCACAATTATAACATTCAATTGGTTCTTGATGCCTGTCTTGAAATACTACCCTTTTGGTCTGACTGTGTTCTTTGTGTGTGCTGTAGCGGCTTCTTCTTAAATTATCTTCAGCTATTAGTCTATTCGATAAACTCTCTATAGATAGATATCCTAAATTAATTGTGTCCAAATGTGATATGTAATTATCCCATGATGAGTCTAATGAATTAATGATAACGCTTTTCATTGTCTGATCAGATATTATTTCTCCCCTTAAATGAAGCTCTGCTCTAGTTGTGTTTAGTGATAGTAAATGCTCACTTACAGTAGTCCCAGGTTTTATCCTGGCTGAGAAGAAATTATTAGACATTCTTGTTGTGGTTGCTACACTTTCACTATGAAACAATTTAAACATACAATGAATTATTTCTGAGACAGTCAGATTATGCTTAATACTATGATAGATAGCAGGAGATATACTAGATATTAGTAAATAGAATGCTCTGTAGTGCAGGCAGTCCAATTTTAGATTCCATGGTCTTTTGGGAGGGTTAGTTATGAAAAATAATAAATTCTCTTTTAAGAAAACAACCTGGAGCTGTTGACTCCATTCCTGTAAATTAATACCGTCTATTCTCAATTTTGGAAAATCACTAGGCAAGTTTCCAATGTTATTTGTTGCATTACTTACAACTGGAGGCTGTCCATGATCTTGTAAATGCTGATAATTGCAGAATGGTGTAGGTATGCTTGCGATCAGTCTGAATGGTTCTCTCTGTTCTTCACTGTCTCTATACTTGTCTGCGTGTATTTGCGCATGCGCGTTGCTCATTTTGTTTCTGAAGCTGTCGGGAGAGGTTCTCGTCGCTGTAGCTCCCTCGTAGTGCTCTTCTTCTGATGATTCGCTCTCTGGCTCAGCTTTTCCCCAGGTGGGGATCGGAGCTTGCTTCATTCTGTCGTAGTCGTCTCAGTTGAAGCCTCTGGCTCCCGGGATCGTTTGTGGTGTGGGCAAATGCTTGCAGGATCCCCTGGGTTTGGGCATCAGCGTTCTCGTTGTTTGGGCTGGATTGGATGGAAGTAGGGACGCTTGTCCGCTTGCTTCTGTGTCCTTGAATTGTGTAGTTTGCTCTTTCTTCGTTATTTGATTTACAGTCTTTGGTACTTTCACTGATTTCTTTGTGATTTTTAGATTCGGGCTGAAGGCTGTGAAGAGTGTTTTCATAGCTGTTTCGATTTGTATTTCAGTTGGCGTTTCTTCGGTGTCTGTATCAGATTCTTCTGAAAAATAGGATTTTTCCTTTTTATTCTTTATGCTGGGTAAAGTCTTTCGCGCCAGCCATTTTGAACTCTGTCCTTTGATTGGTTCTGAGCTAGCCTTTTTGGTGGGCTGGCTAAGCCAAGATGGCTGCCATTCAAAATTTTGCGCGGGACCGTTAGTCTTCCTCTCGGTTATGTTTTCATCTGTAGGTAATTTGCTCACCATTTTGTGTTCTTTAGGTTCTGGTGTGTTGATGTGTTTTTCTCTCGCTGCTCCGTTGTCTTTTATAATGTCCTGGAGGTTCGTGATGAGAATTTTGTCATCTTTACGGTTCTTCAGCAGTCTTAATATTTCTGATCTGAGCGTATCGTTTTCTGTCTCTCTCTCTTCTTGATCATCGGGTTCATCGATTACCTCTTCTTCGTCTGTGGTGTAGTTTTCAGGTTCTCTTGTCGTTTCAGCTGTACATTCATCGATCATTTCTTGATCTGTTTCTATCTCTTTGTTGTGTGCCCTGGTGTTGGGTCTTTCTGTTTTTTTCTCTGGAGTTTTCTTTCTTTGGCATGTCTGTTTCTTATTGAGTCAGCCAACCATCCTCTGCTACCAGATTGTTGCAATAATTCGAGGATCGGACTCAATGAATGATTCAGAAAAGTAGTATTTAAACAAAGTATTATTTACTTACAGTAGGCATTCTATATTCTCTGGATGATTGCAGATAGAAGCAAGGAGGAGGAGCATGTATGCTCCTTTATATCAATAAGGCGGGGTTAGAAGTAGGAGTGGTTACATAGGAATACATTAAGAAAGGGAGAATAAATTAACCCTTGATATACTATGTACATACATTTCCTATATTTAAGAATAAGGCATTTACCTGTGACAGAGGGAGAAATCAGAAGACATTGCATTTTCGAGGTAAGAGGATGGAAACTAGAAATCGATCTTAATGGTCTGCTTCTGAAATACACAACATTATGTCTGCATTTTTGAGGGGAATGAGTATCTAATAGCTCTAACCCCACATTGAGGAATTTGGAAGTCACTCAGTTATGTACATCTGTTTGGCATTGGTTTAATTGTAAAGTTGTACTTATCATGGACCTCATTTTTCAAGCCTAACCACCCAAGACAAGTAATATGTAAAACCCAATCTAAGTAAATCTTACTGAGTTTAATGTATTTTATTTCTAAATAAATGAATGTGTGTGTATGTGTATGTGTGTGTGAGAGAGAGAGAAATGTAGAGTTATAAATTGAAACTAGAGCCTTCTGCAAATTATAATTAATTAGAATTAGGAGTTAATATGCTTAATTTAATATAGACATTCCTCACATTTCCTTCTCTTTATAAAACTCATTCTTGCCATACATAATTGCAATGATTGACATAATCAACAAAAGACTGTTGAGATGAAAGTAAATTTGATTTTTCATTATTATGCAGTGAAAGTTGATTTGAAATTTCTGTAAAAATAAATGTGTTGTCTTTCCATGGCTATTTTTCAAAAGCAAGCTAACCTTTTATGAAATGTATTTTAAATCATTTATCATTTTGTATTATTAGATTTGCCACTATTGTCAACTATACAAACCAAAAGGGTAAATTAAAAACAATCTTCTTATCCTTTTTAAAATATGCCATGATGACCAGTGCCAATCTATAGACAAATGGTATCCAAAATATTAATGAAGTGTATTACCTACTGGTTGGATTTATTTGTAATAGTTAGTTGCTAGGTTCTGTCATATCTTTTTTTGCAATAATGCAAAAACATAATTATTTCTACTTTTAGCAAAAATACCCAAAATTCCAGTTTTCCTTCCTTCTTCATTCAATAACCAGATTTACCAGTGAATAATAATTGTTTATAAATAATTTTTATAATACTTTACATACAATGTCATTTTTTTTCAAAACCAAGATAGCGGTTACAAGTTTGGGTTGAGCTAAACTGAGATTGATATTGAACTGTAACTGAGGGGGGTTAGAAATGAATAATCACAGTTTTCCCACTGAGTTTCCTTGAGGGAAACTGGCAGGGAGCTTCATAAATCTGACTCCCTTCGTCCCTCCTGATTCTTCTGTCATTATCTTTTTTTTTCTTCATTTCCTCCCTGTCATTCTGTCATTATCTTCCTCCATCTCTCTCCCTTTTTCTGTCACTGTCCGTCCTTCCTTCCTTCCTTCCTTCCTTCCTTCCTTCCTTCCTTCCTTCATTTCCTTGTCCCTTTCCTTCCCTCCCTCTCCAGAATTTCTGCCGGCTTCCTCATTTATTTTGCTTGTGCAAAACTTGCAGGAAGAAAATCAGTGGGGAATCCAGCAGGAGGTTACATGTCCAAGGCCAGCAATTAGATAAGTAGCTATTGCCAGGTGGGGAGAGAGCACGGCGGTGCAGTTAAAATGGTATGTGGGGTGCCATAGGCATTAGGAAGGATGCCTTGGTGTGCTTCAGAGACCCTGCACAGTTGGGGAGGGTGGATGGATGAGTGCTGTTGGTCAGGAAGGGTGTCCAGGTGTAAAAAGATGTTGTGACAGTTAAGTACAACATGCAGGAGAGTGTCATGGATCAAGAAGCATGCATGGGGTGTTTGGGGTTGCATAAGAGGTATCATGCAGTCAGCAATGATGCACAGGGCAAGTGGTGCTGGTTGGAAAGAATATGTGGGATGCTCTAGAGAAGCTGTATGGATTGAGGAAGGAATGTCATGAGCAGGCAGGTCAGGGAAGTTTCATGGGAACAGGGCACAAATCAGGAGAACCTGCCTGGGGATGGCATGGGCCAGAAAGGGTTCCTCCCTCCCTCCCACCTTCTCTTTCAAGCAGGCAAATAAGTGGCTGCTGTGGAAGGGGGGAATGGACCAAGGGATTATGAGACTGCCAGAAAATTGTCATGGAACACTGAAAATGAAGATCACATGATCAGAGCAGCAGCCCAATAGCCAGACAGCAGCCAATGGTACCGAAGCAGCTACAATTTCCCAAATGTCGTTCCCTTGGGAGTCACGGATCCTGGATTTTGGAAGCAACCTGTAAATTAGCCCTTTCAAATTATCACGGTTCAAATATTGTTGCCCTATGGTGAATTATTTTGGCCAGTTAAAGGTCATGTCCGTAAGAGTTTTACCATATACATACTCCCACTTAATTATTCTTTCTGAAAATTTCCAGAATAAATAAGCAATAAGGAAATCTGAGGAGGGCAGTATACCATAGATGTTGAGTCAAAATTAACCCATTCAGTCTTTGCATGAATAAGATGTTGTCAATTCAAAGGATGAGCTGAAAGCAAATACACATGGATAGTCATTTTAAAACGCCCTGTTCCTCTGGCTGATGACTGAACTTTTAAAAATTGTTCAATGGCTGGCAGCAATGGGATCAAGAGTGATGATGCTATAATTGCTGGGAGGAAGCTCTCCGTAGGGGCCACATGCTGGGTGTCCATCACCCTTTCTCCCACCTCTGGGAAGGTCTGAGGGAAGGGCCAAGTTGCCACCTTAGCAGGGTGCCACCTTCTGAAGGTGGGTGAGTTCCCAGCAATGTGGGTCTCAAACAAGCCCTAGAATTGAGGCAGGAGAAGCGGCGAGGGGTCCGGCTCCTCCCTGCAGATGCCTCAGTGGCTTGATGGGGATTTGGGAATGACTCATGGCTGGCAGCTTTGAGTACAATGGGAAGAGGTGAAGCACCTCCAGCTTCATAACCCAATTCAGACTAGTCTCCCCCCAGTATAAAAAAAAAGAGAAGAAAAATAAAAGAGTGATGATGCTATGATTTCACAAATAATAAATGGCTAATATTTTTAGTTTGATTCCCCTGCTTTTTTATAATAAAAATATGCATATACTTGTGTAGCACCATTTTATTTAATTCCCCATTATGGTTGTAAAAAAGGAGCTCAGGAGCTATGATGTATGAACTATGGAATCTAATCCTTTGCTATACATTTCTCAGTATGATTGCCTGTAGAAATTGTTCATTTGGTGAACTTTTCTGCAGCCTAGTTATGTTTCTGTCCTGAGTTCTCTATTTTAGGAAGAAAGCCCCTTATCCATTATAAAAGCACATTTTTACAGCATCTATCTCTCTATGCTACAGTGAATGCATGCATAAAATGGGTGGAAAAAGATGCTTTTTTTTTGAGAGAAAAAAATCTAATCAACATTTTAATAACTTTTGAAATTATTAGAACATCCACTGTCATAAAAATCTTATAGCAGAGCTGTAAAGCCATATCACTTTTAATCTACAATAAAAAATACACAAATGGAATGACTTAAAATTACATCTCATTGCTAATCTCCTGAGGTTTTATATTAATTTAATTTGAAGATAATTCAGTTTTGATTAAATGTTTCAATAGCACTTCACTTGCCAATTACAATTCAGGAGAGACAGATGTTCACTTCAGACTACTTCCAGATATAATTGTATATTTTGCTTGATGTAAAATCTACTCACAGGTCTTTTTAATTTCTTGATTACACAGCCACATCAGATGCTAAATGCTTTTTAAAACGTTGATTGGGTTGGGTTTTTTTGTTCCATGTAGACAATGATACTTTCCCCATTTGTATCCTTTAAAAACAGTTTTGCAAAGGAAATTTGGCTGAAAATGGTTCACGTCTGTTCAGTTCGATAGCTGCCTAGGATTAGAACCCACCTCCCAAAAGAATATCTAGCCATCTATCTCCCTGAGTTTACAGTATTTCCTTAAACTAACTTCTTTGCACGTAATACCATTGTTTTAAACAAATGCTTTAAGCAGTTTTATATGTTTTGTACCCCATTTCTTACTTTGGCAAGTCTGTTCCACTATTCTTTTTGTTTTTAATTTCATTAAAGACACACATTCTTAAGAATGTTTAATATCAAGAACATTAGAATTAAATGAAAAAGAGGATTCAGAATACTATATGGTGTGGGATAAATGGTACAGGTGGATTGATAATCGTTTTAAAAATGGATAAAGATTAGTATTAAGTATAAGATGCATATATATATTTATGAATTGTAGAATTTATAGGAATAATTAATTTAACCTGTTTCTTGTGGAAAACGTAACACCGTCTGTTCGATCATGTATTGAATTTTGGAAAAGAAAAAAAAACACAATAAAAATATTAATTAAAAAAAATGTTTAAGATCAAGACCAGTGATGGGATTCAAATAATTTAACAACCGGTTCTCTGCCCTAATGACCAGCTGGGTGGGCATGGCCATGGTGGGCATGACCAGGAGGTGTGACAGGCAGCACTCGGCCGCCTGCACCTCCCTGAGAGCAAAAATGGGCCATGGGGCCCCTGTTTTGGGCCTAGGAGGCCTCCCTCCTCCCAGGAGGAGTGAAAACAGGCCATGGAGGGATGCACACACACACACACACCATTTTGGGCCTAGGATGCCTCCCTGCACTTAACTGGGAGCCAAAGCCTGGTAGCTCAGCAGACTAAAAGCATTGTGATTAACACCAGCTGTCTGCAATTACTGTAAGTTCGAATCTCACCAGGCTCAAGGTTGATTCAGCCTTCCATCCTTTCTAAGGTAGGTGAAATGAGGACCCAGATTGTGGGGGCAATAAGATGACTTTGTATAAATATACAAAAGTATGAAGGCTATTGCTTAACGCATTGTAAGCCACCCTGAGTCTCCGGAGAAGGACGGCATATAAATCAAATAAAAAAAATGGGGTGCATGGGGACTCCTGGAAGGGGCGGGCAGGAAGGAAAGGGAGCCAGCCAGCAATTTAACTACCGGTTCACCAAAACCGACTCAAACCAGGGAAGCATTAGCAACAGAGCAAGCCTTGACGGACTCCATGACATTGGTGCTCACCTCTTCTTTATTGTTTATTTTATTTTTGCTAAATTCTTCCCTCAATCAATATTTTAGCATATTTGTTTTTGGCTATTTTCAGTAAAAATAGTATTATTTCATGTCAAGTGCAAGGACTGAACTTTCCCTTCTTATATTCATATGGATTCTACAGTAGAACAGGCTAGAGGTCAGTGCCAGTGAGCACTCATTGTATGCGATGCAAATGGCTTTAGGTTCAACCTTGATACTTCCAGGAAGCTTAAAAACTCCCACCTAAAATCTTAGAGAACTGATTTTATCCTCTATTATGAGTCAAATGCTACACTGAATTAAACTGCAGTTTCCTACATTCCTGGTATATGTATAAAAGGGCATATTACCATCAGATGAAACCATGTATTGGCTCAGGTGCAAACAAGCAAAAGCCAAGATCACTAAATCTGGAAGTGCAATGATGTTCCTAGATACCAAGATATTTCAGCAAGACTTGTAATGTTGCCATCCAGTCTTATTCCAGATTATTATAATCTTGTGGGACTATAATGTGAGATCACTGAAATCTGCAAAATTTTGAGTGTGGTTGTTGCAAGATTACAGTAAACCACTCATGAAATATTGCTTACATTTACATTTTTTAAAATAATTTCCAATGCATTTTAAACTTGAAATTGAATTTAAATTGGGAAACCTGAGGAATTTGGGGAAGTGAGCAAATCCCTAGGATGAGCATAGAATGTGTTGTTTAACCCTAGTGTTCAGTGAAATAACCACAATGGGTGTGAATTGATGCTTTCACGATATATTGTTGTTTTTCATCTAAAGTCAAATAGAAAGAAGCCTCAGGAAGAAAATGTAGAGACAAAGTATATTAGCAGATGTACTGGCAGAAGAAATTTTGTATTTATAAATTGCCCTTTTAATATCTAATTTGAAATTCCCTAAACAGCAGGTCTGTAAATGATGCTTGCTGGAAGCTGAGCATTACTTCCAAACATTTCAAATAACTGAATACAAGACAGAAAGGAGCTGTAAAAGAATAGCACCATTTTAATTTCTAATTTCTGACCTGCAGAGGAACATCCTCAGATTGGGAATCATTATAATATCTACACTCTTGGTTATCAGAGGTGTTGCAATCTCATCTGGTCATTTGCTTCATCTCCATAATATACCAATTGACTTTATTTGTGGTGACTTAACATTGTATAATGAACTAAACCATTTCTGCAGAAAAGGAAGATATTTTAGATTCTAAGTTCTTTGTTTTTCTTATTCACCAAAGCTGGAAATGATGAAAAGCAGCTTAATAAACCATAAAATGTTTCCTTCTTTTGCAAAACTGTAGGAAATGAGGATTGCTTCTTAATTGGGTTAGTTAAATTAAAAACAATGTGTTTCTGATAAATTACTTTTCGGGGTGCTCTTCACCATGGGGCTCAGGTAGCAATATAATGTATCAAATTTGATCAACAAGGAATGAAATGTTAAGGAAGAATTAAGCTCTATTGCAAGTGAGTAGCAAAGAGAAGCAGTAATCAGGAAATAATCAGGAATTAAAGGAGCAAAACTATATGGGAAGAAAATGTAACAGCCTTTGAAGCATTGAATAATACATGTTGTAAGGACAACCAGAATTTCATTTTAAAAAGGGGTATGTCACTTGTCTTCTTTTCTCTGTACAAATGCCTGTTCATGCACATATATTTTCTCATTGAAAGAGAGAAAATAGTTAGCACCTGCCAGCTGCCCTTCCTGCCCTATTTTTCTCCAAACGCAATGCGTTTGCATCTCCCCTGATGCCAATTTTAAAAGCAGGAAAGCAAGGTCAAACCAAACTGTGGCCAATTTTTTCATACCTGAGAAGCAGTAAAATAGCCATCCTCATTCTGTCATCTTTGAGTAGAATGACAAAAATGGAAGGAGCCATTTCAGCTTAGGCCTAATGTTAGATGTGCCTGCAGGGATTTCTTGAGCAGATCTGTTTTTCTTTTAAGTTTATCTTGAAGCATGAAAGAACAAATGATAGAGCATCTGCCTAAACAGCCTGTCCTAGCTCTGTCCTTTCTATTTGACTGACACCTAAAATATAACTACGTAAGTTTGTAAAGCATTATGAAGCAGTAAGAAAAGGAGAAAAAAAAATGAACATTTGAAATTCACCCAAGAAACCCAATAAAAGGAATAATAGAGAAAGAAAAGCTTTAAAGTATTTTATACAGTATTTCCATCCACACTCATATTGCTGATCTTAAGAACTTAGAGATAAAGAACAGCTAAGGATGATGCCTACAAGCAACCAGGAATTCTCAGCTGGTACAGTCCCTAACTCAGAAGTTAACCCTTGGTACCTTTATTATGCACACCTATGGACTTCATTTAAAGCCACTTTTACTGCTGTAATAATATGTACTACAAATTCAAAGAGGCAAATATTATATGGTTGCACATAGAATGTTTGCATAATGGAAAGGTAAATTATAAAAATAACATGAAATGCAAAAGGCCAGGGCTTCCTTCATTTATACATTCACGCAAGCAATTACTCTCAGTCAGTGGTGAAATCCAATTTTTTTTACTACTGGTTCTGTGGGTGTGGCTTGATGGGCATGGTGTGGCTTAGTGGGCATGGCTTGGTAGGCGTGGCAAGGGAAGGATACTGCAAAAACTCCATTCCCACCCCACTCCTGGGGGAAGGATATTGCAAAATCTCAATTCCCACCCCATTCTGGGGCCAGCCAGAGGTGGTATTTGTCGGTTCTCCGAACTACTCAAATTTCTGCTACCAGTTCTTTAGAACCTGTCAGAACTTGCTGGATTTCACCCCCGCTCTCAGTACCTACAGTCCCCTTCTGGCTGTTATAGCCAGATATGTTCAGATCAACCTTCTATTCATTTGATTACCTTCAGGCCAGATATTTATAACCCTGTAAGTTTTTTTTTTTTTTTTTAAAAATCAAGTGATGTCGTAGGCAATAGGGAGCTTGGTCCAGAAACTCTGCAGAGCATTCAATGCTTTAAGCTCTTGATATAAAAACAGTCTTTTAATAAAGGTATCCTGAAATGCAAATACATGACATTCTATGAAGTTATAATGAAGTTAAACGTGAACACTTTTGTTTCCTTGAAAGTAACCATCATTCTCCATCACGTATAAAAGAAGTGCTATTTATAGAGGGAACTGATGTACCATTTTTCTCAATTACCCTGTTGTTGTTAAATTGCATCTGTCTTTTCTCTTTGAGTGAAAAGACAGCATGCATAATATGAGCTTTTTAAATTAACTATGCTGAGTGATGGTGCTTGCTTTAAAGTCATCTTATGGATTTCACTAACTCTGACTAGATCCAACGCTGGATTTCCCCAATCACTGCTCAATACCTATAGAAAGGACAACACTGGGGCACAGATATTTAACCAGAGAACTGAAAATTTACCAATTTAATCTTCAACTGCTCTCACTAATATTAGACAGTTACTTTTTTGTGGGAGAAGGGAAGGAGGAAGAATGTCTTCAACTCAGTCCTCACTCTTGGCAAACTGTAATTTTCTTGGCAAGGTTTTTCAGAAGTACTTTGCCATGGCCTAGAGCTGAGAGACAGTTAATTGGCCCAAGGTCAGCCAGCTGGCTTTTTGCCTGGTTACAAATATATGCTGAAAATTCTGATCAGTTATTCTTTTAGGGAAACAAATGCATCTTCAGTGAAATGTGACACTATGGAGTGTTCCAGTTAGACTTGATCTTTTCTCCAATCTGTTCTTGATCCTTCCTGAACTGACACACAAAATGCAATCCTGCGTATATATTTGAATAAAAGCAAACTGTCGCAAGCATGAAAAGCAAAGTATATTGTATATTGTATTTGTATTTTACAATATATTCTTTTAATACAAAAGAATATATTGTATATAGCTCAGGTTTGAACTGTAGCGTCCTTGGTGCTCTCTGAGCTTGGTTGCTTGCTTGCAGATATTTCATTAACAATATAGATAACATCATCACTGCTAAGGAGTGTGGAGTTTGCTCCTGTTTTTATACAGTAACTTGCCCGGCCAGTGTTGGTAGGATTGTGGCTTTCTCCTTTGTAGTTTTTTCATTAGGGAATTGTTTCCTGCTTGATTGTTTATCTGGTGTTAATCCCTGCTGGGCATAAACTGCTGGAGCTGATCTTTTTGTTTCCTTATTAGATTTTTTTAATCTCTCTTTTGAATGGAGTATAAATGTGGTTTATGTCTATATTTCTATCGATAGCTGGTTTGTCTGAATGCCAAGCTTCCAAGAATTCCAAATTTTCTATCATGTCTTCTGATTGCTAGTTGGTGTTCAATGTTCAGTGATGCACTGTCTACCCTACATAGTGGCTGTTAAGAATCTTTACCTTCTTATGTTATATATTACTCAGTGGTGGGTTTCAAACATTTTTACTACCGGTTCTGTGGGTGTGGCTTGGTGGGCATGGCTTGGTGGGCATGGCAGGGGAAGGATACTGTAAAATCTCCATTCCCTTCCCAATCCAGGGGAAGGTTACTGCAAATTTCCTCCTGATCAGCTGGGACTTGTGAGGCAGAGAATAGATGGGGGCATTGCCAGTCAGAATTTTTACTACCAGTTCTCCGAACTACTCAAAATTTCCACTACCAGTTCTCCAGAACTGGCCAGAACTTGCTGAAACCCACCTCTGATATTACTCCTGATTTTTCTTCTTGGCTCTGAGTATTTTGGTTTAATTAAGATGTTTAGTCGGTTTGTCTTTTGGTTTAATTTAGTCGGTTTGTGTGCTACAATGATGCCATGTGGTTCAGAGGTGGGTTTCAGCAGGTTCTGACCAGTTCTGGAGAACCAGTAGTGGAAATTTTGAGTAGTTCGGAGAACTGGTAAATACCACCTCTGACTGGCCCTGCCCACATCTATTCTCTGCCTCCTGAGTCCCAGCTGATCGGCAGGAAATGAGGATTTTGCAGTAACCTTCCCCTGGAGTGGGGTGGGAATGGAGATTTTACAGTATCCTTCCCCTGCCACGCCCACCAACCCACACCCACAGAACTGGTAGTAAAAAATTTTGAAACCCACCACTGATGTGGTTGTTTCTGATGAACTTTTGATATACGATAGTATTATCCTTTTCATAATTTGGGTTGGCTGTGCTGTGAGTTGAGTCATCAGGCACTTTTTTGATAAACTTTCATGGGTATCTATTTTGTTGGAAAATGTGTAGGCAGTCTGTTTTCTTTTCCTGATATTCTGTACTACTGTACTGTATTTGTACTTGTATGAATAAAGATCTTACCTCATATGGGAGGTTGGTTTTTTATTTGGCAATGAAGCACTTAGTTAATGTAGGTTGTTTTTCTATAGATTTGCATTTCTAATTTGCTGTTGCTTCCTCTGTTGATAAGAATATCCAGAAAGGGTAATGTTTTTTTTTCCCCCTTTGTCACTTGTGAATTTTATTCCTTTGAAAATGTATGCCTCTTCTCTGATTATTCCTTTTTTTATTATATTGATGGTGTCATCTACATATTGGATCAATAATTTTGGTTACATGTGTGGAAATGTTATACTTTCTAAATGCTGCATTACAATTTCTGTTATGAATTCTTGATGGGGTGATCCCATGATGTTCTTCTGAGTAGTTAATACATTTGGCCATCAAACTGAAAGTAGGAAGTTAGGCACTGGTTGAGAGATCCATGATGATGGAAATTTCAATGTTAGTGTGTTTGTGAGGTTGTTGTGTTGTGCTGCCATGTACTCTTTCATTAATTCATTAGTTTCATTAGAACTGTGTATAGAGATAGTGCTGAGAGATTGAACAAAACCATAATTTCATCTTCTTATATTTTTAGGTTTTTTATTTTCTGGAAACAGAAAATGTTTGCTAGATGTGAAGAGATAATAATAGTAATCATAATTTCATCTTTTACTTTTAGGTGTTTGATTTTCTGGGGGCACTATAGTAGGGAGTTGATTTAACATACATATATAAATCAAAGTATATTTTGTAGAGATGGTCAACTTTACCCTATGAAGTTGGAAGACAATGCTTTGGGACTGCTTTTTCAATGCCATAAAGGCTCATGTCTCATTTTTACAATATAAGAGAGGTGAACTTACTAAAGCCTAAGAAGTACTGACTAAGGAAGAATAGAATACTGCCAAGTTTGCATATAGCTGAGATTTAAATAATGTCTAAAATAATGTTTCAAAACTCATGTACACAAAACTTTTTTTCTGCATACAAAAGATAGGATAATTAATAGATTTTGCCACTGAATTACATTATCACAATAGAATCACTAACTCAGGTAATCAAATTCACTATAATGAGCTGACTGGAAAAATGTTAAGATTCACAACTATGATGATTTAACTCTTGTAGCTATATGTGGATAATAGTGTGCTGTTAAATAAATATATTTGTTTTTAAATCAAGTGAAGCCCAGTTCTTTAAAAAGAAGAATGTCAGGGTTCCAAGGAACACCCCCAACGAAATAAAGCTCTGAGGCCTGAGGTTCCTCAAAGTTCCAATTTATTAGAGATGTCATGTTGGCACATCTGGGAAAACCTGAATCTGAAAACTTCCAGGTTTTCCATGCCCAGATGACAGTTCACAGCCCTGCCCCACACCCACAAGTTCATCACATTGTCCAATCAACTCTTCACACTCAACTGGATACAATCCTCAGGCAGTCTCCATCAGATGCAGGCAAAAGTCCTTGAATATGGAATGTTGCTATGACTAACTTTCTACTGCTCTAATAACAACCCCCTCCCAACTTCCACAGCTAAAATATGTGGCAGTTAAGAAGCAAAAAAGAAAATTGTCTTCCAAAACTGACAAAGAAGAAGAAAAGCTAAAAAAAAAAAAAATAGTAATTATTTTAAGAATATTGGCTTTCCAATGTAGTTCTGTAGATATCAATGTGTCTGCATATATCCCTGTAGAATTTTTTAAGCTTTGTGTCCCATCTGATTTTATTTAGTGTTGTATTTATTTCTGTTTATTTTTAAAAAAGAACATGAATGTAATGAAAACAAGAGGTTTATTTATAGTATATTTATTTATATTATATTTACTATATTATATATTATATTATACTATATTTACTATATTATATACTATATTATACTATATTTATAAAATGCATGTCTAATAGGTTAATTAGAAATGATTTTTTAAAAACAGCTTTGTTTGGAAGTAGAACTACTACAAGAAATAGACAGGGTGTTGAATTGAGTTGATATAGAGTGTCTGGGAAGGACTATATGACAACATTACATATTCTTCTTCTAGTAAGTGGCTGTATTGTGATTAATCAAGCTTTTTGTGGCAACAAGTTTTGACAGCGCCCCTCGCATCTTCTCAAATATCCCACAAGCTTTAAAAGGCTTAAGTTAACCTCCCCACCCCAACTTCATATTCAAAGTGGATTTTTTTCTGGTATTTAATATTCTCACAGGGGGGGGGGAAACTTATCTAAAAAACCCAGAGACACATTATACCTGCAAAAGTTTGAACTTTTTCATACTTACAGACTTTACCAGTGAAAGCCTTCTGGATTTGTTTTTAAATGGAACTTGGAAACCCAGATAATATCTTAACATATTGCTCTATCATCCAAGCCTAAGGTAGATTGTGATTGTGCAATTTATTACTTGGATGTAGGGAAGTCAGGGAGGACTGCAGAGCACTGGGAATAGTGTGCAAATTCCTCTTTCTAAAACCTGATCGGAGGGGGCTACATCTGAGAGAAGTAGAAATGGCTTTAATCACAGCTGCCAGGGAAGTAGCATTTCTTTCTCTAAGCCTATAATGATTTTTTTTTCATTCTATTTCATTGCTGGATTTAAGCTACATACAGATTCAAGGAGGCCTGTCACCTTTTAATAGGCTTCTTTTTTAAAAGTGAAGGAGAAAAACAAATTATTCACTCATATTCCCAGAGAAAGGAGCAATTTACAAACTACAGCAGCATAGCAAGGTACTGGTTCCATACCCAGGAAATGAAGAAAAAAAGCAGTTATTAAGTTAAAAAACACCCCCCCAGGAGATTATGATTTTCAAAACTGCTTGGGGACGGGGCAAACATAGAGAATTGAAAATGGCAGGTAGATCCATGTGAATGGAGTTTAAATAGATCTTTGCTTAATTCCTGCACAAACCCCCTTTTCTTAAACTAATATTGCTTATATATCCATCTTCATGGAATAAACAAAGTCAATTCAAGATCCCATAAAGTGTGGTATCACTAGTCCCACATGACATCCATATTCTCCATGGGTGTTTTAAATAAAACTAATTCCCATCCAACTGTGCTGTAAAAATGAACATAGGTACAACAGCATTCCTCGTTTCTCCATGTAGCTCTCTCTGGCCTCCTTTTGTTAGTCCCTCATTATCAAATTGGGAGGTGGTATGTGCCTTATTCAGGAAAACCTAAGAGACTGCATAATAAAAAGTTAACATGATAATATTACAATATAGCATGCCAATTTGTCAGTTTATTACAGTCTTGGACTATTAGAATATAATACACTTGCCAAGGCTGCCCACAACATTGCTTCACCAGTCTACTTACTTTGCAAGATGATTTACACATTTAAAAATGACAGCTTTAACTCACAATAACTTGCTAAAATTCTGCTGCTCAAGAAAGAAACATGTTTGCCTCCCCCAAAAAGTCAATTAAATATATTTAGTGTGAAATTATCATGTTCCATCTCAGTCCACCTTTCCTAAAATACTTAAACAAGAAGAGAAAAGAATCTGGCATGATTTATTGAGAAACAGTTTTATAGATTTCCTTATTAATTTCTTTTTAAATGTTTGAAATTTTGGAAGAATTACAAATGGATACCAACAAAGTTGACAGTTAAAACTCAGATATCCCAAAAAATTCCTTGTAGAAATTAGGACTTCCTTGGAAAAATGTACTTGCAATCATAATGAAACCACTAACAAAGATTTATCAAGATCTTCTTCTTACCTGAGTTTGTTACATAATGTTACAACCAGAGTTTCCCTGCAACAGTAAACATCTAATGTTGTTATAACACAATCATTGTTATAATGTGGCTTCTTTCTTTTTTCTATCCTTGAACTTTGGCTTCCATTCCATCCAAGGATCCACTTTTCTATTCTGCCTTTGCTTTACAGTAAAAACTCATGATGTCAGTAGCAATCAAGGCAACCAAGTATATATGCATGTGTATATGTTGGAGGTTTTTTTTTCCATGTGCATGGGGCATGTCACAAACACAGTACAAATCACTTTTTTCAGTGCTGTTGTAACTTTGAATAGTTACTAAATGAATTGTTGTAAGTTGAGGACTATCTGTATATATCTGTCTCTCATCTATGTATTATCTATCTATCTATCTATCTATCATCTGTCTGTCTTGCTAGCTAACTATGAGAAGAGAAGAGAAGAGAAGAGAAGAGAAGAGAAGAGAAGAGAAGAGAAGAGAAGAGAAGACAAGACAAGACAAGACAAGACAAGACAAGACAAGACAAGACAAGACAAGACAAGAGAAGAGAACATGCATTTAAAGCCGGCACAAAAACAAAAAATACTTCTGGTTAGCTAGATAAGCTTTATCTCACTAAGAAAAGAAAAGAAAAGACTTAACAATACTAACTAACTAACTAACTAACTAACTAACTAACTAACTAACTAACTGCTTCAGCTGCAAGCATCTGATATAAAGGGCTACTGGAAAGGAGGTGAAAAATAAGGTGATCACAAGATGATGGCAGAGCAGGGCTGTTAAACTCCTGGCCCAGATGCCGGATGCGTCACATGCTGGCCACGCCCATGCCTGGTTTAACGAAGGGGGGGGAAGTCCCGATACATCATGTGATGTCACCATGACGATGTGAAATCGACACCTCTCTGGTAGAAGAATAGCAATGTCTGTATCTCTCTGCTGCCATCCAGTGGTCATCCAGATTTCCATAGTTCAGAACTGCTAAACAAAATTAAGGAATTTATATTTGCCCAATTCGGAAATGCTCTATTAAGAGCCTCTATAAAATGGAATCCTGAATTAAGAATCAGAATGAATGTAAGAATGTAGTGTGAGGAGTCAGCTGTAAATATTTCCTTTTCTATCTGATTGCTTAAATATAGATAGGCAGTTCTATTATACTGCTTTATTCCCTGTTTAGTTGAGTGACCTTGAAAAGGGCTGTCTCACATTATTTTGAAAGTCTGCACTTCTGCAGAATTCTCTTTTTCTTATTGCTTTTAGTGATCTAACTTACATAGAAGCATTCATTTATGAAAACCTCTCACTCTTCCTAAATTATTTGCATACCAAAGAAAAACTGTAAGTCATCCGGAGCTGCATGCCTTTTTAGATCCTTTGTAGATGGTTTTGTGGGCACCTTATATGAGTATGTTCCCATCTCTCAGCTGGAGACTGAAATTTATTCCTTTCTTATGCTATGATGCTTTGAAATGTTAAGAGATAAAACAGGCAGCAGCATTAATGACTATTGAAGGTCATTTGACAGAACTTGCATTTCATTTTAGCGTTTTCTTTTTATTCATAAGTTTTCCCTCTCACATAGGTGAAATATGTTAGACAATATAGAGCAGGAGTCTTCAACCTTGGGAACTTTAAGCCTGGAGGACTTCAACTCCCAGAATTCGCCTGCCAGCAAAGCTGGCTGGAGAATTCTGGGAGTTGAAGTCCACCAGGCTTAAAGTTCCCAAGGTTGGAGGCCCCTGATATACAGCACTCTTCAGGCTTCATATGCTCCAGGCTGGTCAAAGACAATATCACATGTAAGGCAAAGCAACAAGCAGTGCATGCAACCTTCTTCCCACATGAACCTGTAGAACAGGGGCGGGTAACTGTGGCCCTTTTATGACTTGTAGACTTCAACTCCCAGAATTCCTGAGCCAGCCATGCTGACTTAGGAATTGCACAAGTCCTAAAGGGGGCATAATTTCCCACCTCTGCTGTAGAACTATAGGGCAAGTCATTTAGGCACTTCTTTGATTCCCCAGCAAGAGAAATACAATGGATAGTTCATATCACCAGCCATCTACTGCTTGACAATGTGCTGCACTCTGTCCAGTGGTAGGATTGGCAACTCACAACCTTTCAGTGCTGCTTCAGGGTAAACATTTTCTCTCTACTCATGCAAAATGTAGTCATCCAAAACCTATAAAAATTATAAGATAAAAATCACATGGAGGCAGATTGTGTACAAAGGAATTCTTAAACATTTAAGCTTATTGATTTTTCTGCTCTTTTACCGAAGAGCTTTTTAATACATGGAAGCTAGAAGAAATCAATGAACATAGTTCTCACCATGTATTAGTGTTATCGCTAAATCAATCTAAATGCATACTTTAACTGAAATAATATGGTGTAAAGTGCCAATATACTTGTATATACATTTACATTGCAATAAATATCATGTTATAATTTGCAAAAAAAATAAATAACATGGTTAATATGGCTAAGATCTTTTTATAGAAAAGATCAAATCTAAATTAAAAAATAAAGTAAAAGGTATGTCAATTAAATATAATTCAAGAACAATTTATATCAACATACTCTAGCTATATAATAGCTAATACAAACACATCGAAGAAAGCAAGTATATGGTGCCACAGACATAAAAATAAGAGAAAAGTTGAATAGCTCCTTTTTTGAAATTGCATTTATTAGGCATCAAAGAACCTATTGAAATATCAACAAAAAAGTTTTTTTTGTAGTGACTTAGTATGAAAAGGAAAGTGAAATGATTACAGCAATGGAAAAGCAGATACCAATTTCCAGTGTTTTCAACAAACAAAATGCATAAGCTTTGGGAAATAATGTAACATTACATGACACATAAATGTTTCAGTTTTTTAAATTGCAGGTTACTGTTACAAGTGCTTGGGCTGGCAGACTTTATTTTTGTTTTGTTTTGTGTTCACCATGAAGCATTAAAGTGAAACAAGGTAACTATAGTATCTTTGCTGATTATAATGTTTCTGTGAAGTAAAGATTTAAAAGTGCACCTGATGAAATGGAATTGCAAACACTTTATTAGTTCAAAGACTTCTTGGACAAATATAGCATTTTGAGCACCAAACTGCTTGATTATTTATAATTAACAAGAATTTATTAAATTGTTATTATGCTTTCTCCTTAATAATTAATAGTGACTAATAATAATAATAATAATAATAATAATAATAATAATAATAATAATAATAATAATAATAATAATAATAATTTTATTTCTATACCGCCCTTCTCCCGAAGGACTCAGGGCGGTGTACAGCCAATTTAAAAACACAGGACACAACAATGATTAAAAATTAAAATAATTAAATAGATTTGGCCAATTTAAAAGCCCAAAAATTAAAATACCCCAATTTAAAATTATTATGTTGATAGCTCTGCCTGGTGGAACAACAGGGTCTTCAGTGCGCAGCGAAACACCCGGAGGTCGGAGATCTAACGTATTTCCGGGGGCAGTTCATTCCACAGGGCTGGGGCTCCCACAGAGAAGGCCCGCCCCCTGGGTGTCTCCAGCCGACATAACTTGGCTGATGGCACCCTGAGGAGACCCTCTCTGTGGGAACGGACTGGTCGGTGGGAGGCTATTGGTGGCAGAAGACGGTCTCAAAGGTACCCGGGTCCTATGCCATGGAGCGCTTTAAAGGTGGTAACCAGCACCTTGAATCGCACCCGGAAGACCACTGGGAGCCAGTGCAGCTCACGCAGGAGGGGTGTCACGCGGGCACAACAAGTTGCGCCCATAACCACCCACACAGCCACATTCTGGACCAGTTGGAGCCTCAGAGTGCTCTTCAAGGGGAGCCCCATGTAGAGAGCATTACAATAGTCCAGCCGGGAGGTGATAAGAGCATGAGTGACCGTACGCAAGGCGTCCCGGTCCAGAAAGGGCTGCAACTGGCAGATCAGGCGAACCTGATAAAAGGCCCCCCTGGCCACGGCCGTCATATGCTCTTCTAAAGACAGCCGTGCATCCAGGAGGACACCCAGATTGCGAGCCCTCTCTGTGGGGGGCAAAGATTCACCCCCAATAGTCAGCGATGGCACCTGCTGACTATATCGGGACACCGGCAGCCACAGCCACTCGGTCTTGGATGGGTTGAGTCTGAGCCTGTTCCTCCCCATCCAGACCCGCACCGCCTCCAGGCAGCGAGACATCACATCAAGGGCATAGTTGGGGTGGTCTGGGGTGGAGATGTACAGCTGAGTATCATCAGCGTACAGATGACACTTCACCCCAAAACCACAGATGATCTCACCCAGCGGCTTCACATAAATGTTGAACAGAAGAGGCGACAGGACCGACTCTTGTGGCACTCCCCATGTGAGATGCCTCGAGGTCGACCTCTGCCCCCCTGCCAAAACGAACTGTGAGCGGTCGGAGAGGAAGGAGGAGAACCACCGCAGAACGGTGCCCCCTATTCCTAACCCTCTCAACCGCTGCAGCATGATACCATGGTCGATGGTATCAAAAGCCGCTGAGAGATCTAATAGGACTAGGACAGAGGAGCAACCCCTGTCCCGAGCCCTCCAGAGATCATCCACCAACGTGACCAATAATAATTGTTTGTGGATCTCATTATCATCCATTTGATCAGTTTGTGACTAGAGTTTGTGACTAAATATAGCCATTGTTTCCTCCAGATCAACTTTCTCCAGGGTCCTGTTTCAGCCTTATGAGGTAGTCCAGACAAAAAGCATATCCAGATGTACTAGTTATATTTTATTCTAAGTTTGTATTATTACCGTATTTTTCAGAGGATAAGATGCACATCCCCCCCCCAAAGATGGTGAAAATTTGAGTGCATCTTATACACTGAATGTAGCCCCGCCTACCCGCTGGCCCAACCCTTTGGCTTCTGCTTCCCAGCAATTTACCTCCTTGAAGCAAGCAGCAAACAGCTCTTTTCAGCTTCAGTACAGCCTGATTAGCACAAGCAGTTGATTGTCAGTTGGATCAGCCTCCCGACCATCAGATATTTCAGGCTGCAGGGATTGCCATTGCCTATTGCCACGCAGGCCTCCGCTGCTTGCTACAAGGAGGGAAATCGTTGGGAGGCAGATTTCTTTTTTTCATGTGCTGAAAATGAAAATGAAACTAAAGCAGCTGTTTGTTGTTTGCTGCAACAAGCAAATTGCTGGGAAGCAGAGGCAGATATTTTTCTTATTTTCCTTCCCCAAAAAAGTAGGTGCATCTTATAATCCAAAGTGTTTTATACTCTGAAAAATACGGTATTTTAATTTAACATATTTAGGGACTGCCCAGATTACTTGCAAAGCAACTGTTAACAGAATCTCGCAAGTCTGAAAACACATTTCTCTCCATTGCCTTTCCGGCCCAAGAAACTAGGGAGGCTCCCTTCTGAGACTTTTGTCACATCTACAATATTCTGCAGACTCTGCTGCCTTTTAACTGACCGTTGCTCTGGCTGCTGCTGTTCTTTTTATTTTCCAATATCATTCCCACAGACCTTTACTCCTGCTTTGCAAATGTATTGGGACTGAAGCCCAGAAATGCTCAGGTAGTATGCAAAAGTGAGCATACAGATAGTCCGCAGTTAATAACAATTGGGACCGTAATTTTCATAGCTAAGTGAAATTGTAATTCTAAAGGGGACATCATGTGACTGTGTTGCTTAGTGATAGCAATTCTGACACTTCCAGTTGCCATCTTTAAGTGAAGCCCACATTGTCATTAAGCAGGATAGTGTATGACCTCTTGCCAGGTTCCTCTTGACTCTTTTTTGGGGGGGGAAGTTGGAGTGAAAGTTGCAAACATGTGACCATGGGGACACTGTGATGGCCACAACTACAAGGACCAGTCACAAGTAGCACTTGTTCAGTGCTGCTAAAACTTTGAACAGTCACTGAATGAGTGGTTGTTAAATGAGGACTACCTGTATATCTCCCCCCCCCTATTTATTAGGAAAATATCCAACCCCCAAAAAAATCAACATTGTCAACAAATACACTATGGATTGCTTGTGAGTAACTATGTTTAAGAGATACTTTTTATTCTTGGAGCTTTGATGTAGGAATCTTGACAAACTTGACACAAGTGTGGTTTGAAAAATAAAATACATAAAATCACACATTATCTTCCTAAGTAAGATTATTAAAAATCAATCTCCCAGATTACAGATGAGCAATTTTGGGTGTCCATGGATGTGGACACCCAAATGTGGGAGTTCATGACCTCCATGACGGCCATGGACCTGACTCAGATTATACAGGGCCCAACTCATATTGGAGGACACACACTCGACCTTATTTTTCTCTCTGGACAGTGGATAAATGATCGTGGGGAGGGGACTCTATCTATTGACCCTCTTTCATGGACCGATCATTCCCTCCTTAGACTCGACTTTTCCTCCGCCATCCCCCGTCGCAGGGGTGCGGAACCAGTAAGATGGTTCCGCCCCAGGCGCCTGATGGAACCCGAAAGTTTCCTGATGGAGCTTGGGTCATTTCCCGCCTCCTTAGCCCACAATTCATCTGAGACCCTTGTCGTGGCCTGGGAACAGGCTGCGGTGGGGGCCTTGGATCGAATCGCACCTTTGCGGCCTCTGATCCGACGCAGATCCCGGGCGGCTCCTTGGTTTACCGCGGAGCTCAGGGAAATGAAGCGTCGGAAAAGATGCCTGGAGGGTGGTTGGAGATCCTCCCGATCCGAGTCTGACCGAACACAATTAAGAACCCATATTAGGTCTTATCTTGTGGCGATGGAAGTGACGAAACGTAACTATTTCGCCACTCT
Source organism: Arizona elegans (assembly GCA_022577455.1). Lineage (NCBI taxonomy): Eukaryota > Metazoa > Chordata > Lepidosauria > Squamata > Colubridae > Arizona > Arizona elegans. The sequence goes on along the minus strand of JAKOOJ010000002.1, from coordinate 32,768,163 downwards.
CATTGCATCTGCAGAAAATCACCCAGCAGCCCTGTTTAGAGTGACCCGCTCCCTCCTTAATCAGGGAGCGAGGGAGGACCCTTTACAGGGCCGTGCTGAGGACTTTGCACAGTTTCTGCAAGATAAAATCACTCAGATTCGGACCGGGTTGGACAGAGTCCGTTGAGGTGACAGGGCCTAGTCTCGGTGGAAACATCTGGGTTGAGTTTGAGCCTGTTTCATTGGATGACGTGGACAGGATTATGGGTAGGCTGGGGTCTTCCACATGTTTACTGGACCCTTGTCCCTCCTGGCTTGTTTCGGCAGCCAGGGAGGTGACTGGAGACTGGATCCAGGCTATTGTTTTTATTTCATCAAGCCGGCCTAGCCTAAATGGTTTTTAATTGGAATTTTAAATTTTATGGATTTGGGGTTTTAAATTGGGTAGCCATTGATTTAATTCTTTTAATTATCTTAACTTTTGCATTTGTATGTTTTTTAATTTTGGCTGTTCACCACCCTGAGTCCCTTCTGGGAGAAGGGCGGTATACAAATTAAATAAATAAATAAATAAATAAATAAATAAATAAATAAATAGTCAACGCTTCATTAAAGGAAGGGGTCTTTCCCGCTGCGCTTAAAGAGGCGGTGGTTCGACCCCTCCTTAAGAAGCCTAACCTGGATCCTGACGTACTTAACAACTACCGTCCAGTCTCCAACCTTCGCTTTTTAGCGAAGGTTGTTGAGTCCGTGGTGGCACAGCAATTCCCTCAATTCCTGGAGGAAACTGACTACCTGGATCCTTACCAATCTGGTTTCAGGCGTGGCCACAGCACGGAAACGGCATTGGTCGCCCTAGTAAATGATCTCTGGCGGGCCAGGGATGGGGGTTGCTCCTCCATCCTGGTCCTTCTTGACCTCTCAGTGGCGTTCGATACCATCAACCATGGTATCCTGCTGCAGAGGCTCAGGGGGATAGGGTTAGGAGGCACCGTTTTACAGTGGTTCTCCTCCTATCTCTCGGGCCGTCTGCAGTCTGTTTGGGCAGGGGGTCAGGGATCCTCCCGGAGGCCTCTCACTTGTGGGGTGCCTCAGGGCTCGGTTCTCTCTCCTCTGCTCTTTAACATCTATATGAAACCGCTGGGTGAGATCATCCATGGTTTTGGGGTGAGGTATCATCAATATGCTGATGATACCCAGCTCTACATCTCCACCCCTGACCACCCTAGGGATGCCCTTTCCGTGATGTCCCACTGCCTGGAAGCGGTGCAGGTTTGGATGGGGAGGAACAGGCTTAGACTCAACCCTTCCAAGACTGAGTGGCTGTGGATGCCGGCATCCCGGGATCTGGAGGTTCCATCCTTAATGATCGGAGGTGAAACCCTTGCTCCCTCCGATAGGGTCCGCAACTTGGGTGTCCTCCTGGATTCTCGGCTGTCTTTAGATGACCATCTGATGGCTGTAACCAGGGGGGCCTTCGCACAGGTCCGTCTTGTGCGCCAGTTGCGCCCGTTCCTAGACCGGGATGCCCTAGCCACGGTCACTCACGCCCTTGTTACCTCTAGGTTGGACTACTGTAACACCCTCTACATGGGGCTGCCCTTGGGATGTGTCCGGAGGCTTCAGCTAGTCCAAAATGCAGCCGCGCGGGTAGTTACGGGGGCGTCTAGATACTCCCGTGTAACACCTCTCCTGCATGAGCTGCACTGGCTACCGGTGGCACTGCGGATATGTTTCAAGGTGCTGGTGCTCACCTATAAAGCCCTTCATGGCTTAGGCCCAGGGTACTTGCAGGACCATCTCCAGCCATTCTCCCATCATCCTGTGCGCTCTCACAGAGTCGGCCTCCTCAGGGTGCCATCAGCCAAACAATGTCGGCTGACAACCCCCAGGGGGAGGGCGTTCTCTGTGGGAGCCCCGACCCTCTGGAATGGATTGCCCACTGAGCTCAGGACAGCCCCCGACCTTCTTTCCTTCCGTCGTGAGCTGAAGACGTGGCTCTTCCGCCAATTAAACTGATCCGTTTGGGGTACACTGGGATAATTTTAAATTGTTTTTTAATTGGGTTACTGATTTTAATTTGGTATTGTATTGTGATTTGTATTGAAGTTGTCATTTTGTAAGCCGCCTTGAGTCCCTAGGGAGAAAGGCAGCATATAAATTGCAATAAATAAAATAAATAAATAAATAAATGTGGCATTAAAATATTTTTACAGTTTATATGGCAAACCTGCATTCCTAAGGCTTGGTGAAAATGTTTGCCCTTCCTTCTTTCCTTCCTTCCTTCTTTCCTTCCTTCCTTCCTTCCTTCTTCTCTCCCTCCCTCCCTCCTCCCTCCCTCCCTTCTGCTGGATTAGTAGATCGCCTGCCCTTGCCCTACATCTAAGTAAACTTTACAACACAGATGAAAGGGCAATATTTTGCAACCTCTTCTAATCCATTACAATTTTCCATTTCAGGAAAAAAAAATTAAGAGTGTGGCATTGTAATAGGTACCTGTTACATTATGATTATGATGAACATTTCCTCAAATATTATAAGAATTCAAGTTTTATTCTCAAATTGCCCTTTATCTCTATTGTGCTGGCTGCTACTGTTATTTTAACATCTGAACATTGTAGATTTTTCTTTTTCTCCTGTAGGCAAGCATTCCATCTTGTAGAAAACAGTGTTCTGATGGGGTCAACATATTTTTCTAGCAGGAAAGGTCACATTCTGCATTTCAAACAAGATCTGGTTAACTCAAAAGAGAATGTGGGGGGGGAACCTTGTTTTACTACAAAGAAATTTAGACTTGGTAATTTACTTATCAATCAGATAACTTAATAAAATGAATCTCATTGAGTCTTTGTTTTGATCATACATTTGTTTCTGCTGCTTTGAAGTGCAAATGTAATTCCTATTCTTTCTCTTCTTCCCACTCCACCAGATCCATTCCATCATTATCTTTGCACTGATCTTTTTTGCTTGCTAATTTGAGAATATGTGTGCCCACAATCGCCCTTTACACAAATTTTCATGCTTGTTTGGGACAATCCTTATACCAACTGTATAATTTAAAACAATAATGAGGTGTGTTTTAAAAAAAACAACAACAACAACTTGGAAATAGGCTTTGTAAGTTTTATGGCGAACTTTGCTTTCACAGTAAACAATATGCTATCAGGCTACTGCCAAACTGATGGTTCAAATATATTACTTTGCCATTCCAACATATAGTTAGAATTGAACTGACCATACACACATCTGGGAGTCCAGTTGTTCATGTGTTTGCATTTGTTTGGAGACATATGTCTTGCTGTGTGAAAAAAAAAACAACAATATAAAATGACATTATTGTTGCAGTTCTTAACATTTGTCCAGCTTAGTTGCAGGCTCTGTTGATGCATTTATTATTATTATTTTTGCACTAATGCATAATGCAATAAAGAAGTCTTTTTATTAACCATCTTGTTGCTGAATTCGATACTGATTATGGCTGAAAGGAGGTGGCTGGCCCAGGGTCACCTAACCAGCTTCTTTATTTGAAAACCAAAACCCAAGTCTTCCTGTTCCTAGTCCAGCACCTTAACCACTACACCAGGGGTGAAATGCTCCCGGTTTGGACCGGATCACTCGATCCGGTAATGATGGAGGCGAATGGTTCGGAGAACTGGTAGCAAAAATCCCTCCCCACCCTCATGCCACCCAATCATCAGAGGCTTTTTATTTTATTTTTAAAAGCATTTTTTCTACAACGTCTTCAGCCGAAAAAATGCTTTTAAAAGTAAAAAAAAAAGCCTCTGCCAATCAGGCAAGTCAGCTGGGATCGTCAGAGGCTTTAAAAAAAAAAGAAAAGCCTCTGCCAATCAGGCAAGTCAGCTGGGATCATCAGAGGATTTTAAAAGCATTTTTCGGCTGAAGAGGTTGTAGAAAAAATGGTTTTAAAAGTTAAAAAAAAAAAGTTGGCCATGCCCACTCAGTCGTATTACCCCACCACCACCAAACCACGCCTACAGAACTAGTAGTAACAAATTTTACATTTCACCACTGCACTACACCATATTTGCCCTCTATATGACAAAGTGTGATGACTCCCCTGGATGCTTCCCCAGATGCTAGTTCGAAGGCGGATGATCTGGCATCTGAGGGCTATGAGGCAGGAGTGGAGGGGCCAAGCACAGAGGAACAACTAGAGAAGCAACCGACCGGGCTAGACACAGGAAAGGCGTGGCTGCAGCTCGGAAGTCCAGAGCCTTCAGGTAGAGAAGATACACAGCTGCAGGTGGTCAGAGGAGATGAAGAACTACCTCCTTCTCCAGATCCAAGAGCATGTAGAGACAGAGAAGGTCTGTCTCTCTGAACAACATGATAAAACCACTCTAAACATTTTCAGGTTTCTTTTGTATACACATTGCATATATCAGTTATTGGTCAAAACGTGGATTTTTTTTCATAAATTGAACATATTTACTTTGAGGATTTTATATATGGTAAAGTACCAAAGTAAAAAATGGATTTCATTTTATTTTGTATCCCCCTTGGCCAGTAATAATTGCAATATAATTGTAATAATTAAACATTTCTGATAACTATGGATCAGTCCTACATATCAATTGGGAGGAATTTGAGTCCATTACAGAACAGTTTCAATTCAGGAACTCTGGTAGGTTTCCTTGCATGAACTCCTCAGGTCTTTTCATAACATTTCAGTAGGATTAAGGTCAGGAGTTTGATTTGGCCATTTCAAAACATTAATTTTCTTTTGCTTTGATTTGGGTTCACAAACTTTTAAGCACCACTGTAAATAAGCTTAGAGATTGCATTTGATGTTTGAAAGTAGGCTTATAAAAGAAGTTTGAAAATAATAAATGGCAGAGCTAAAGAAATAAAGACAAGTTACATCATTTAGGGCATTAAGGTGGGGCCAATGATCAAGACAGTAGTAAGCTTACTGTATTTTCAAGCAACTGAAACTGAGATCAGTGGTCTATGCAGGCAAAGCTGGGAAGTATGAACGCAAAACAGGAGGTGAATTTAAATACCAAGGAGAGCAGATTTGAATCATCTGGTAGGCATCAAATTGGAAAAGCTATCTTTTTTTATTAAAGGAATCTTTGAAATGAATATTTTAATTTATTTATGACAGAAAGATCTAACACAAAATATTTTCCCTTCTGTACTATTTTTGTTTTCCCTCTAGCTCTTCACAATTTATTAGAAAAAGCCTCTCTTTCTCCTGAAAGAGTGCTCAAATGGATCTTGTATAATTTATTTCTCTGCCACTTTTCATCTTTTTTTTATTCTATTATTATGGCCTACTTTTTATTAATCATTCTGCTGGCCCGTAAAGAAGGGAACTTCATGGAAAAAGTGTTATGCCCTTCACAGTTTTATTACTCCTTCAGATGTCTGAGCACAGGCTGTGTGCCATAGGAATTGACAGTTTGTTAAACTATCCTTGATGTCTCAAGCCAAAACATTAAACAAATGCAGTTTTGCATCTGATCAGCCCTCTGTGTGGGTCAAGGCTGAATTTACAATATCAGGTTATTTCTTTTTCCAAGATAAATATAAATAAATAAATACACAAAACAAAAGTCTTGATAGCAAGTTAGCTTCAATTTAGGTGTAACAGGTCAATATAATCTCTCTTTATAATAAAGATAAAGGTAAAGGTATCCCCTGTTTGGTCTTTTCTAAGTGCCTTTCGGTCTGGGGGCAGTGCTCACCTCCGTTTCTTAGCCGAGTAACCAACATAGTCCAAAGACATTTTCCTTGGTCATGTGACCAGCATGACTATATGTGCATCGAATGCTGTATCTTCCCACCAAAGTGGTACTTATTTATCTACTCGCATTTGCTTCTTTAAAATGCTAGGTTGGCAAGAACTGGGGTGAGTAATGGGAGCTCACCTCATCGTGCAGCACTTGGGTCTCAAACCTGGGCTGTCAGCTTTCCAGCTGACAAGCTCAGCAATCTTAACTGCTGAACCAATAGTGAGATTCAGCCGGTTCTGTCTGGATCCTGCGAACCGATAGCAGCAACTGCCCGAATGTAATGCGCAACTACTATGCATGCACACTCACATTTGTGAACCGGTAGGGAAGGTAAGTGAATACCACCTCTGTACTGAACCACTGCATCCCGTCTCTTTCTAATGCTTAGGCTGAGTGTTGCCACTAGAAAGAAAAGAAAACACTAACTCAGCTGAATAGTTGTTAATTCTCGAACAGCAAACCTATGAAGTGTGACTCTTCCTTACAATGCTGATTTGTACCATATTTTTAGTTTAAATATTGCTATGATTTCAATATTTGACAATCAGCAGAAAAAACTTAATAACTCTTTTATATGCAGAAAGAAATTTGCAGAAATGTCCCAGGAAGCAGAAAGTTTCAGGCATCGACATTATCACATTAAGAAAGTCTGATGACATAGATGCTATTCTAAAATTCTGACACCAGTAATTTGAAGAAAGCAGTTAATGACTTGCTGATTCTACAATATTTTTGGCCATCTTTCAAAGAATACATGCTGCTATCCTGGATGTAGAAATATAAGGCTCCAAAGTAAACTATACAATAACCCCTACACCATCAGTGAAATGCATCTGATTCCAAGTTTAATCAGTATTCCTTCAACTACAATACATAGGTTGGATTTGTGTCATTAGATAAAAGACATCATTCACTTGTATCCACAGTATGTCAATACATTCATGATTAACATAAAATTATGTTTTGTCTGGTTACTCTCTCAAAACTCTCTCTGCTTTCTTGGAATAATGCATTACTAAAAAGGTACTATGCAAATAAACAATGGGCATAACTTAGAAAAGGAAGCTCCATATTCTAATTAAATGTAAGATAGTTTGACTATAATTTCAGAGTTAGAATCACTTTTGTAGCAAGGGACTCAGAAATTCATATATTATCATCAAGTATTTTTTAGACTATAGTGTAAAATCCACCCAATAAAGTGGAGAAAAATAGCAATAAACCAATATACCAAGATTATCATCCAAGAATAATCTGTTGCTGTTTTCTGTAGCAGCAGAAAATAAAAACATCATAGTTCAGTTCTTGCTGTCTGTAGTACGCTATTAAGTATACGATCAATTATCTACAATCTCTCATGGACACTCATATTTTAGTCTTACAGGTGTTGTAGAACACAGATGCTCTCATTTATATAATTTTTGAAATCAAAGGAAGATTGTGGAGTTCTCGGGGCTCTCTGAGCTTGCTTACTTCCAGACATTTCATTACCCAACCATGTAATATCAGTGGTGTGGCTTCCAAGTTCAAGTTTGCAGTGATAATGTTTTGATATAATATTATTAATATCATTCATGTTATAATATAAGCTGTTTCCTGGCGATACATTCCTCCCTTCTGTATCGTATAATCAGATCCATCTTTATATAAAATATTCAATGAACAGAAGTATAACATTTGAAACTGCAACATTCTAGAACAAATGAGAAAACATTTCTGCTTTGTGGGAGATACTGCAAAATCTATCATTTTAAAAGAGTGGTGTTTCAGAGGACGCCATTATGCAGCCACTGAATTGAAAATAATCAAGAAGTTTACTAAATCATGGTACAGCAAACCATATCTTAGCACTTCGCATGAATCAAGTTATAGTCAGTAATTGTATCTTGAATTTTTTTTCTAAACTGCTATTTTTATGCTTTCTACAGAGATGCTGAGTATTTGCATTCTAACTTCCATAGTAAAGTAACCTAGAAAAATATTGATTTTTGTTGTAAATAAACCAAAATTCTGTACCCAATAATATTTTCCTAGTTTATGTTGCTATTAACAAAATAATGTAGAACTTCCTTTTTTTCCCTTGCTCAACAATCACTAAAGTACCAGAAATTACCTTGATATGACAACAAAATCAGTTAGTAAAATAATAATAATGCATTGAATCTTTAGAATTCTGAGTTTGATTTAAGAGGGAAGGGTTGTTATTTGTTTTATTTTGCTTAACAAATGGAGAATGGAGCATGACTGCTTTGACATGTACAACTTCTCTTTGCAAATCATTGAGACCAACGCCAGTTATTCAGCCTACTGAGAACTGCAGATAGACTTTTATGTTCTATTTTTGAGAGCTGCTAGATTTGATTAGAAATTGTCTATATAATTAAATAAATAAAATATTGGTAGTTTTGAAAATGGAAAAGCAAGTGATCCTACATCCTATGTGCCTATTCTACTTTATCCCCAAGATATTACATTTAGAAATTAATTTTAAAGTACAACAGATAGTTATAAAAATGTTCTCCCTCTTCATATCTTATTTTTGTTTGTATTACTAAGGTCTCCATCTTTCTTTGTGTAAGAGAAAAATCAATAAAAAGATCTTGTCAAAAAAGCAAGAAAGAATTCAGCAGGAACCTATATACAACTGAACAAGTACCCTGATTAAGAGAACAGTTGTGAAGTTTCAGATACTAGAATGAATTATTCTATAATCACTAACTACTGTAATTTCCTGCACAGCAAAGTTGTAACAATTCATTACTGTTCAATCCATTCCCAATTAAACTAGGATATATTCTGAATTTATATCCAACCAAGCTTCTGTCAGACAGGACAGCTTTCACTATTGATGCATGCCCAGTTCATGCTGAACTGCACCTATTATTCAATCTCAAATATTGTCATTCTTTACTGTCTTAGATTTATAGTCCAGCTGTCACTGATAGAGAAATGGCTCAATATAATGACAAGAATATTTAACTCTTTGCCAAACTTATTGTTTCACATAGATTGTATCTTTTCCTAGCCATCTTTGTGAATCTTTCTTAGCGTCATGGATTTCCTGAGGCTTCAATCAGACTTTGATCACATATTTTATGGGGAGAACCATTTATCTATTCTGCTCCAATTCTCCAGCCAAATCAAGCATCTATTCATTTCATGAATAGATCACAATGAGCAGTGGATGGAAGAAACTATGGTAGCAACAATGGTTTCCAGTGCATTGATATTCTTAATATTTCCTATACAAATGCATAATGTAGCACAATAATAGCCATGTATTTGCTTTAATGTTGCTAAGCTAATGCTGGCGGTGGTGGTGGGAAGGATGAAACAAAGAGTAAAAGTCATTTAAGAATATCAGCATAGTCTCATAAGCCTTTGAATCAACTACATTTGTGCCAGGATTGTATGAAATTCTGATACTTATTTTCTTACTCATTGGCTTCTGAATCCTTGCCTATCATTCATTAATTCATTCGTTCATTCAAAATTTGACTTCTGTGACAGCCATTTTGTGAGAGTTCTCATAGCAACTTTTCAAAATTCTAAACAGTCCACTATCATCAAGCTAACTCTGATCTATCATATCTAAGGAGTTGGAAACATATACTTCCAAGATATAAAGAATATAGAAGTATAGTGAAGTATGGTACATTAATTTTACTGCAAGGTATGATTTAAATAAGAGTTGAAACTGGCTTTATTTTGAAGAATACTTACAGATAAAATTTCTATAATATGATACTAATTCAATGAAAAGTTGATGAGCAAAAGTGATTAACAACTTTTTTTTTTGAAAGGTCATATCTAATGTAGCATTTGACATTATTTAAAGTATCAAAGCACTTTAGCAAGAACTTGTTTAGTTACGGCCATTTTACCCAGGCCATTGAATTTATTTCCTAAAGCTTTACAATTTCCTCCTTCAAAGGAGTAATAATCCAACTGTATCTCCTGACATTTTTCTGGGAGATTGATCTTTACAGTCATATGGCTTTTATAAACATAGTACCCATAGTTACATGATTTATTTCATGCAGAAATATTTTCATATGTTAACTATCATTTCAGCTTGTCTTCAACCATATCAACCTATGCAATACGAAGCAACAAAATGTCAATTTGAATATTTTGTTCTTCTAAATGGTCCATAACCGAAAGAATTTTCTAGGTTGTCTGTGATTAAAAGGGCAAATTTATTCAGGAGTAAATCCACTGCAGTTATATAACTTTGAAAGAGTTTCATAATCAAAATATCAAAAGCTGGTGAAGTTCAAGAAACATCTATTCAGATGAGATAACATTGTCAGCCAGCAAACAAAAATCATCCATCTTTGTTAACTAGGGCCATCTTATTGTTACTATCAAGACCAGTGGTGGGTTTCAAAAAATTTTATTACCGGCTCTGTGGGTGTGGCTTAGGGGGCATGGCAGGAGGAGGATACTGTAAAATCTCCATTCCCTCCCCACTCCAAGGGAAGGTTACTGCAAAATCCCCAATTCCTCCCGATCAGCTGGGACTGATGCAAGGCAGAGAATAGATGGGGGCGGGGCGAGTCAGAATTTTTACTACCGGTTCTACGAACTACTCAAAATTTCCGCTACCAGTTCTACAGAACTAGTCAGAACCTGCTGAAACCCACTTCTGATCAAGACTGAGAGGAATGGTCTAATGCAGGGTTCAGAAACCTTAAACACTCAAAGAGCCACAAAGGTCCTAACCAGAAGCCTCCCGTTCAATTCTGGAGCTGACCGGAAGTCAGGTTCCCCCACCATAGAGTCTCCTCCTAACATGGCATCCATTTTCCTCTGCCTGTCTTAACTGAAAGCCCTAACAATTGTGGAGCTGACCAGAAAACCCGCCCCTTGCCATAGAGTCTCTTCCTGGTGCTCCATGCTTTTCCTCCCCATAACTGGAAGCTCTTCTCAAAAGTGTGGTGCTGATCAGTGACAGGGAGCCGCAGCAGAGGGATGAAAGAGCCACATGCGTCTCCAGAGCCACAGGTTGCTGACCCCTGGTCTAATGGAAGGTATTAGACTTCCCATAATATGCAGTTAAATAGAAAGCTTAAATTGCAACCAATAGTCTTTAGAATAAGAGAGCTATTCATCAAAAATACTAGATTGTACCCAACAGACAATAATGGAAAGGTCACCGAAATATCCATGTATTCAACTTATATACCATGCTAAACAATGGTTTGCTTAAGCATATTTTACTGAATAACCATAAAACTATAAACCATAAAAATTCTTTGCAAATTATACTAGTTAGTTTGCATGACATACTAAATGAAATAAATGATGTTCAGGCACAATGTGTAAATCCAGCCAAAGAATATGGTCCAACAATTCTTTAATCTGATCAGATGTTATCACCAACTTTTCTCCCTCCAACAAGCTGACTGACCATAAAAGAGTCAGAAAGTGATGCTCCATTCTTCATCAGGACCTCTTGGATCTCTGGGTGACTGCAATAGATTCCAACACTCCAAGCACTCCACTAAGCTAATGTGAGAAATTGACAGTAATGCCAATGTGAATGTGATCTCTTAATAAGACCATCCTTTATGGTAGGTCAAAGCAGGGATAAGTGCTCAGTCACTCAAGCTCTGGTCATCTCATGGTTGGACTACTGCAACATGTTCTACATGCAGCTATCCTTGAAGAGTAACCAGAAACTTCATCTGGTGCAGAACACTGTTGCTGGGGCAGTTCTTTGGGTCCCTAGGGTGGCCCTTGTTACATTGCTGTTCCACAAGTTGCTAGTTTGCTTCCATGTGCAATTCAAGGTGTTGGTTATCACCTATAGCAGGGATGAAATTCGACCGGATCAGACCGGCTCAGGTGAACCAGTAGGGACAAATTGAATCAGTTTATCAGTGAACTGGTAAAAATCATCCCTGGTTGGCCCTTCCCACACCCATCCAGTCGCCGCTCACCTCTTCCAGCTCCTCACTCGGCCCTTCCGGCTGCTTGATATTCCATAGAATTCAACATTAAATGCAGCAGAGAGAATCCGAACTTTTCTCCCTCCATTCACAGCGGAGCTGCTGCAGCCTTTCCCTTTATGGTTCTTTGACCCCCAGGAGTGAGTGGGCATGGGGGGACCATAAAAGGAGCAGCTCCGCTGTGAATGGAGGGAGAAAAGTTCAAATACTGTCTGCCACAGCCTTCACTATGAGCCCTTCTTGTGCTCATACATACATTTTTTCCTACCGTGTTCGGTGAGCATGGCTTGGTAGGGGGAGTTCTGTGACTGAGTGAGCATGGTCATGAAGGGCATCGAGTTTGCAGCACCCACTCAGTCACAGGACTCTCACCCAAACCACGCCCACAGAACCAATAGGGAAAAAATTTGAATGTCACCACTGACCTATAGACATGGGTCCAGGTTATCTGGAGAACTGACTAATCCCAATGAGATTAGCCTACTCCATCTACACCAGTGGAAGAGGCATGCTGTGGCTCCCAGGAGTCAAGGAATTTCAGCTGTTGGGATCCAAGAGAAGAGCCTTACAAATTACTAACTTAAGTGCACCATAACAATGCAAACTGAAAAATTGTGAAAACCTTATCAGGATATCATGTAATATATTTCATTATACCCCTTCCCCCACTTCAAATTTACTCTGCCAGCAGATCCCCATAGACCCAGGTGGCTTTCAAAACAAATTATCATGATGACAAAGAAACAAACAAAAGAAGATGAAAGTATTAAATGACGAGAAAAATTCATGATAATTGAACACAGACTTTTATCATCAAACAAAGACAAGGAAACATATCTTAATGTAGAATGTCAACAAATATTGGAATAGTACCAAAAAAAGCAATATTGTTAAGACTGGAGAACTCACTTTGACATCTATGTCTAAAGTAGATTGCAGTCATTCATGGACACAATCTACCAGATATAAAGGAGCATAAAGGAAGATGAAAAGAATATACTCAAACCATTTAGAAGTGGTATCATTGATTGACAGAAACATATAGGAAGAGTAATTCCAATGCCAACTCCACTAAAAATGACATATTATAGACAATAGACTACTTGTCAAATAGGAAAGTTCCAGGGAAAGATGAAACACCCATTGAATTCTGGAGAAAAAGAAACAAAATTCTAATTCTATGTCAACAGATATGACACTAGGATAATTAGGCATTATAGACATTAGGATAATGTTTTAATACAAATAGATATGAAGAGTGAAATATGGGAATTATGAATAAGAATTAAGCATTAATTGGAAAATTAGAGCTTGAATAATGGTATTACTAAACATGCATAAAATATGATTAGCAGTGAAATGATAAAATTAAGCAATGAGTGATTAGATAATGAAAGAATATATTTTAATGTAAGCATGTGTATTAATAGTAGAATTATACAGATTGGATGATTGGAAAGAACATGAATAGATTTACCTTATATGTTTAAATGATTGCGATTGGTATTAGAATTGTACATTGAAACACTGAACAATGAAAGATGAAACTTTAATATAAATAGATGTGAAGAGCTAAATAAGGGAAATATGAATAATAAAGCAGGTGAAAAATGGAAGATAGAAAAGAAATGTCTTTGAATACTATGGTGACATGAAAAAAAGTTAAAATAGAGATAAAAATAAGAGGGGAATAATACTATATGCATATATAACAAGATATATGTAATAATAGGAGGAAAGTTTAGAAATTGAAGGGCGGTAGTATTAGATATGGTTAAACAATATGAAACAATGAAAATGAAATGTAATAACCATGAGTAATAATATTATATCTATTTGTAACCCTAACCCTAACCTTTTTGGTGGCTGACAGTGAATGAACCCTCAAGCTTCCACTACAAACTCCCACATATTCACATATTCATACATACCTAGTCATGTTCATCAGGGGTGGGTTCTAAAAATTTTTTACTACTGGTTCTGTGGGCATGGCTTATTTTGTGGGTGTGGTTTGGAGGTCATGTGACTGGGTGGGTGTGGCTAGCTGGTCATGTGACCGGGTGGCCATGGCTATGTGTATAGGGACTACTCAGAGGTCTGAAAAAAGTCATTTCTGACAGGTCCTCGTACTTATGACCATCCTCACATTTATGCCAGTGCAGCATTCTTAACAACCATGTCACTCATTTCACAACTGCTTCTCTTCACCATGGTGATAAGATAGGACAAAAAACATAAAATGTGAGGACAGTCGTAAGTTTGAGGACTGGTCAAAAGTGTGAGGACCAGTCAAAAATAACTTTTTCAGCCCTCTGAGTAGTCCATATGCAAAAAAGGATACAGCAATAGAGAGGGATGAAGGAAGGGAAGGGAAATTAGAGTAGGAGTGAGGGTAAGAGAGGGAGAAAGAGAAAAGGAGAAGGAGAAAGGAAGAGGAAGTAGGGAGGAGAAGAAGAGTGGGGGAAGAGAAAGTAAGAAGGAAAGAAAAGAGAGAGGTAGTAGGCTTGAGGAGAAAGATTGCTGTGCAATAAAAAAGATGAAAGGGAAGAAAGCCAACCCCAAACAAATATAGAGATATTAAGATAAAGAATGAATTGTTAAACTTTAAAGAATAAAAGAGAACAAATATGAATAAATAGCAATAATTAGAAACACACATACAAACATACAATGTATTTTCTTTGAACAGAGTATTTGGCCGGTTCACAAATTTAAACAGTGTTTAGTCATTTCAATTAAATTTACAATTTCTATATTTCCTTTTTGCCATATTTATTCCTCATCTATTTTTTTAAAAAGCCAATATTACCCTTCATCCTCATCTCTAATTTTAATCAAAGTCAATTTCCCCCTTCTATGCTATATTATACCCCTTCCCATTGTCATCTATTTTTATATCCATCCTCACATTGGTTAATAATGTAATATTACAGTTGTTTAATTCAAATTCAACATTTTAATATAAATCAATTAGTTATATAACTATCTTTTTTGTATATTAATCAATATGAACATGAATATTCCAATTATTTCCATGCAATCCAATTTCTTACAAATCAATTAATTATATTTACCAATAATAATAAACCAAATAATTTCCCCCATATATTCCTCCAAAGCGCAACTTAACCATTTCTGCTTTCAACACAATATACAATTAATAGTATCTCAATTATTACAATTCCCTAGTTAAATAAAGCTTTTTTTCTTTTGTGTTTTAAAATCTTGAACTCTCCTCTTTTGCCCTAAATTTCCTATTGTTTACAGTTTTGCACCTACCTTTTTTGGTGAGGAAAAAGAAAAAGAAATCTCTCTCTGCCTCATTTTGTCACGTTGCAGCAAAGACCATGCTTTACTTTCAGTTTCGTTTTTTCAGCATAGCTAGGGGGAAAAAAATCTGCTCCAGCAGCACACTTTGCAGCTAGCAACAGAACCCTGCGCAAAACAGCTGAGAGCAAATCAGCTGAGAGTCGGGAGGCCGATCTAATCAACTTGTGTTAATTAACCTATGCTGAAACTGTAAGGGGCTGTTTTTTCTATTTTTGCAGGCACCGTCTACTCATTTGTTTTCTTTTAACACTGATCAGCTGTAGGGCGTCCCTTTGAAGCCCCACGGCAAGAGTTTAAACAGGTTTTTTTCCCTCTAGCCATCAGCTGGGACTCAGGAGACAGCAATAGATTGAGAGTGGGCAGGGTAAGCGAACAGGGACCGGGCCGGGAACCGGTTTGGGGGTGTGGCCAGCCAATGTTATTACCGGTTCTCTGAACTATTAAATTTTTTTACTACCGGTTCTTGCGAACTGGTGCGAACTGGGAGCAACCCACCACTGCAACCCACCACTGATGTTCATGGCTATGCCTCTTTGTGTGTATGCTGGAAGTAGTGACCAGGAACGAAGGTTTCCTTCTGTTTGGGTGAAGATAATAAATTAAGTAGAAACACTGCTCTTTCAGGGAAGTTTTGACATCAAAATTCACTGCTATAGTTTCTAGGACTTCAAATAGGTTTGAAAGCGTTATGGATATTTAATCACCTAGGGCCGTGATGGTGAACCTATGGCACGGGTGCCACAGGTGGCATGCGGAGCCATATTGGTGGGCACGTGAGTGTTGCCCTAGCTCAGCTCCAGTGCACATGTGCGTACCAGCCAACTGATTTTCAGGCCTTCTGGGTCCCACCGGAAGTCGGGAAACTGGCTGTTTCTGGCCTCCAGAAGGCCTCCGGGCGGGATGGGGAAGGCTATTTTTGCCCTCCCCAGGCTCCTAGAAAGCCTCTGGAGCCTGGGGAGGGGGAAAAATGGGCCTACCGGGCCCACCGTGCCATCACGTGCCAAAAGCAGGAGGAATATGGGAAGGTCACATGTGCATGCGCGGGAGGGCGAGACGCATTGAATTATGGATGTGGGCACCTGCACCCGCGACCCCCCTGCTCCCCCTGCTTTTGGCACACGATGGCAAAAAGGTTAGCCATCACTGACCTCGGGATTTGATCTAAATCTATTGTGATCACCTGCAATTCTCTAGTATGTCTTTAGAAAACCTCAGAATTCCCTACAAGGTGGATAAAGGGGTATTTGTTTCCCCCTTTTTTTTCAAAAAAATCTTTCTTCTGAAATGATAATTTAATGCCTTAAGTTTTGCAAGGACTTAAGGATCTTATTTCAGAAGTTCTCCACTCCATAGACTCAATCGATGTCACCTGAAATCCTTCTCCCGTTATGTTTGTAATCCAGCCTTCAGGCTGATAAAAATTCTGCATTCTAAGTATTAATTACTGTCTATTTAAATAAAAAACTCTGCTAAACAGTGAATGCTGGGAAGTCAAGAAAAAAAAAAGAAAACCAATAAGGAATTATTGAGTTTTTGAACTCATTTCAGCTAAATACAACTTAAAGCATGCTGTTTCCTTACGTAATAATAAAAGTTCAGTCTTCTATTCAATTCAGTCTTCAGATTGAATCATTCAATGTTTAGAAACAAAATAAAATTATTGGTTGTAATTTGAAACGTCAGTACTCTAAATGCTAAAGAAAACGTTAATGTATGATTTCATGGCCATAAGCTTACCTACATGTGTTGCTTTGAGAATCAGACATAATGTGGTTTCTAAGAGGTGATCCCAGCTTAATGGCATGTAGTCATCATCAATCATGCTTTTACTATTCAGTACTTAATATTTTTATTTGGTATTTTATATCTAAGCACAAGAACTTTTTCAATGATACCATTCATGCATTTAATATTTATTGTATCACATTAGTATGTGTTTCCACAACATTGAAACAATGTCCTTGAACACAGTTATAATAAGGCATAATTTGTATAAGTAGCAGTAACATGTGGTTGTTCTAGTATATTCAGTTTGTATTCATATTCAATATAAATTAAAATAGCTGTCAAGATTGAGCATACTATTATGATAGCAATTGCTATTTAGAAAAGAATTTGTGGGAATATGAAAAGGACAATAGGTTAAAAGAGTTTCAAGATGATTTATTGTAAATACCCTAAAACAATGTTTCATATTTGGAAGTCATTATGAATACTTCAAATGCTGACTAATTGCCTAGTTACTTTTTGCATTGTAGATGAAGGGAATGGCTCGCCACTTTAGAAGCTTTTTGCCTCGATAGAAGAGAAAATGGTACAAAGAGCAGCTGCATAGATTTATTTCAGTTGAATCTTTTCAGCTCTAGAAAAATTGAAATTTCTCTTTTCTAATATCCTAATTTAAAAGGAATATTTTATTTTATTTGGTACAAAGTGAATAGCCCAGAGTTGCTTAATAGAGATATGGGTATCTAAATTGATTGATTGATAGACTGACTGACAGACAGACAGACAGACAGACAGACAAACAAATAAATAAATAAATTGCCCATAAAATTATGCTACCAATATTCTGAAACTCTGTCTTAGGATGACATCCCATTTTCCAAATCAGAAACAAGTAACCTTGCTGCTTGTATCTCTGCGATTTATATTGTTTTGTTTCCTAGTATGATTTGATTGCTTATTAGTAAGCTATGACTATCGCTAAGTGTTGTATCTTATGATTCTTGATGAATGTATTTTTTTTCTTTTATGTACACTTAGAGCATATGCACTAAAAACAAATTCCTTGTGTGTCCAATCACACTTGGCCAATAAAGAATTCTATTCTATTCTATTCTATCCTATTCTATTCTATTCTATTCTATTCTATTCTATTCCATTCCATTCCATTCCATTCCATTCCATTCCATTCCATTCCATTCCATTCCATTCTATTCTATCAATATCTTGGAACCTAAGAATATTTTATGAAAACATTCCTTCTAGTAGATTTCCCTTCCCTAGCAGGTATTATATTAGGGTCCTTCAGCTAAATTGTTACAAGTAGAAAGACAGATAACAAGTGAGCAAGAACCATTAACAATACACTGATGCAATTACAAAATGTGTTAAATAACTTCTATGTATAGTGTTGCATAAATTTGAGGATCAGACTCAATAAATGATCAGGAACAAAGTATCCAAAACAAAGTACAATTTATTTACAGTAGGCATTCTATATTCTCTGAATGATTGCAGATAGAAGCAAGAAGGAGGTGCGTACATCCCCTTTTTATAACAATGAGACGGAGTTATAGGTAGGAGTGGTTACATATGAATACATTAAGAAAGGAAGGGTGGATTAACCCCTGATGTTCTATGAACATATATTATCTCCATTTGAGAATAAGGCATTTACTCGTGACAAATCCCCCTCTAAATGCCGATTTGACATACAACAGTAATTACACTCAGATTCAGAACAATATAAAACTTGTAGTTTTGAAGTTAAATATTTGTGTTGTTTTGATTGCAAAGGCTTAGTCCGTATGTCAGCTATTTGTTCTGAGGTTTTGTAATGAATAGCTTTAATGAATCCATCTTGAAATAATTGTCTTACATGTTTGAATTTAATATCTATGTCTAGATCTTTGACCAATAGCATCAGACCTAGATATCTCTATAGCAGCTTTGTTATCTTCATGTATAATAAAAGGTAATGAAGGGCTCTTCCAGACATCTGATAACAAATCATTAAACCATACAAGATTATTAGAGGCTTTAGACAAACAAACATATTCTGCCTCAGTAGTTGATGTAGCTACTAGATCTTGTTTCCCAGTATACCAGTAGACTGGACAATTGTTAAGAAAAAATACATAGCCTGAAGTGCTTTTTCTGCACTTAGTGTCACCTGCCCAATCTGCATCAGCATAACAAGTGAGAATGGGTTCATTAACATTATTGGGTTCCAACAGTAGACAGAAGTCTAAGCTGTGCTTCAAATATCTTAGTATTCGTTTAATGGCTTCCCAATGATACATTAAAGGTTTACTAACGTATCTAGATAATAAATTAAGGGGTAGAGCAATATCAGGTCTAGTCCAATTAGATATATACAAAAGGGAACCAATAACTGATTTGTAAAGTGTATTATCTTTAAATTCAGGGGATGACTCATTCATGTTTCTTAAAAAATCAGCTTGCATTGGAGTATCACAAGGCTTTGCATCATTTAAATTACATTTATTCAGGAGTTCTATAATTTTATCTTTTTGAGATAATTTAAATCCCTTTTTTGTCTTGCTGATTTGAACTCCAAGATATTTATTTACTTTTCCTAGTGATTTCAAAGAAAAATGTTCATTCAGTTTCGTTACACATGTATCTCTTTTCTCTTTATGTTTACCAATATATAAAATGTCATCCACATAAATTAACACAAATTCTAGTGAATCACCATCCTTTCTGACAAAGAAACAATTGTCTGCAGTTGTAGCATTGAAATTCATAGTTTTGAGTACATTGACCAAACGTTCATACCAACGTCTGCCGGATTGTTTTAGTCCGTAAAAACTTTTGTTCAATAACCAAGTTTCATTCCTATTTGTATATTGACTATGAGGGGCTCTTACATATATCTCTTTATCAAGCTTTGCGTGTAAGTATGCAGTTTGTATGTCATATTGAAAGACATCAAGATTAAGTGCAGAGGCTATAACTAAAGCTGTCTTAACACTTTCAGTCCTTACAGTGGGAGAATATGTATCTGTATAATCCTCAGGATACTTTTGAGCATAACCCTGTGCAACTAATCTAGCTTTATATAATGTGTTGCCTTCTTCCAGATTTTTAATTTTGAATATCCACCTGGTGCCTATAATTGTTTTGTCCTTTGGTGCAGGTGTTGGTGTGAATACATTTAATTCTCGTAAACTGTCCATTTCTTTGGCCATAGCTAATTCCCATTTTTTTCTTTCTTCAATGGGAAGTTTTAATACTTCCTCGTATGTGTTGGGTGTTGATGCTTCATTATTTATATACATTACGTAGTCCTTATATTTGCTTGGTACTTGATTTCTGTTACTCCTAATTGTTTTTTCTGGTTTACTATCGTTATTGTGTAAATATCTTGCTTCCTTTTTAGTTAATGAATCTGTTTTTATTCTGGGGTGATTATGCTCTTCCTTTTCTGTCCTATCTTGGTTTTTAATGTCTGTCTTTGTGATGGGAAATATTTCATTAACATGTATCTTAGACCAATTGGCCTGTTCATGAAATACAGCTGTTCTAGAAACTATGAATTTGTTATTATTATCAATAAATCTGTATCCTTTTGTACCTGTTTCATATCCCATGAATCTAAGTCTTCTGGATACGTTATCTCCTTTATGTCTCAATTGTTTTGGTATGTGTACATCCGCTGTAACTCCAAATATGTGCATGTGGGTTATTTTAGGTTTTTTATCGTACATTAATTCATATGGTGTTTTGTTTATGACACTAGACCAGGTTCTGTTTAGAGTATAATTGGAATATAATAAGGCTTCTGACCAGAATTGTTTTCCTAAGCCAGCATCTTCTAATGTACATCTAATCATGGTTTGTAGTGTCGAGTTTTTTCGTTCCGCCACTCCATTTTGGAATGCAGAAAATGGGCTAGATGTAAAGTGTAACATTCCTTTGTCTTTTAGCCATTGGGAGAATTCTTTTGACATGAATTCAGATCCCCTGTCTGTCATGATTTGTTTTATTTTAATATTGTGTTGTGTTTCTACACGTTTGTAAAATTCTTTAAATCTTTGAAATGTTTCATCTTTGTGTTTTAAAGTATAGACAAATCCATAACGACTATAGTCGTCTACAATAGTAAGAAAATACCGTTTTCTATATGTGATTGATGGGGTTAATGGGCCAACTAGGTCCATATGTACCAGGTCAAAAGTGTGATTAGATGATCTTGTTGCTTTTTTTGGTCTGGGGTTAGTTCTGAGTTTTGAGGATTTACATACTGAACATTCCAAATAATTTTTACAATTTTTTATTTTAACACCTTCAGCATGTTCAATCATTTTCTGTATTACAGGAAAGCTAGCATGTCCTAATTTTCTATGTAATATATGTGCACATTCATCATGATTGGTTTTCCAATTGTTGGTTTTTTGTTATTGAGTGTATCACCAATAGATGTATTTTCGTGATTATGATTTGTTTCATGTTCCTCATTGTCACTATTACTGATGTTTTCATTCTCTATGTTAATGTCATTTTCCATGTTTGAATCAATGTTGTGTAGCCATTTTTCTTCTGTAATTAAATATGGTAGGCCTCCTTTGATAATCACATTACCTAAATTTGTTTTGTTTTTCTCTAGAGTTGCTTTTCCCTTTGAGAACACTATATTTATGTCAGAGTCCCTGCTTAGCTTTATTACACTAAGTATGTTATGAGGTATTTCGGGTATTAATAATACCCCCTCTATTTTCCCTAGACCGGGTAAATTTACACTTCCTTTCCCAATAACTTGGACTTCTTCTTGATTGGCTACCTTGATTACAAATTTATCTTCTATGAAGGAAGGTAGTATTTTCTTGTCATGTGTTGTGTGATTAGTTGCCCCAGAATCAATGAGCCAAGCATTATCTTTTGAATTTTGTTTGTTGGTTATGGTATGTTTATCTAATCCGTTTAATGATCCAGACTTCCTATCTCTTGAGTTATCTCTGCCCCCTCTATGTTCTCTAAAATTTGGTGAGTGTCTATACCTGTATCTATCAATAGATGATTGTCTGTTGTGATATCTGTTTCTATAGTCTTGTTTTTGTCTTTCTCTAAGAAACTTAGGACAATCTCTTCTACAATGTTCTTTGGATCCACAATTATAACATTCAATTGATTCTCTATGTTTTTCTTGAAATACTACTCTCTTAGTCTGTCTATGTTCCATGTATGTACTTCTGCGGCTTCTTCTTAAATTATCCTCAGCTATTAGTCTATTCGATAAGTTCTCTATGGATAGGTATCCCAAATTAATTGTGTCTAAATGTTATATGTAGTTATCCCATGATGAGTCTAATGAGTTAATGATAACACTTTTCATTGTTTGGTCTGATATTATTTCTCCCCTTAAATGAAGTTCTGCTCTGATTTTGTTTAGTGATTTTAAATGTTCACTTACAGTAGTCCCAGGTTTTATCCTAGCTGAGAAGAAATCATTAGACATTCTCATTGTAGTTGCTACACTTTCACTATGAAACAATTTAAACATGCAATGAATTATTTCTGAGACAGTCAGATTATGCTTAATACTATGATACATAGCAGGAAATATGCTAGATATTAATAAGTAGAATGCTCTGTGATGCAGGCAGTCCAATTTTAGAGTCCAAGGTTTTTTGGGAGGGTTAGTTATAAAAAATAATAAATTCTCTTTTAGGAAAACAACCTGAAGTTGTTGACACCATTCTTGTAAATTAATACCGTCTATTCTCAATTTTGGGAAATCATTAGGCAAGTTCCCAATATTATTCGTTGCATTACTTACAACTGGAGTCTGTCCATGATCTTGTAAATGTTGAAAGTTGCAGAATGGTGTAGGAATGCTTGCAATCAGTCTGAACGGTTCTCTCTGTTCTTCATGGCCTCTGTAGACGATTGGTGCTTGCTTCCTTTCACCGAAGTTGTCCTGGTTGAGGTCTCTGGCACTTGGAATCATCTGCGGCATTGGTGAGTATTTGCAAGGTTCTCTGGGTTCAGGAGTTGGTGTTCCTGCCGTCCGGGTAGAAGTGGGTGGATTCTGAGACGTTTGCTTGCTTGCTTGCCTTTTCTTTATTTTTTGATCGGCGGCTTTCGTTGATTTATTTGTTATTTCAGATTTGGGCCAAAGGTTGCAAAAAGCGTTTTCATGGCTGATTCTATTTGCAGCTCGATTGGAGTTTCTTCGATGTCTGTATCAGATTCTTCTGAAGAGTAGAATTTTTCTTTTTTACTTTTCACACTGTGCAGGGCTTTTCACGCTAGACATTTTGAATTCTGTTTTCTGATTGGCTCTGCTTCGCTCATCTTAGTGGTTTGTTGAAACCAAACTACAGGCAATTCACTCACTGTTTTGAAGTCTTTAGATTCAGTTGCTACGATGTGATTTTCTCTCGCTGCTCCGCTGACTTTTATGATGTCTTGGAGGTTCGCGATGAGGTTTTTGTCGTCTTTTTGGCTTTTCAGCAGTCTCAGTATCTCTGATCTGAGATCATTGTTTTCTATTTCGTTCTCTTCTTGGTCATCAGATTCATCGATTACCTCTTCATTGTCTGTAGTGCAGTCTTCAGATTCTTTTGTTATTATAGTTGTAGATTCATCGATCATTTCTTGATCTGTTTCCATTTCTTTATTATGTGCCCTGGTGTTGGGTCTTTCTCTTTTGTTTCTGGAGTTTTCTTTCTTAGGCATGTCTATTTTTATTGAGTCAGTTAACCATCCTCTGCTAGCAGTTTGTTGCATAAATTTGAGGATCAGACTCAATAAATGATCAGGAACAAAGTATTCAAAACAAAGTACAATTTATTTACAGTAGGCATTCTATAGTCTCTGAATGATTGCAGATAGAAGCAAGAAGGAGGTGCGTACATCCCCTTTTTATAACAATGAGACGGAGTTATAGGTAGGAGTGGTTACATATGAATATATTAAGAAAGGAAGGGTGGATTAACCCCTGATGTTCTATGAACATATATTATCTCCATTTGAGAATAAGGCATTTACTCGTGACATATAGGTACAGAGGATGTTGTGGCCCCGCCCTCTGAGCCTGTCCCATCGGAGGAAGAAAGCTCCAAGCATGAGGAAGAGTAGTCAGCCAGGCCTCCCTCTCCAGGCCCCTCCCCTCTGGCATTGTCTCAGGTGCCGGCCGAGGGAGAGGAGATCAGAAGGGAGACAGCTGGTTCGTCTCAGAGTGATGAAGAAACATCATTCCTGGACGCACGCCTCCGAAGACGTGATAAACGATTGCAGCAGCTTAGGAGGCATGCTAGGGATTAGAACTGAGTCACTGGACCACACCCCAGAGACTATATAATAGAGGGTAGTGGTCAGGGATCCTTGTGACGAACAAAAGTAAACCTTGGATAGTCACTAAAGCCTCGTCCGGAACTGCTGGGAGGAATATTATTTCTGCTTGGACTTTTTTGTACATTAGTATCTTATCTTTCTGTTTGTGAAAATAAAGTCACTTGGCAGAGGGTGTGTCTATCGCTGCCAAGTGGGAGATAAGACCTGGGTGCGTTCCAAAGTGTTTCCTTAACCCTCGGCTGGCTGTGTTTGTGTGTGTGTGGGGACAGGGACAGATCAGAGGAATTGTAATACGAAGCTTGCTAAATTGCATACAAATTGCCCCAACTTGCTAAATAATCCATTCTACAAGCTATTACATATGCAAAGAAGGGAACGCACCATTATTTTCTTGCCAACTTTTTACAGGTTAGGACAAAAAGAGAAATTGCTAAACATTTCTGTCCTGCCTCTTTCCTCTGGCAGTTGAATCTATTGGATCATGATCCCCTTCTCTACTCTTCAATGCTCTCGTCTGTTGATCTACCTCCCACTTTTAATAAATCATTCACATTTGTTCTTTATTGATGAGCCATCAATAAAATCAGCTTGAGACATACAAAATAATTTCCAACAAAGAGCAACTCTTTAATCACATGCCTGTAGATAATAGAATATTTTCTAATATATCTTAAATGTATTTTTCAAATTGAAGAAAGAGTCCATTCTGCCAGCAGTTTCTTACAATTGGTATGTGGCAAAACCTCTTCCATGAAGAATGATTTGTTGCAGTGGCGCAGGGTTAGAATGCAGTACTACAGGCTACTCCTGCTGATCACCAGCTGCCAGCAGTTTGGTAGATCGAATCTCATCAGGCTCAAGGTTGACTCAGCCTTCCATCCTTCCGAGGTCAGTAAAATGAGGACCCAGATTGTTGGGGACAATATGCTGACTTTTTAAACCACTTAGAGAGGGCTGTAAAGCACAATGAAGTGGTATATAAGTCTAAGTGCTATTGCTTCCAATCAATATTGTGGTCTGATTGTATGATACTGCAGATGATCAATCCTGACAGGTAGACTCTTGCTAAAGTCTTGAACTTTAATTTCTTTTCCTGAATTTCTATTTGCACCATACTTGACAGAATACCAGTTTCAGTATTATAACTCCCAGAGGAAACAACATTCTCTTCCTAGCCAGCTATGCCAGCATATGTCCATGAAAAATGAAATTACTGAATTCTATTATTTGAGATGTTGTAGCATTAGTTTGTTGTTTCTGTTGAAATATGTAATATTCAATCTTTATATAGGATTGTCCTATCTTTTTTTCCTTATACAAATGTAAGGACAGTGTACTTGTATTTGTATAATGTAAGAGCTCAGTGTGGGATAAACCTCCTTTCTGAGTGAAAAAAAAAACTTGAGAGAAGCCCACTGCTATATAAATATGTTCTACTTCTTTCCCTCCCATACTAAATACCCAGAAAAGTTTTTAAGTATTGAGAATTTGGGCTCACAAATGCTTGTGTGCCATTCTTCAGGGAAGGTGAAAACACCATAGCATTTGGATATCTATGGAGATTCTCAATCATCCAGGTCAGGGGTCCTCAAACATTTTAAACAGGGGACCAATTCATGGTCCCTCAGATTGTTAGGGGTCCAGACCAGCTGGGTGGGCATGGCTAGGTGGTCATGTTACTGGGTGGCTATGGTTAGGTGGTCATATGACTGAGTGGGTGTGGCCAATTTAGCAGTCCATTAAACAATACACACAAATTAAACTTTAATTTGTTATCCTCCTGGGGGTGGAAAGGTTAGTGAAGAGATATAGCTGCCTTGGGGTGTGTGTGAGGGACTTCTGTTTGTTTGTGTGTGTATGTGTGTGTGTGTGTGTCTTTCTCCCTACCTCTCTCCCTCCCTCTCTCTGGAGGCTTGGGAGGCCAAAAACAGGACCATTTTTGGCTTTCTCAGCCTTCAGAACCACTCTGAAATGGGCCTGTCTTTGGCCTCATGGGGCATCCACATATCTCGTTTTTGGCCTCCTCAGCTTGCAGAAGATGGGTGGGGGCACCAGCTGGTAGGTGGGGTGATCTGGGCGGGGCAGTCTTGTGGTCCCGCATGGGCTGGATTAATGGCTTTGGTGGGCCATATGCGGTCTGCGGGCCGTAGTTTGACGACTGCTGATCCAAGTCATGGTTTTTCTAAAGGTGCTTTTCAAAAGGCAATTGGACTTTCTTGGTTTTTTTCCTTTAAAACTTTTTTCTTATCATCTAAGCAGCTTCTTCCATTTACTTTGATAAAAGAATTCACATATCTGAAAAACAGAACTGAAGAAGCTTCTTGGATGAGAAGCAAAAAGTTTTCAAGGAAAAAACCCCAAGAAAGGCAAGTTGCCTTTTGAAAAGCATATTTGGAAAAATAGCATTTGGATAGTCAATGGTCTAAGCTTCCATAGGTATTACAAATCACTGCATTTCTCCTGAGGTCACCTTGGGTTGAGACAGAATAGCAAATTGCATACACATCCTAAATTAAGATGCATAATAAATTCAATAAAACTATTTAGATAATCTCACAAAAACTTAATCTTTTTTTTCCCTTTAGGAATCAATGCCACAACTCCATAGCTAAATTACTTTTATTGAGTGATTTTAATAACAGAACCATGCAAGTCTGATTGTGTTGTAATCAGGGATATGTCTCACTAAGAATTTCCCTCATGTTTTCTGTTTGTTGTGGATTTACCCCTCATTATTTTGGTAAAATATTTCACATATCTCTGTCAAGGTCATCATCTTTACAGTAGCTTATATATCTCTGAACCATAGTTAATCACATCTGCTTTCAATGATCTTGTCTCACTGGAGTTTGCCCTAGACAAGGAGAATAAGCCTATTTTGTGCTTGGAATTTCTGCCAAAAATGAGACCATCAAGGCTCAAAGTTGAGAAAGATCATCCTGCTCTACAAGATGTTCCACCAATGGCAGGCAAAACAAAAGATAGTTCAAATATACCACTAATGACTAAAATAAATGCTTCCATAATTCTGAATTACATCCTCATAGTCTCCTGGTATCTAGGCCGATATCTTAACTACTAGGGTCCACCTGCATATTTTGCTACTTTTTTAAAATAAGTGTTTCATTTTCATATTTATTTCATGATGCTTCCAAACCCTAACTGGCCTATGAAAATAAAACAATGAAAGAATGTATAGCTTTTTAAAGGAATTTGATATAAGAACCTTTATATTTCTTTATCCTGTTAAAACTCATTTGTACTGATAAAAGATGCAGGACAAAGGAATTTTGTTATTGTGACATTCAGTTTTACACAATCCACTTTTAAAGACACTAACTTCAGTTTTGCTAGTACTATGTCATAAACTCGTTTAATCAAAAGTCTACATAATTCTATATTTTTAACTCATAAGAACATTTATTTTTATACAAAAATATAAAAATATGCTTCTGATACACAGAATATGCACAGAATATGCACAGCTATGCAAAAGATTCATATTTCAAGATATCTATTTGTGCAAAATAAACAAACATTTATAATAAAAACTACAGAACATTATCCAGGTTCCCAAAGCGAGAGCTGTAATCTATGCAAAGAAATAATAATAATAATAATAATAATAATAATAATAATAATAATAATAACAACAACAACAACAACAACAACAACAACAACAATTCCTCACAGAAAACCTGCTGTACATGGATGACCTGAAGCTATATGGAAAATCGGAAATTGAGATCCAGTAACTGACCAATACAGTTTGAATTTTCAGCACTGACATCAGCATGGAGTTCGGCCTGAACAAATGTGCCACAGTGGCACTGAAGAAAGGGAAGATCGTAGACAGTGATGGAATTGAAATGCCCAATGCACAAACCATCAAGTGCCAGCAACCTGAAGCCTACAAATACCTGGGCATACTGCAGCTGGACAACATCAAGCACGGGCAAGTGAAAAATGTGGTCAGCAAAGAATACACACAAAAGGTCAGGAAACTTCTAAAAAGCAAACTGAATGGCGGTAACACCATCAAGGCTATAAATACTTGGCCATACCCGTCATCAGATATACTGCTGGGATCGTGAACTGGACACAGGCAGAGCTGGACAGCCTGGATAGGAAAACAAGAAAATTGATGACCATACACTATGCATTGCACCCGCGTAGTGATGTTGACAGGCTATATTTGCCCAGAAAAGCAGGAGGCCGAGGACTTTTTCAAGTGAAGCAGACAGTCGAAGAAGAGAAGCATGCTCTGGCAGATTATGTAAAAGACAGTGTTGAACCAGCTTTGATGGAGGTCAACAAGAGGAAGCTGCTCAAAGTGCAGCAAACCAAGAATCAATATAGGAAAACAGCAATGCAAACATGGGCTGACAGCTGGTGTAATAAAGCACTGCATGGACAGTTCCTTGAAAAGATCCAAGGAAAAGTAGATTAGGAAAAGACCTGGTTATGGCTGACCAACGGAACATTGAAGAAAGAGACAGAAGGCCTGATTCTTGCAGCCCAAGAACAAGCCATCAGAACAAATGTAATCAAAGCCAGAATAGAAAGATCTGCTGATGACCCCAAATGCAGACTCTGCAAAGAAGTGGGTGAAACCATTGACCACATACTGAGCTGTTGCAAGATAATAGCTCAGACTGACTACAAATGTCACAACACAGTCACTCAGATGGTCCACTGGAACTTGTGTCACAACTATCATCTGCCTGTAGCAAAAAACTGGTGGGATCATAAGCCTGAAAAAGTGGTCGAAAATGAGTCTGCAAAACTGCTGTGGGACTTCCGAATACAGACTGACAAAGTTTTAGAACACAATACCCCAGATATCACAATTGTGGAAAAGAAAAAAGTTGGATCGTCAACATTGCCATATCTGGTGACAGCAGAATCGACGAGAAACAACTTGAAAAAGTCACCAGATATCAGGACTTGAGAATAGAACTGCAGAGACTCTGGCATAAACCAGTGCAGGTGGTCCCAGGGGTACTCGGCACACTAGGTGCTGTGTCTAAAGACCTAGGCAAATACTTTAAAACAATTGGTGCTGACAAGATCACCATTGGTCAGCTGCAGAAGGCCACTTTACTGAGATCTGCTTGCATAATCCGCCGATACATCACACAGTCCTAAACGCTTGGGAAGTGTTCGACTAGTGATTTGTGATACGAAATCCAGCATTGTTATTTCGTTTGCTGTGTATACTGTCATTTTTGTGTATATAATAATAATAACAATAACAATAACAACAACAACAATATTATTATTATTATTATTATTATTATTATTATTATTATTATTATTATTATTATTATTATACGTTTCGGTACAATTTATTGATGTACAATTTATTGACATTGCGGTACCAGGAGATGCCAGAGTCAAAGAGAAAGAACTGGAAAAAATAATGAAATATAGCGACCTGGCCATTGAAACTATGTGATTATGGATGAAACAGAGAAAGAGGAACAGGAAGAGGAGGAGGAGGAGGGGGGAAGAGGAAGAGGAAGAGGAAGAGGAAGAGGAAGAGGAAGAAGAAGAAGAAGCAGAAGAAGAAGAAGAAGACTGAAGTTTGAATGACTATGTGAACTAAAGTACAGAAAAATTGCTGCAGGCTGTGAAAATGGAGAACATTATTAAAACAACAGAAACAAAGACAAACATAAGGAAAAACAGCTAGATGACAGATTAAATAGATAGAAAATCTATTGGACAGCACTTGAAAAACATTGAAGGAAAATTTGATAACAACTTGACATGGGCATGGCTTAAGATGGAAACCATCAAGAAAGAAATGGAAGGTTTAATAGCTCACTGCTCAAGAATAAGCACTACAAACTAATGCCATGAAAGCGAAGATACAAAAATCCATTGATAATCCAAACTGCCAACTTTGCAACAACAAAATTGAATGTTTCACATTTAATATGTGAGTGCAGCAAAACAGTACAGATTACAAAGTTAGATATGACCGAGTTGCTAAATTAATCCACTGGTCATTATGTAAAAAATATGACTTAGCTGTATCCGAAAAGTCATGGGAACATAAAGTGGAAAAAGTTGTTGAAAATATGAAAGTGAAGATCTTGTTGGACTTTTGAATACAGACAGATTATCATTTGGAACACAACACATCAGATATCACAGTTGTCGAAAACCGAAGCGTACAATTGATTGATATCGCTGTACCAGGAGATGCCAGAGTCGAAGAAAAAGAACTGAAAAAAATATGAATATTTTTCATATTCATATGAATATGAAATATCGCAACCTGGCCATTGAAACTGCACGATGAAACATGTGACAGTGATACCCATTGTTATCAGGGCACTTGGCACTATGTCCAAGAATTTTACAAAGTACATCAAGAAATTGCAGCTTCTTGCAATAACACCAGCAGAACTGCAAAAGACTGCACTACTCGGAACAACATACATTTTAAGAAGATACTTGGTCGATACTTAGGATGCTGGCAGCGACCCGTATCAACCATAAGAGCCAGTCAATGATATTTGTGATACATTTTTAAATGTTTAACTGTTCAGTTGACTGAGTTTCATGTTTAATGAATAAAAGTTTATTATAATAATAATAATTACACATAGAATTACATTTAGAATTACACCAGATTTGGTCTTAACTAATCTTTTAATTTTCTTTGAAATGGAACAAAATATCATTTAGTTACTCTGGTCCCTTAAAATTTCCTTTCTGGTTTTCCTTTCAATTGATTTAGTATTGTGGCTGTAGTTGCTCCTGCTGCTTGTTAAAAATCTGGAGCAAAGATTTTGCTCTTCATTTTTTCATGTTATATGCTGCATATATCATCTTCAGTTAGAAATACTGTCAGTGCTAAACATGCTGAAAATGTAAGACTCACTGCTAGTATTAGCTTTCAATAATTTTATTCAAATAGAAAAAAGAGAGACCAGGCAAAAACTTTAAAAGGTACCAACATTACCTTTTAAAATGCATGTACTTAATGCTCACATTCTCCTTAATTCAATTATTAATGACAGCTTCATATGAAGAGAGCAGACAAGACTATAACTTTCAGTGCCAAAAGCAGCTCATCAAGTTCTGTGAGATGAACAAGAACTGAGGAACAAAATATCTGTATCTACATGAATTCATCTCTGCATGTGAGATTCATAGTATTCATCATCTACTTGATCTGCTTTTTTTATAATTTTAGCACTATGTATTTGGTCTCTGTACATTTTCAAATGGTATTTCATTTCATTAACAGCTTGAATAAAGTGCACTTTCAAAGCATTTGTCTGATCAGATCCAACTTGTTCTGATCAGAACAAAATTTAAAAGTTGTGTTTCATTCAACCCAACTTACCTACTTGCATCTTTTTTTTTTTTTGAACAAACAATTTTAGGGAAGTTTTCTTATAAGTACAGTGATACCTGATACTTATTTTTAATTGGATCCAATATTTTTAAAGCTTTTTTTTTAACATATCCTCCAAACGGGATAAAATATCCCTTCATGTTCTTCACATTTCCAGCACAAATTTAGAATTATTTCCATCACTGGTCCAATACTTCCATTCTTCTTCTTTATACATCAGCTGGGACCATGAAAGATTAACAGACTGATTCAGGACTTTCACTGAAATCCAGAATTGGAATTGAGAGGGAGGGGGGAACCCAAGAGTCACATAACACTTAAGAATGTCCAGAGTGCTTATGATTTAAATGTAGCCAGCATTCCAAACTATAGATTATTCTACAAACTGAGACATATAGTGTACATTCTCATGAGTAAGGAATGATTCTTTGTGATATACAAAGTCAACTTATCTCAGCCTGGCTCTCTGCTGAAAATAAAGAGTCGTTTGATACAAAAGAGATAATTCAGCAGAAGCCCCTGGAGATAAGTTAATAAAGAACAAGATTTTTCCTCTCTTCATCAGCCTTTATTCAACACAGTGGAACTTCCAAGAAATTGGAAAAGTCTAGATTACTGAATAAGGGGAACATTTTTTTGCAAAAGGATTTTTGTTTCTATAAAAATAAAAATGCACATAGCTAGTCTTTTTTTCTTTTACTCTTATTTGTTGTATTATGAAAAGTTGCATGTTCTTTATTTCTTTATTGCAAATTATGAAATTGGGTATTTAATTTGAGCCTTGATCCTGACGTCAGACTATGTTCAGGGAGGTACAGTTTTTTTGATATAGTTTTTATTATTTGTAATAATATAGTTTTTATTATTTGTAAAAATAATAATTTACTAGAAGCTTCCCTGCATCACCACCTGTGTTCTATAAAGCTCTAAAACATACTGGAATGGGAAAAGTCCCTGAAGTTTCAAAAACAATGAGATTAACAAAGTTAAGCATAATAAATGCAGGAGATACATACTGAAACCCATTTTCAGCTTCTTTCACCATTGGCCATATTTCCAAGAGACATTACACAAGAACTGCTTCCTAGGTCTTCAATTATGTGAACAAATGAAAAAAAAGAGCAAAAGTCAATAATGCATAAGATTTATAACAGAAGCAGAAAACTTATTGCTTTCTAGCCAGTATAAAATTACAACTTCCAACTTTAATCATGCCATATAGCAATATTCTAATATCAAGAAAGATATTTATTTATTTATTTGTTTTAATTTCTATACCGCCCTTCTCCAATATAGGACTCAGGGCGGTGCACAGCCAAAGTAAAATCCAGACATAGAAAGATTAAAAAACTGATTAAAATAATTAAATAATTTGGCCATAATTAAAAACAGTTCCAATTTAAAATAGTTTAAAAGTTTGACTCAAGCCAGCCCAGCTAGTTGGAATAGATGGGTTTTCAGGGCCTGACGAAAAATCCGGAGGTCTGTTATTGTACGTAACTCTGGGGGGAGGTTGTTCCAAAGGGTGGGCGCCGCCTCAGAGAAGGCTCTCCCCCTGGGGGTCGCCAGCCGACATTGTCTGGCGGACGGCACCCTGAGGAGGCCCACTCTGTGCGAGCGTACTGGCCGGTGGGAGGCTATTGGTGGCAGAAGGCGGTCTCGTAAATACCCCGGCCCTAAGCCATGGAGCGTTTTAAAGGTGGTCACCAACACCTTGAAGCGCACCCGGAAGACCACCGGAAGCCAGTGCAGCTCGCGCAGGAGAGGTGTCACATGGGAGCGCCTCGTCGCCCCCATAATCCCCCGCGCGGCCGCGTTCTGGACCAGCTGGAGTCTCCGGGTGCAACCCAGGGGGAGCCCCATGTAGAGAGTGTTACAGTAGTCCAGGCGGGAAGTGACGAGTGCTTGAGTGACTGTGCGTAGGGAGTCCCGATCTAGAAAGGGGCGTAACTGGCGTATCAGGCGAACCTGATAAAAAGCCCCCCTGGCCACGGCCGTCAAATGATCTTCCAAAGACAGCCGTGCATCCAGGAGGACGCCCAAGTTACGAGCCCTCTCCGTGGGGGCGAGTGATTCACCCCCAATAGCCAGCGATGGCATCAGCTGGCTATATCGGGACGCCGGAAGCCACAGCCACTCGGTCTTGGAGGGGTTGAGTCGGAGCCTGTTTCTCCCCATCCAGGCCCGCACGGCCTCCAGACACTGGGACATCACTTCAAGGGCATCATTGGGGTGGTCTGGGGTGGAGATGTACAGCTGGGTGACATCAGCGTACTGATGGAACTCCACCCCAAAACCACGGATGATCTCACCCAGCGGCTTTACATAAATGTTGAACAGAAGGGGCGAAAGGACCGACCCTTGTGGCACCCCACAAGCAAGGTGCCTCGGGGTCGACCGTTGCCCCCCTGTCAACACAGATTGCGACCGGTCAGAGACGTAGGAGGAGAACCACCGCAGCACGGTGCCTCCCACCCCCAACCCCGCCAACCGGTGCAACATGATACCATGGTCAATGGTATCAAAAGCCGCTGAGAGGTCTAACAGGACCAGGATAGAGGAACAACCCCTGTCCCGGGCCCTCCAGAGATCATCCACCAATGCGACCAATGCCGTTTCAGTGCTGTGCCCAGGCCGGAAGCCGGACTGGAGCGGGTCTAGATAGACAGCTTCATCCAGGTACCGGGGAAGCTGTTGCGCCACCACACTCTCAACAACCTTCGCAATGAAGCGAAGGTTGGAGACTGGACGATAGTTAGCCAAAACAGCCGGATCCAGAGAGGGCTTCTTGAGGAGGGGCCTCACAACCGCTTCTTTCAAAGCGGTCGGCAGGATCCCCTCATTCAAAGAAGCGTTAACAATCTTCTGGAGCCAGCCTCGTGTCACCTCCCGGGAAGCCAGTACCAACCAGGAGGGACACGGGTCCAATAAACATGTGGTCGCGTTCAGCCGTCCCAGGACCCTGTCCATGTCCTCGGGAGCCACAGGATCGAACTCCCCCCAGGTAACACTCTCAAGACCTGCCTCAGTCGTCCCGTCCGGACATACCCAGTCAGAGGCCAGCCCTTCCCAAATCTGAGCGATTTTGTCATACAGATACTGCACAAAATCCTCAGCATGACCCTGCAAGGGATCATCCCGCACCTCCAGATGAAGGAGGGAGCGGGTCACCCTAAACAGAAAAGGGTGGCTGGGCGATTATCTGATGACGCAATAAGAGCGGCAAAATAACTCATTTTCACCGCTTTTATCGCCACTAGGTAGGTCTTAATATGAGACCTCACCAGTGTTCGGTCAGATTCGGAGCCACTGGTCCTCCAACTACTCTCCAGGCGTCTTTTCCGGCGCTTCATCTCCCTAAGCTCCTCGGAGAACCAAGGAGCTAGGTGAGTTCGGTGCCGGGTCAGAGGCCGCAAAGGCACGACTCGGTCCAAGGCCCCGGCAGCCGCACTATCCCAGGCGGCCACCAGGTCTTCCGCCGAGTCATGAGCCAGAGTCTCAGGAAATGGCCCAAGTTCCATCTGGAACCTATCAGGGTCCATCAGGCGCCTGGGGCGGAACCACCTGGTCGGTCCCGCCTCCCTGCGGCGGGGTGCAGCGGTCAGAAAGTCCAGTCGAAGGAGCAAGTGGTCAGACCATGACAAGGGTTCGATGGCTATATCCCCTATATCAAGGCCACTCAACCACTGACCAGAGACAAAAACTAAGTCCAGAGTGTGTCCCCCCATGTGAGTGGAGTCATGAATTAACTGAGTAAGGTCCATGGCCGTCATGGAAGCCATGAACTCCCGAGCCACCTCAGACGTTTCACCGATAGATGGGAGGTTGAAATCCCCCATGATGACAAGTCTGGGGGTGTCCACCGCCACCTCGGCTATAACATTAAGCAGCTCAGGCAGGGCCGTTGCCACGTGGCAGGGAGCCAGGTACGTGACCAACAAGCCCATCTGTACTCCACGACCCCACTTCACAAAGAGGGACTCACATCCGGCTATCTGTGGAACAGTGGTCTCCCTTGGATCCAGACCTTCCTTTATGATAACCGCCACCCCCCCGCCCCTGCCCTGAGCCCTCGGCTGATGAAATGCGCGGAAACCTGGTGGGCACATATCCACGAGGGGGACTCCCCCCTCCTGGCCCAACCAGGTTTCCGTAATACCCGCCAGGTCCGCCTCCCCCTCCTGAATAAGATCATGGATGAGGGGGGCTTTATTAACAACGGACCTGGCGTTGCATAGCATCAGCCGAAGGCTCTGGCCCTGAGAATCTGGACAACCTGGGGAACAAGAAAAGCATTGGGGACCGGAATGCGCAATCGCTCTGAGATAGCGAGTGCGCATTCCCGGAACATGATATGGTCCCCAGCTTCCGCCATATCTGCCCCTCCCACTCACTATGCTGATGGAACAGCCCTCTTCAAATCGAACTCCACCCCACTCCCCGACCTCCGGTTCTATGTCCCTAATGTCATGGCCCTTCGCTAAGGCTGGTCTTGAACCCGGTGGATTTCCCCCAGGACCCACCTTAATCCCCCCCGAACCCCTTAAGATTTTTGTTAAAAACCCGCTAAAAAACCCACTTAAAAAACCCCTCAAACTCTTCTTTGCTGCATGCCATCTCTCGGGGCTCCAACGCCCGTCATCAAGATAGGCCCTCGATAGCGAAGAGGGCCAGACCTGCGAGAGGGGGGAATCTCGCAGGGCACGAAGGTCATTCACCGAGTACATCTGAACATCAAGGGGGGGTGATAGTCCATGGCCAATAACCAGGGGACAGTTTGATGTTATCACAGTCAAGAGTGAGTGCCAGGCTTCAACAGAGTTTCAATGGGACACATTGGACCTCATTGCCCTCTCACGGCAATGGCAGGAGTAAGAATGCTGTTTCGAACCGGTAAAGGGTGACCCAGCCCCCCTCTCACGGCGGCTGGTCAACCACGATCATCCAAAGAACCGGAGTTGAGACAGTAGCTGTGAACCTACTCCACCAAGGCTTGAATCCCCAGATGTAACCTCCATTCAATGGAGGAAAGAATGGGATCAGGTCAGTCCACATAGTCCGGGGCAGGCTCAACGGTGGAGATCATAGCAGTCAAAAGCTCTAGGGAGGTCAAGATGATACCTAGTCCAGGAGATGATGATGGGGGGGGGGAGGAAGAGGAGAGCCAAGGCAAAAAAACGCCAGAGGGGGGAGAAAAACCCTCAGTCATGGTCCAGCTCTCCCCCGTCCCTCCAGATCTTCCTAATAATCATGCTGTTCGTCTCGCCCAGCCTTCACAAATCAACATGAAGGCCTCTGGGCCGGTCAAGGGCCAAACAACATCCTACGATCACCCAGGAGGTCTAAACCACGGCGGCCCCTTCCTTGAGCTGGCGGCCGCCATTTCCACGCTGCCAGCATCGCCGTCGCCGCCGCTGCCAGCCTCCCCGTCCTCAACTCCTGAGTTAAAGGAATTTAAGAAAATATTGTCACCAAAATAAAGCACAAATTACAGGGAGCCTCCAAATTGTTTGGAAAGGGATTTCCTAAGAAGGAAAAATAGATATATCAAATTGCTGCTATACGAGAGAAAGAGAGGGGGAAAATGCTGTTTGGAGAAGAGCTATCAAATTACATATATCATAGAGGTGATAACATAATATGAAAATCAATCTAGCAAAATTTTAATTCAGAATTTAGAATAACTACAGTTCAGAATAACTACAATTTATATTTATATATTTTAAAATAACTTTAGTAATAGTTCAATTAATTATGTTATTATCAGCCCATATCAATCCATTGCAGGATGTTTGTCCTGCGCAATATATTCAATGGATAATTTTCAGCTTCCTAGCCTCAGGCTAATAGAGAATAACAGACCCAAAGTCACCCAACCAGCTTCTCAGCCAAGTAAGGGAAGACTAAAACCTGCACCAGTGGTGGGATTCAAAATTTCTGTGGCGTATCTTGGTGGGTGTGGCTTGGTGAGCATGGCTTGGTGAGCGTGGCAGTGGAAGGATACTGTAAAATCTCCATCCCCTCCCCATTCCAGGGGAAGGTTACTGCAAAATCCCCATTTCCTACAGATCAACTGGGACTCTGGAGGCGGAGAATAGATGGGGATGGGGCCAGACAGAGGTGGTATTTACTGGTTCTCTGAACTACTCAAAATTTCCACTACTGGTTCTCCAGAACTGGTCAGAACCTGCTGAATACCACCTCTGACCTGCACCTCTTTGCTTTGTCCAGCATCTTAACCACCAGACCAGGGGTGGGGAACCATGGCCCCTTTATGACTTGTGGATTTCAACTTCCATGTTGGCTCAGGAATTCTGGGAGTTGAAGCCCACAAGTCATAAAAGGGCCATCCTT
Organism: Arizona elegans; assembly: GCA_022577455.1. Lineage (NCBI taxonomy): Eukaryota > Metazoa > Chordata > Lepidosauria > Squamata > Colubridae > Arizona > Arizona elegans. Next base: position 32,730,364 of record JAKOOJ010000002.1, on the reverse strand, counting down.
CCCCATCTCTGCACTAGACCATATTAGCTTTCTGTTCAGATAATATAGTTTATTTAACAGAAGTGTACAGATTATAGTCACTTTGCCTCAACAAAGATTAGAGGTATGATTCTGCTTTGCATTGCATGTACACTTGGTTTGAACAGGATCTACATATCACAGTACTTAATATTTTAAATCTTAAACTAAGAAAGGGTCAAAAGATATAAACTCTTATATTTAATTTGTCCTACTAATAAGAATCAATTTCAGAGAACAACCCAAAAGTTATTTATAGGAGGAAAAATATCATTGAATGTAACTGCATTTCCTTCTGGGGAATAACTGCATCAGAGATGGGTTTCAGCAGGTTATGACCAGTTCTAGAGAACCGGTAGCAGAAATTTTGAGTAGTTCAGAAAACCAGTAGTAAAAATTCTCATTGGCCCTGCCCCCATCTATTCTCTGCCTCCCAAGTCCCATCTGATTGGGAGGAAATGGGGATTTTGCAGTAACCTTCCCCTGGAGTGGGGAGGGAATGGAGATTTTACAGTATCCTTCCCCTGCCATGCCCACCAAGCCACGCCCACCAAGCCATGCCATGCCCACCAAGCCACACGCACAGAAGTAGTAAAAATTTTTGAAACCCACCATTGAACTGCATGGTATTAAATCTAACAGAACTGAAATATTAATAACTAATATTCACTGAAGAAAGTGTTTCAATTTCACCTACTTAAACAAATGTTACCTACCAATTTTTTATCTCTCTTATCTCTTGTAGTGACAACCTATGTGCAGTCACACTGACTGAAGTACAATGGCACAAAGATTCCAATTCTCTATGCATTCATTCATCAGTGTCAGAATGACTTTATGTGAGAATCACCTCCAAAAAGCCATTGAATCTCATATGTAAGAGTTTATTAAGCAAAACAAGATATTGTTTTGTAAAATATCAAGGCAGGAAACCCTGACATTCACACTGTTAATTATTATTTAATTTTGATGTCTATTGATACTTTTTATAGGACAGTTTCTATTTGGGTGCTTCTATTTTACATAGTCATGCTATTAACTGGACCATTTTAAGTAAAATAACATGGAAACTTTTCAAACAAATAAATTCTACTTTAAAAGTTACATTTAATGGAGTTCTCTTTTTTAATTTTCAGCTTGCAACCACTTTTATTAGGGCACCTACTAAGCCACATTGAAATCAACATAAAAACGTCACTAATTACATGTTTGTTTTTTTTGCTGAAGATGGAACTATAAAACCTATTGCAGTTCTTCTGGCCTTAATCTCAATTTTATGAACATAAAAGGAAAGGTTAGGGTTACCAAAAAGTTAATTGACCTACTCGATGTATAATGAAAAATATAACACAAGCTTTTAGTGAAATTCATCAGTTTGACAATATTATGCAGACTGGATTTAGAAATGTTCCCAATCTGAATTTCTTTCTGCGGTTTAGTGGTTTGAATTATTTAGCGTGCATTTGAATTATCTAGTCTGCCAGGGTCACAGCAGAGAAGGCTCTTCTCCGGGATCCTGCCAGCTAGAATTCCCTGACCAGTGGGCAGTGGTGGGATTCAATTTTTTAAACAACCGGTTCTATGGGCATGGCTTATTTTGGTGGGCGTGGCTTGGAGGTCATGTGACTGGGTGGGCATGGTTAGCTGATTATGTGACCAGGTGGCCATGGCGTAAGTGCGAGGACTGGTCAAAAGTGCGAGGACCAATCAAAAATAACTTTTTCACCCTCTGAGTAGTCCATATGCACAAAAAGACTACCCAGAGGGCTGAAAAAAGTGATTTCTGACAGGTCCTCGCACTTTTAGTTCTCACACTTATGACTGGTCATCATTTATGCCCATTGCAGCATTCTTAACAACTGTGTCAATCATTTCACAACTGCAGTGCTTCATATGACTGGGTGGGCATGGCCAGGTGGTCATGTGGCATTGCTTCTTTGCCCTAATGACAGTTTGCTGCAATGGTCATAAGTGTGAAAAATGGTCATAAGTCACTTTTTCCAGTGCCATTGTAACTGTTGTAAGTCAAGGATTACCTGTACAAAAATACAAAAAGCTTCTTTGCTTGCAAAAAGCTGCCCTAAATACCAATTATTAGATTAGAAATACCTGCAAATTGGAGTTACAAATCAGGCAGAGTGGCAGAGCACCTTGAGGAATTAAAATAGTTAAAATGCAATGATAACTATCAGCAGCCAACTCTTGCTCATAAAGTGAAATCCTTTAGCAGAGAGGTCATTTAAGTTCTCCAGAATGAAGCAAAGGAATAGAGTATCTGTTGCTTGTTAAACCAATTACCAGAACAAATAGACACAGAACTAGTCAGATTTCCAAAACTGCTTCTTTTCAGGAACAGAGATTAACATTTTTCCTTCCAAAAAAAGCTGAATAGGGAAAATTATCCCATCACTAAACACAGGATTAAACATCACCAAGCACAGAATTAAACTTCACCAAAAGCCAGTTTTAGACCAAAAGTCAGAAAGGGTATGTAAACTCACGTTTGTATGTCAATCTTTCTAGCTAGCAAAGAAGCCTTGCTGAATGTCACTCCTTGTCATGTTCCTTGTCATTAAAAGCTTCTGCTTCGTTATTCAATTATTTCTTCAAAGTGCTGATCATTGCACCCTGGCTGGAAGAACTCCAACAGGAGAGTGTTTCCTCCCAATAGTGGTGTAAAAAGCTTAAAACAATCCTTCCTCCTTTAAGAAAGTCAAGCAAAAAAAAAAAACACCTCCGAGAACCTCCGGAACCAGAAGCAACAGTAAGTCTAGGCATACTGCCGGAGAGGCAGTTTCTGTAATCAGGGCCATAAAGATTAGGCTAGGAAACAACACCAAATGTTGTAATTCCTTACAGAATTAACCCTGTAAAGTGGAAAAAAATAAAAGGAGATTTCTTTTAACAACCGGTTCTCCGAACTGCTTAACTACTTAACAACCGGTTCTACCGAACTGGTGTGAACTGGTAGAATCTCACCACTGCAGTTGGGGTCCACAGCATGCCTTCTCTAGTGGCACAGGTGGAACAGGTTATTCCCATGTTCTGTGGAGAAGTAAGCAAAGAAGAAATTAAAATAGCATTTGTTTTAGCTTTAGTTCCTTTCTGATTTGTTGTGAGGTAGTCAGTTAATGGATCAGAAGGTTATTTTCTTTTCTCTTTCCCCACAGACACTCATTCCAGGGGGCTGTCATCTGCTGCAGTGGATGGTTATCAAATTCATTTGCAGGATGAAAACAAATTCCAGTTCTGCTGAGACTTTTGTGTGGTTTGATTGCGCTGCTAAATAGCATACACTGATCACTGAAAAGCCATAGCACAATAATGGGACTATGGGCATAATGATGGGAAATTGCTGGTGACCTTTTATTTTTTGAAGGCATGTAAACATTTTCTTTTGTGTTGTTTTTGGAAGAATCAACAGGTAGGAATGTCAGTTTCTGTCACCTAGTAGAAGAGCAGCAGAAAAAGCAATTCACAAACCAAATAAACCAAGTATACGTATATGGTCTGCAAATTAACCCCATCATCTAAATTGAGCTAGCTACAATAGCAATAACAACTTACAATTTTGTTGCACACAGCAAGCTCTGAATTGAATTAAATGGTTCACCAGGAAAAAAAAGTTTACAATATCGAAGCCCCCAAAACACTATGCCAGTCTTAAACTAGATTTGTTTTTTATTATTTTTGGTGTGCATAATACAACATGTTCGGGTAGAAGTGTAAAATCTCCAATTTCCCCAAATCCTATCAGAATAAATGTGTGAGTTCCTGCAACACCATCTGGAATAAAAGGTCCAGACTGGCTGTCACATCTTGAAATCTAAATTTGATCCCCATTATAGTAACAGTGCAGCAGAGTTTCTATTCCAGAGGTGGGTTTCAGCAGGTTCTGACCAGTTCTGAAGAACCAGTAGCAGAAATTTTGAGTAGTTTGGAGAACCAGTAAATACCAACTCTGACTGGCCCCGCCCCCATCTATTCTTGGAGTAATCTTCCCCTGGAGTGGGGAGGGAATAGAGAATTTACAGTATCCTTCCCCTTCCATGCCCACCAGGCCACACCCACCAAGCCATGCCATGCCCACCAAGCCACGCCCACAGAACCAGTAGTAAAAAAAATTGAAATCCACCACTGTTCTATTCTTAGTCTGCTAAGGAATAGCAGGAATAGGAATTCACAGTTTTGATATAACCCATATCCCTTTTCCTGGTTTCCACCTCTCCACAAAGTTATGCTGCAAAAATTCACCAACAAAATAGAGAAGTCACGATAACACAATTTAATTTCTTGTTTGATAACAACAAGAAGGAAAACAAACTTATTGAGCCTCACAAAAATATTCTGGCAATTTCCCAGAATAGGAAAAAAACAATTGGGCTTGACAAGTCTCATATCACTCTCTCAAGTGATGTCCTTGGTAAATTAAATAATTCTTACCAAAAATAGTGCAACTGCTGACTGCACACCCTTTGTGTGGCTGGCTGGCTCTTTTCCTGCTGATCTGAATGGTTGGCAGCCTCTTTGGCAGATATTGTCAGCCCCACAGCTGTGTTATTGGTCCCAAGGATCAGAGCTCAAAATATGTACAAAATAAATATTAGAGAGATACAATAATATTATATCAAAATATATTTCCCCAGTGTCCTGACTGTTCTTTTCCCTTTGCAGAAGTCATTTTTAAAAGTTTATTTTTTTCCTAAAACATACTTTTTGATAGCACTGAATTTAACACTTAATTTATTGCTGCAAGTTGTTGTTTGCCATCACTCGGCAATCTTTTTGGCTGGTTGGTTTGTGGTTTGAAAAAGCACCTATATGATTGCATGCCACTCAGAGACTTTCATGTATCCCCTCTAGATAGATCAGCCATTTATAGTAAGGCTGTGACTGATGCACAACCTCTTAAATCCTAAATCTTCCAGAGACAAGGGAAGATTTTGAGCAACCTGCTCTTAGATTCTTCTGATTAAGGCTAAGTATTTTCTGACCTTTTCTGAAATGTTCTAAAATCAGCTGTAGAATCAGTTTTAATTTATGTGTATACATCACTTAAAACAGACAAAAACTAATATATAATTAATTCCAGTCTCATAACTCTGATGAAATATGCATTAAAATGTGTGTGTATGGATCAAGGATGGGCTCTACTTACCTTTACTACCGGTTCGCAATGGGATCACACACGCGCATACGCAGAACGCCAATGATGACATCCGGGGTGGTGGGCAGGGCCTCCCGCTGATTTTACTACTGATTTTACTACTGGTTCTTGCAAACCGGTCCGACTGGTGTGGATGTATGTATATGTGATATATATACCAGAGATAGTTTCAAAATAAATTGCTAGTGTTCAAGAGGAAGTTATTGACAATAGCTGATGCAAGAGAAAAAGTACAGAGGAACAGATCAATCCTATTAATGAAATAATAAAGGTAATTGAGAGAAATATCATATCAATTTCTTGAATCATTAAAAAAAGTATAATTAGGCATCTGAAAATTATCATCTGAATAGTATAAACATATATATTATTTCAGAAATTCTGAAACAGCTATTACTTAATTAATTAGATTTATATTTCCATTTTTGCTTTACAAACTTTTCAATGTTATTACATAGAATTTATTCTGTGAAATTGTGCTCTTCATTGGAATGGAGTTTTTAAAACATATCTAAGTCAAACATAGCCAAAGATAGACTTCTCTTTTTATTTATATACTACTAAAACTCTTGCATCATGACTGGGTGAATCAATGCATCACTTGCAAAACATTTTGGTCAAGGTACCTCAAATGGGTTAACTTACAGAATGCATCAAAAATCCAGGATCCACGACTTCCAAGGAAATGAAATTGGGAAAGTTGTGGTTGCTTCAATGCTCCTAGCTGTTGCTTTGCTGCTGGGTTCCTGCTGCTGTGATGTAATCTTAATTTTCAATATTTCATGAGCTTTCCAGTCACTTGTAATCCTTCTCTGTCTGTCTCTCTCTCTTTCTCCCTGCCTTACCTAATGGGATGAGATGGGATGGGAATGAATGAGAAGGGAAGGGAGTTTTCCAATGCTCCCTGCCAAATTTCCATAAGGAAATTCAATGTGGAAGTTGACAGGATGTCGCTCCTTCCCTGACTGCTTTTCTTCCTGCCCTTGGTCACTTTGTTTCTTTGTTTAGATATATAATAATTAATATCATATCATATCATATCATATCATATCATATCATATAATTTATAATAACAGAGTTGGAAGGGACCTTGGAGGTCTTCTAGTCCAACCCCCTGCTTAGGCAGGAAACCCTACACCACTTGAGACAAATGGTTAGGTAAGATAAGGAAATATATCTGAAACGATGACCCAAGGGCCTATCACAATATTCTTACTAGATCACATACCCATATTATGTCATTCTTTTGTACTTGGGTGGTGGAATCTTTATTACTTGCAAAGTCAGTTCTTGTCATTACCCTGACTGACATGTATCTTATTCTTTTTCTCTCAACTTCCTGCTTGCTAGTTAGCCCCATGACTATGCCCATTAGACACCCACTGTAAAGCAGAAGCCACACATGCACTGCACGTAAAAATAAAATGATGAATGAAATTAATGAATAGATAAGAGAGAAAGGAAATCACCCACTTTTGAGAAAACTGTCCTGTTCACAGTCAGTGAGAGTGTTAGGGAGAGAACTTTAAAAACAGCAAAAACAGCCAAGTGAGTAAGTGCACAATGTATTTAGCTAGAGAAGATTGGTTACATGCTTATAATCTTGAAATATTTTAATTCAAGTAGTTCTTTCCAGTTAGTTAAATCTGATCTCAAGGGAAACTGTCTTGTTTTATGATTTTCTAAAGCTGTTGTCTCTCTATTTAAGACAAGTCAACATTGTGTCATCTTCCATTTCCCCTATATTTGACAGCTACCTTGAAATATTTTTTTCTGTTGACAAGAATTACAAATTCATTTATTAATTAATTAGCACTAATAAACATAAAGTCTGTCAAATAACCACTTAATATAAAGTAAATTAAGGTAAGAATTAAGTTCCTGATAAGACTGAGGCTATAGCTAACATAGGAAGCAAGACATTTTAAAACTTTTTTTAATGTGATAGTAATCTGTCGTATCTAATTTATTATACTATGTCATTCTTTCCTAAATCGGTGTTTTCCAAGTCTGTTGAGATATCAACTCCCAAAATTCTGGGAATTGCAATCTCAGCTTACAGGATATCAATTTTGTAAGTGGAATAGAAAAATGTCAATTTTTATTTTGCTATCAGTATGGGTAGAGATGCCTACACAGGTCAAGAACTTAATTAATTGTGAATGTATGACTTTTCCTTTATTTATTACATCAAAATGCTCGAATTATTTCATTAGTTGTTTACTATAAGTTACATGTGATATGAGAAATCTAGCTAGATATTTGCTTTAGGACTCAATTTGTTTGTTTGTTTATTTATTTATTAATTATTAGTCCAATTTACATGCCGCCCTTCTCCGTAGACTCAGGACGGCTTACAATGCATTAGAGCAATAGCCTGCATACCTTTTTGTATATACCTGCTTATTAGGGCTTTCGCCCCCCCCCAAGTGGTGTGTTCCCACTAAGCATTAGATAATAAGGCTAAATTGCTGCTGTTAAAAACTCTGATAAAAAAAAGAAACTAAAAAGCACATGCAGATTACAAAGTAAAGGAAAGAGCACATGTGAAGTGTTTATTCATTACTGAAGACCAGAAATGTAGACAATGCAAGTAGTACCTTTCCTTTCAAAAACAACAGCTCCCTATGCATTACTATCAAAAGCAACACCTGCCTATGTTAACAGATTTACCAATAAACTCCACTGCCAGTTCACCATAGGTTTCTTCTAGTATATGCTTGTAAAACTAATTGTACTTCACTGCTGGGAAACTCTTATGTGCCAGATTCTGCTAGAAAGTTTATACATTGCTGCTTGTAACAGACTTGTCACAGTAACATTCCGAATAATACAAAGATTTATAATACAAAATAATAAAGAGAAAACCTTAATCTACATTAAGAAAATCAACAGTTGAAATGTATTGGAAATTCTGCAAAGTTAATAAAGTTTTTTAAGAATGTATTTGTTTGTTCCTTCAAGTCACTTTTCACTCTTCAAGAGTCTGGATAAATCTCTGCAGTTTTCTTGGCAAAATTTCCAGGTGTGGTTGGCCATTGTCTTCTTCCCAGGGCTAAGGAATCATGACCGGCCCAAGGTCATCTAGTTGGTTTTGTGCCTAGGCTAGAACCCACAGCCATTCATTTTCTGACCTGGTACTTTTAACCAGTACACCAAACTGCCTCTGTTTTGATATTTGCCTGTTCAAATTTCATTCTTTTTAAACTTGTTGTTTTACTAATATGTCGATCATAGCTTTGACACAGGGGTGGGTTGTAAATTTTTTGCTACCGGTTCTGTGGGCGTGGCTTATTTTGTGGGTGTGGCTTGGAGGTCATGTGACTAGGTGGGCATGGCTAGCTGGTCAGAGTCATTTCTGGAAGGTCCTCGCACTTACGACCAGTCCTCGCACTTACGACCCGACTCATTTGTTTGCTTTTAACACTGATCAGCTGTAGGACGGCCCTTTGAAGCCCCGCAGCAAGAGTTTAAACAGTTTTTTTCCCTCTTGTCATCAGCTGGGACTCAGGAGGCAGCAATAGATTGGGGGTGGGACCAAATAAAAGGTAAGAATAACGTGGGTGGGTGGGGAGGTGGGAGGGTGGGGGGGAGAACCAGTTCGGTGACATCATATCGTCACCACTACCGGCTCGGCCGAACCGGACCGAACTGGGAGGAACCCGCCATTGCTAAGACATCTCATATTCTTTTCAGCTGTTGTTATTTAGGTTCTGTCATTTATTTAAAATCTCTAACAGTGCAACTATATTTATTGTGATTCAGATGAAAGGCCAGTGCATTTAAAGAGAATTTAATCAGTTCATCATTTCAACCAAAAATAGTTAATTTTTATTTTTTTAAAAAAAATAAACAATAAAATGAATATAGTACAAAGAATGAGTAGCATTCTTTTGAATTTGGCTGGAGAGACTTTTTACAGTCTTCTGTATAAAGTACAGGTATTCAACTTGGCTTAGTCACAATTTCAACAAATAAGTCAACTCTGAATCCAAGCCACTGAAAATACACTGTAAATTCTGTCCTTTTTCATCTCATTCTTATTCCTTTATGCATAGACATAGATCTAGTTATTATCTTACAAATACACATATACATATGTGTCATTCCACTATGAATATAACAGCACAAATGCCAAGATGGCACATTCCCTCAGATAATTCTCTCTCTCTCTCTCCATGTTCACCCTCTTCATTTCTCCTTCATTTTTAATACAAATAGCTGGTCCAGGAAGAAAGAGAGAGAGAGGGAGGGAGGGGGAGAGAGGAAGAGGGAGAGATTTTGGAAACCATCAGAAACATTTAGCGCTACATTATCCTTCAATCTAGAGTAGATCTAAAATAAAGGTATTTATCATTCAACAAATGACAGTTGAGTCTTGGCAACTGGACTTTTTTTCTTTTTGGTTTGAAACTGTCCAGTTCAAGAAATCCAGTTGCCATGATTCAACTTCCAGACAACTCGACCTGGATGACTGAGAATCTTCACTGACATATTGTCATTCAATAATGCATCCTATGCATTAATTAGTCATTGTGGCAAGGGTTTTTTTTTTTTTTTTTAATCTCCTTTGAAGATGGTCCAAAGTTTTAGGACATAAATTCACAATACCTTAACAAATGAATGTTTTATTTTTATATCTCCAAATATAACTATGGAAAACAATAATCCAAACCGAGGCAAGCTTAATGGAAAGGAATTGCTGAAGAGAAAAGAGACATGCTAACCTGTCCTAGTTTAGCTGATTTTTTTTCTCTGTAAGAGCCAAAAAGCCCTCTATTTTTTTAACTATAGTTGGCATGAAAACAAAACAAAATCAGTAGAAGGAAATTTGTAAGAAAGAATTGGCAACAAGCAAAACTTTAACAATACTTGCAGCCTATTGAATTCCTCCTTAACATACATTAAGATGAACATTCTCCATGCCAAGAAAAGTGTTTTCTTCACATTGTAATTGACCTCAAACTATTTAAAGGCTAATGCCAGTAAGTTATTTTTTTTTAATGTAACATGAGCTGCCAAAGTAAACGAAATATTATCAAAACTCTTTACATGATCCCAAATACAGTCAAAGGGTTGCAAATTACATCTTAAGATGATCATTCTTATTCTTCCTGACTTAGTTCATGAAAATTTCAAGCAAATTTGAATAAATACCATAGCATTATTTATTCATGGATTAGCAATATTATCAAAGCTGAACTGCAACTGTGATAACTGTGATAAGAAAGTAAAGTGCTAGTTTTATGTTAGTTATATTTAATGTTATTTCTCAATTTCATTGGAGGTCATCGACTGTCTCAGATAATGTTGCCTCAGATGTTGCCTCATTTGTTACTGAAAACTCCACACATAAATAGTTAAGATTGAATTAAATGTGAGTGACTTTGTCAAAAAAAGAGAAAAATAATGGAAGGCTAGCAAATATTCTTCCTCATCCAAATCAACAATCCTCATTTAGCCACCACAATCCATTCAGCAAAATGGTTGTTAAACAAAAACCTCCAGAGATGGAGCACCCACAACTTGTTCTAACTGTCAGGAAACTTCTACTTACATTGGTTCTGTCTTTGATTAGTTTCCATCCTTTGCTTCTTGTCCTGCCTTCAGGTACTTTCGAGAATAGGTTGATCCTCTTTTCTTCTTGGCAGTTGCTTAGATATTGGAACACTGTTATCACATCAGCCCTAGTCCTTCTTTTCATTAAATTAGACATATCCCCAATTCCTGCAAGCATTCTTCATATGTTTTAGCTTTCAGTCCCCTAATCATCTTTGTTGCTCTTCTCTGCACTCTTTCTAAAGTCTCAACATCTTTTTTATATCGTATATAACATTGTGTATAACAACATTGCCAAAAAGACATTAAGAGTTGTTAACCGAAGGCACATATTTCCTTGATTCCCAAGGCAGAAAAAGATTCATCGCTGATCCACAATTACAGGCCTATATCCCTTTTGAATACCGATTATAAGATCCTCACTTCAATTTTAGCAGGGAGAATGAAACATTTTTTAAACCACTACATACATAGAGACCAGAATGGGTTCTTGCCACATAGACAAATAAGGGATAATGTGAGGACGATAATAGATGCAATGGAGTACTATGAGACGTTTTCGGATAAGGAAGTAGCATTCATTTTTGTAGATGCTCAGAAGGCATTCGATAGGGTTAGATGGAAATTTATTTTTGCCTTGTTAGATAAAATGGAATTTGGAGATAATTATATACGGGCATATACTCAACTCAAATAACTAGAGCTTTAATTAATGGAGAAGAAACGGGTAGGATTGAAATTGGAAAAGGCACAAGACAAGGATGCCCATTGTCCCCACTTCTATTTATCTTTACACTAGAACCTCTGCTACTGGAAATTAGGAAGAATCAGGGAATAAAGGGGCTGAAGGTAAGATCTGAAGAATATAAAACTCAGGCATTCGCGGATGATTTGGTTTTTATTGTAGAGGATCCATTAGAATCAGGTAAAAACTTGCTTCAGGAGATAGAGAAGTATGGTAGAGTTGCAGGTCTCCGAATCAGCAAAGACAAGATGAAGATTATAATAAAGAATATGACACAAAATCATTGGAATGAATTGGAGAGAGAATTGGGCCTTCAAGTGATTAAAAGAATAAAATACTTGGGTATTTGGATGTCTTCTAAAAATACATCCATTATGACAGATAATTACACAAAGTTGTTAGCCCAAACAAAGACAGTCCTAGAAAAGTGGGAGCACCTGCAACTCTCCTTACTTGGTAGGATAGCTACAATTAAAACCCAAGTACTTCCGAAATGGAACTACTTATTTCAGACTGCCCCCGCGAGACTGGATAGTGGTTTTTTTTAAATTGCTAGATAGTTATGTGAGGAAATTTGTGTGGCAGAAGAAGAAGCCCCGGATAAAACTTAAAATGCTCCAAGAGGCTCCATGTAGAAGAGGATTTGGTCTACCGAAATGGGACTGGATGCTTTTAAATAGAAAGAGGACTCTTACATTGGAGGGTTATGATTTGTGTCAAGGTTGGCACCATTTTCTATGGAGGGAAAGGGACAAGAAATGTGGACAGTTTAAGAGACACTACCTTCGGAGAATATTATTAGAATCTTGGGAAAGAGTTAGGAACAGGCATTATTCAATGATTCCGATTTGGTTTGCCCCATTAGAGGCAGTAACACATGTGACACTATATAATAAGGAAATATCTTTGACTTATCAGGATTTGCTTAACCCTCAAGGAGAATTGAAGACCCGAGAGGAGCTGACAAAACAGGGCAAAAAGGTAGACTGGTGGGCGTATGCCCAAATACAATCGAGAGTCAGAAAGGATCAAAGAAAGGAAGGAATATATAGGTCACTACAGGAGTTAGATAAAATCTTATTGGGAATTGAAAAGAAATTACTTTCAAGGTGCTACCAGTTTTTAGTATCATGATGGATTGGCGAGGAGGTGATCAAGGACACTATGATTGTTTGGGGGAAGAACCTCGGATTTTCTCCAAATCTGAATAAATGGGATGAGATATGGAATAGGAATATGAAACTTACTTTGTCAACCCCCTACAAGGAAAATATTTATAAAATGGTCTATCGTTGGCATATCCCACCGGCAAGAATCGCAAGAATGTTCCCGGGAGTTTCTGCGGCATGCTGGAAGTGTGGGAATGGTTGTGGGATGTACTACCACCAATGGTGGACGTGCCCCAAAGCAGGCAAATATTGGTCCAAGGTTCGGAACTGGATGGTGGAAATTACAGGATATAATATAGAGCTGAAACCAGACATTTTTTTATTAGGAATGAAACCAGACAAAATAACTAAGGAAAAATGGTATTTGATGCTCCACATCACTACTGCAGCTAGGATACTATACACGCAAGAATAGAAAAATGAATTAATACCCACAGAAAATAAATTGATTTGGAAAATTACAGAATGCGCAGAGGCAGACCAATTAACGAAACTACTTAGGAATCAAAAAGATTCTGATTATTACAAATGTTGGAATTTATGGTATAATTGGGTGAAAGAAAAGAGAGGAAAATGAAATGGATTGTATTAGTGGTATAGGCGCAGATTTGTGTACGTTAGTTGCAATAACCTTGTATGTATATATGTATTGTATTTTTAAAAATGATAATAAACTTTTTTTTTAAAAAAAAAGAGTTGTTAATCTAATCTTGCATAGCTTCTTCTCTGGTAATATTGTACTACTAACTAGAGCATACAAAACATTTGCTAGACCAATTCTTGAATACAGCTCATCTGTCTGGAACCCACACTGCATATTGGACATAAATACAATCGAGAGAGTCCAGAGATATTTTACAAGAAGAATCCTCCATTCCTCTAACCGCAATAAAATACCTTATGCCACCAGACTCCAAATTTTGGGCTTAGACAATTTAGAACTACTGTGACTTCAGTCTGACCTAAGCATAGTACATAAAATTATCTGCCACAATGTCCTTCCTGTCAATGACTACTTCAGCTTCAACCACAACAATACATGAGCAAATAATATATATAAACTCAAGGTAAACTGTTCCAAACTCAATTGCAGAAAATATGACTTGAGTAACAGAGTGGTCAATGCCTGGAATGCACTACCTGACTCTGTAGTTTCTTCCCCAAACCCCCAAAACTTTAACCTTAAATTGTCTACTGTTGACCTCACCCCATTCCTAAGAGGTCTGTAAGGGGCGTGCATAAGTGCACCAGCATGCTTACCATCCCTGTCCTAATACTCCTTTTTACTTACTCTTTTCATGTATTCAAATTATGTTTATACTTTTACCTGTTATCTTATATATGCTTGACAAATAAACTTATGATTATGATTATGTGGTGATGAAAACTGAATGCAATATTTCAAGTGCGGTCTTGTAAAGGTATTGTAAAAGTTGTACTAACACTTCATGTGATCTTGATTCTATTCCTCTGTTAATGCAGCCTGGGACTGTGATGGCTTTTATAGCAGCTGCAGCAAACTGCTGGCTCATATTTAAGAGATTGTCTACTAGGATTGTAAGATTCCTCTCACAGTTACTGCTATTGAGCCAGAGACCACATATTCTGTATCTATGGGAGGTTTTCTTGCCTAAGCATAGAACTTTACTTTTCTCACCACTGAATTTTATGTTGTTAGATAACGCCCAAGTGTTCAAGTCTGTCGAGATTCTTTTGTATCTTGAGTCTATCTTCTGGAGTATTAACTATTCCTGCCAGCTTGGATGTTAGAATAGGAACTCATCAAATTTGTCATCTGCAAATTTGATGAGTTCCCATTCTAACATCAAAAACATCATCAAAAAAGCTCAACAAAGAATGTCCTTTCTGAGCAAACTCAGAAAGCTCAAACTGCCCAAAGAGCTGCTGATTCAGTTCTACAGAGGAATTATTGAGTCTGTCATCTGCACCTCCGTAACTGTCTGGTTTAGCTCTGCAACCAAATAAGACAAACACAGACTTCAACAGCTAATTAAAACTGCAGAAAAAACAATTGCTACCAACCTGCCTTCCGTTCCAGGATCTGTATACTGCATGAGTCAAAAAGAGAGCTGTGAAAATATCTACAGACCCCTCACATCCTGGACATACTGTAAAATGTTTTAACTACCCTCAAAATGATGCTATAGGGCACTGCACACCAGGACAACTAGACACAAGGACAGTTTTTTCCCAAATGCCATCATTCTGCTTAACAACTAATTCCCATAACACTGTCAAATAATTTACTGAGACTGTATTACTATTATTCTTCTCTTCCTTACTAGTATCTATCTCTTCCCACTTACTACTATAACCATGTTGCTTGTTGTTGAACCATCTTTCAGTTATATTGTTTTTATTTGTTTCCTAATACGATTTGATATCTTATTAGTAACCTTGACTCTCACTAAGTGTTGTATCTTTTTGTTCTTGATTAATGTATTTTATTCTCCTTATGTACACTGAGAGCATATACATATACCTAAAATAAATTCCAATCACACTTGGCCAATAAAGATTGTATCATTCATGATCACCTGTAGCTGCAAATTAGCTTTCAAAACTTCATTACATTACATTCTTCATTGAGATGAGTAGTAATTTACATAAATTTACTTCCCATTTTCTATTGCAATTTACAAAATGAAAATTTCAAGAACTAATCTGCAGAAAACATTTCCTTGTATGTTTTACTACCCATTTTGTTCAGTTTGGTAAAAGAGATTGCTCTGAAAGAGTTGGGTAGAATGTACTTCTTTAGTTATAAGATGGCTAAAGGGTTTCTATGAATAGTCTTATAATGTCCTTGCATAATAAAGCTTGTTGTTTAATTATCTCCGTCTCCTGCTTCCTCTGTTCATTCAGTTAAATTCTGAAGGAATTCATGAAGTACAGTTGTCAGCGTCCAACTAAAAATCGTGGGTCTTAAAGATTTCAGAATTCTGTAAAGATTTGTACTTTATATACTTACGGATAAGCCAAGAATTTTAGGTGCTAATATCCACTCAAAAATTGAGTTTGGCTTATCCACAGATGGGTTTATATACAGTAATTGAACATAGCCACAATCAACAGTAGCATTCTTTTCCCCCTCAGACTGTATTGTAAGGTCTAAAACATCACCAAGAGAAATTTAATATGGCCTCTCAAGCACTCTGATAATATGTTCTGTACACGTCTCACTTTTTTCAATTTTTGTTTCTGAAATAGGGAGAAGCACAATCTTACATAAAGCCCATTTTTCTTCTTTCAGCTAAGATTCCCTCCTCACGACAAACCACCTACTACCCACTATCTTTTGACCAGCATTTGCACATTTCCCCATCTTTAGAAAACGTTCTACTTGCTTCTACTTTACTTGCTCTAGTTTTTCACCATTTGTGTATATAACTAGCAATTGTTCTATTTTTAATGCTGCTGGCTGAGAACCCAAATGATTTGCAGCAAACATTAGATGGGACTGTCTGATAGAGAATATGAACCTGAAAATTTATATAGCCAACTCTCTCAATTTTCAGATACATCTTCCATGCTGGATTATACAGTCTAAATTTACTGCAAATCATTTGGGTTCTCAGCCAATCACCTAGCATTGTCTGTATAAAGTACATGTATCTTCATTGCACAAATCATCTTAAACCTTCACAAACATTTCTTCCACATTTATCTATAAATCACCAAGAGGACATCACTCTTCCTGAACTTACTGTCTCAGCGTTGTTTATTTTCATGCATGGTTTATTTCTATAATATTCTACTCTTATACCATTTAGCAGGCAACCTTAACCTCCATATCTGTGCAAAAACTTCCATAGTTTTAGCTGGATTGTCCTTTCTTTAAGTCAAAAATATTCAATAAAAATAATGTTTTAAAAATCAGAACTTTTTCTTTTTACCACATCTGAAGACAACTTGAATACAGAATTCCATGTGTGTGTGTGAGAGAGGGGGTTGGAGAGATCTAGAAGCTAAAGTGCTGCTGAAAAAATAAAGGTATATTTAAAGGTAGGCAAATCAAAGGCCTACAAGAAAACTTGTGGGCTGTGCAAATGGAAGACATTTTCTTTTTTCCCTTTCAAGACAAAGAGAAACCATGACAAATAAATGAATATATTATTATTGTCATAATATTCCATGAATACTCACAGTCATTTGTCTGTGAATGTGAAATCTGTGAAATGAAGAAATCTGGAAATAAATTACTATAATTCTTTTAATGTAGAAAACCCAACATGATTCAGAATGAACAAAGTCAGGAAGTGAATGTGCTGTCTCTCATTTTTATTTATCGATTATTGCAATGTACAGATTTTAGCTATACAGTGCGATATATATTTGCACAAATGATTCTTTTCAGCTTTTGAAATCTGCAGGGTTTTTTTTTTAATTATGCAAACAGTTCCTCCTCACTCAGAGAGTTTTTATTTTTCTCCATATTCTTCTGTAAGGCAACATTGCCCTCTTGTGGCTTTATAAAAGGCATTGATTTTGCTTTGAAATAACCTGTCCTAGAACTGGTTCAGACAGTATTTGTTTTAAAGGTTCCCTCAGCAGCAGAAGCATATAAATGAATCAAGTCACAAGGATCTGCATCTACCACAAAGAAAAAAGGGGAAATAAGTGGATTCCTTCCATTTGTTTCATTTTCACCGTTTGGCACTTATTGTGTTATATAAAACAAAGGGAATGAAAATAAGCACACTTCATTGGCCTGGCTGGAAAACTAGTCGTTACAGAGTCATTCTTTCTATTTTTATTTATTCAATTGATGGGGTACTCCCATTAGGTGCAGTAAACTAGGTAGAAATTCCTGATTGCATTATAGTCATTGAAGCATTACATCTACATTTGGTTTGTAATAAAATCAGTGCAGCATTAAATCTTGATTTTGAATGTTCAAAAAATGCCCCCCCTTTTTTTGTTAAGGATAAGAGCATCTTTGATCTACATATTACAAGTCCTTGAAAACCAGTTTAAAAAGTAATATTAACACATTAAATTATGAGCTTATGAGACCACCAGCTTTAAGTGGCATTTGAAATCTGCATCAAATAATGTCATAAACTCAATATTCAAAACCAATGCTTTAAAATGCACACACCTTTCAATAAGTAAATATATAGAGATACTTTTTTAATTGGACAATATTTTTTATCCATTTAGGATAAACAACAAGCTTTATTCTGAGAACTACTCAGTAAGGCAGACAGGAGGATCTAAATCCACTCAGCAGCTTTATGGTAAATCAAAATTAAAATTAAGACTCCTTGATTGAAAGCAATACCATTCTTTCCATTCAAGACCTGTGAAATATAGAACAGATGCTAAAACTCTTGTCTGCTTTTACCTTCATCTGAAATGATAAGTAATGAGTTGTAGTCACTTTCAGGAACTCTGGATTTTATCTTTTTCCCCGATGGCAATAGAAGTATAAAATTATTATTTTTAAAAATTATTTTTAAAGGTACATTTGTCACTTTACAAAAGAAAACTACACAATCATAAATGTACTCAATCAATTTTTATTATCACAGACCAGCATTACCATGAATTTACTTATTCACTTGGGTGCTTCTGCTTACCTACTTGGAGTGCCACAGTTCTTCTGATAAAACATGTACTGTTAATGTAATTTACCTTCAGTACAGGGAACCTAGAACTCACTTCCATTTTAGGACTTTGAGGAGTGTTCTATGTAAACAAGATCTGGAAGAACTCTGGAAGAACACCACTTTTAAATATACTGTGTTTAGAAGATCTTTGTTGGATACGAAATTACCTCATTATGTGACTAGTGCAGTATACAGGTTTCTTTGCAAAAAGCCTGTGGGTCAAAATGGGGAACATGAAGGAGATAATGTCTAATATTGGGACAATTTCACCTACAGTATTTATCCTAAACAGAATTTTGAGGAAAATGCTTTCTTTGGGCATCATTCTCATCAAAATATAACAAATGGCAAACATATCATGACTTTAAGGGAAAAAAAAACTTTTTTGAGCTCAACCTAAGGTTAGTACATGAATGGAAGACAACCAGGAAAATTAGGGCCATTAGATTATACTGAAAAGTAAGTTAAAAGACAACAATCCTGTAAGTATTGCAATTACAAACCACTTCTATATTGTGGGCAACAAAGCAATTTAGATGTATTGAAACAGATTGAAATAAAATAAGCTGAAAATGTATTGTGATAAGGAAGCCCAATTGTCCAATTTAATTTGTACGATAACTGCTACTGAATCTAATGTAGAAAATATGCAAAACAACAACAAAAAACCAAACAGCCGTATAAACCTAATTAGGAGAAAAGAAATGTACAAGTAATTTGAAAGCAAGCAATGCTATATAAACCCTTGCTTGGGTAGAATCTGATTATTTATCAGTGAAATCATTTAACAAGGATCATGAAATCTGAAGTAACCATGTATATCTTCAGATAGCGGCAACATGATTATAAAAACTATTTCACATGTACACCAAATAGTGGAAAATGTACCAATATAAACCTGAGAAATGCATACGATAGAATGTTTTACACAATTGTTAGGACAATTTTGTAAAAAATATTTTGTATCTGTCAATTATGTAACATTAATTTAAACAATTGTATTTTAAGAAATATACGTGAAAAAGACTGCAAAAATCTGAAGCTGAGTTATTTGGCTTGCAGAATGCATAGAACAGATTAAACATTGAAGTTGATGCGATTATGTGATACTGATCTAACTTAATCTATGCTATTTAAGTTTTAACTTTTAATAAATTTACTTTTAGCAAAAACTGACATTTAGCTTCAAAATATTTTAATTATTAAAAAAAGCAGTTCCTACCAGTTTTTAGGAAGTTGCTAAAAACAAATGAATCTGAGGGTATTTTCTTGATTTATTCATCACACCATTTTAATCTTTTTTTGGGGGGTAATTTATGCTACTTTATTGTGGCTGCCTTCTGATTGAACTTATATCTCACTGCAATAAAGATATCATGCCAGCCATATGAATGTGGAAATGTCTTCAGATGGCGCTGGCTCAAGGCCTTGAAACAGAGATGACTACTGCCCCCTAGAGTCAGCAACAACTAGCGGAGAAAATCCACAGGCACTCATTTCCTTCCTATAGTATAAGATTGCAAGAAGCTACATGCCGTACACAAATCTGTGTATTTCAAAACTTCAATATATATTCAGGAATAGTTCAAAAAAAAAATGTTAATATTCAAGCTATTACTTGAAGCCTGTCTTCATATATAAAATAACAAAACAAAAGGTTTTATACAAGGTATGTGGTCGAATAAGGCCATTATGTGAATCATAGCTGTTAAATAAGAAACTAGAGTTTGGTTTGTTTAAGGAGTGGACAACCATGCCAACGGCCCTTAAGATTCCTAGTCCCAACAGTTGGCAGCTGTTATCAGTAATAAATATTTTGATTTTGCTACACACAGCATCTTTGCTCTTCAATTTTCCCAGTAACATAATTTCCAATCATTTAATATCATTTAGAATTCTGAATTTCCCAATGTGGACAGATAATTTTGCAAAGAGGTACAATGTAATTGAAACAGGAAGCATGCTAGACATTTTTACTGGAATGATGATCAGAGATTTAACTTCGATTGATTCTGAATTTTATTATTTTATTTTAAAATACAAATCCAAAAATGTGAAGTAAACTTATACACAAACAAAAAATGCTTCAGTAACTAAAAAAAAAAACAAAACATAATATTTATAACTCTTCTATTATCTGAACAAGTTTACAACAGGAAACACAAGAAATCATTCTTCAAGAAACAATTTGTATAAATTTCTGGGAAAACCTTTGCACTCTGAAAATTGAGAAAGTATGAAAAACCAACACTAGAAGATAATTGTTTTTCAAAATATCTTAAACTTTATTTCAGCTAATAAAATACACTGGATGTGTCAATGCTTTCCACCACCGAATGTTCAGAATTACTGCAGTAGTTTCACTATATAACCCTGCCGTTTGTCAGTTTCTGTTGCTGTGAAATAAGACTGGCATACTTTTCTAGTAATATATGTTATTTGTTAGTGTTACTTTTCTGAAAACTACTCTACATTATAACCCCTGAACATTTCCCCCAGTAGAATTTAATTTGATAATTGCAGGGGAGGACATTATTCTGTATTTAAAAGAAAAAGCCCATGTATTTCACAGACTGCTCAAAATTTTTATAATACTACAAAGTGGACACGAGTAAAAAGACTTTTTGAATTATGTAGATGAAATGGTTGATTTCTATTAATTCTGAATGTGAGAACATATATATAGTAGTCATCTACTGAATCTGCTTTATGTATCTACAATAATAAACTGTATAGGAATCCTCTTCATAAGGAATGCTTTTAATTGGCCCCGGAGATTAGGTGTCCTCAAAAATTATAAGTTTTAAAGCATATTTTGAAGTTTCTTTCATTCACTTAAAGCTAGTAGAAAGATGCTCTAAAAAATTACCCCTTTAAATATTCAATAAAAATGCAGTTGGAATATTATAGTCAAGCAACATGAGTCCCCAAGCTTGCAAAGAGGAAAACTAATATCAAGCATAAAAATGAAATGCATCTTCCCTTATCTGCAATAAATAAGGTACAGAATCAGTTAAAGTGCATTGCTGAACAAATCCTTGAATTCTATTATTACTGCTATGCAAAAAAGCAATACAAGATTGTTTTCATATGTTCTATTCTATAAAGGCGTAAATATAGTAGCTGAAATTACAATCTTTTATAAATGAAATATGTTTTCTGTACCATTAAATTTAAAAATAAGTTACATACTTTTTCATAAATGCTGGAAAGTTAAGAAATCAATCATTGGCTGGTGTTAAAGAAAAGATTTTTTAGAAATGCTATAGTCAGTATGTTCTTTAAGGCTCAGAGAGAAAGAGACAGAGAAGCATCATTTTTTGGCAAGATATATAAAAGAAAATTATCTGTCATTTCTAAATTTGAATGCATATATTACACTAAAGCCAGCTCATTAAATGTCCACTGCTATTGCACTTCTGTATTCCTTTGAACACACTTACTTCAACACAGTAACAATGATTTGCAATATAACCATGGTAAAATAAAATGTTCCAATTCAGTGACATGAAAAATGTCTGCTTGTTTAAAAACTTGCTTAAGAGAATGCAGACTATCCTTATTGTTATCTGAATACACTTTTATTCACTTATATAAAAATGTTATTAATTCTCATCAATACAAATTTGTCAGGGAACAAAAAGATTTATCATGCAAACTCTTAATTAATGCTATATACTGATGTGAAACCCATTTCTAGTCAAGTTAAAACAATATAACCTGGGGGGAGGGGGAGGGAGGAGAAAAGGCAACAAAATAGGATTTAAAATAGGAAACTACTGCTGAATCCAAGTCCTTGTAGCAAGTTATGTTTCGATTCATTACAGCTCTAAAGCCTTGTTGAAAGATTACTGTACTTAAGTAAATGCTACATTTCAAGGATTAAGAAAATATCAAGTAGGCATTATTATTTTTACTTAAAAGCAAAGGTTATTTTTCTCTGTAGTATGTCAAGTAGGCTTTTAGAGATTCAGGGAGTGGTAGATTCATAATCTTTTCCCGCAATAAATTTGGTGGAGGTTCCTCTGTTTTCAAGACTTCATTTTGATCTTTTTCATCATCTTCTTTGTGGTCTTCCTCCATCTTTTCATCTTCTTCACTATCCAAAGATTGAGGAATGAGTTGATTGCCAACAAACACATAGGTATTAATCCTGCGTCTACGACACCTTCTGCGTTTACGTTTTGGTGGAGGTTTCTGTGTAATACCTTTGGTTTGCATTTCATCATTTACATAGTTTCTAAGGGTGCGTCTAATGTAGATCCGAGCCAAATCCTGTAGATTCCTAACAGCACAGGGAGCTAGAAAGAAAAAAAAATGAATTAAATAAGTTATGGTACTTAAATTACACTATAAAATATTTTGAAGTGAATCATCAAAAATATTGAACTAAATTTAAAATATGTAAAAGCAGCAATCACTTTTCTGGCATGATTTCTTAATAAATTTGACAAAGGACCTTGGAAGGCAATGTTTTTTTGTAATTTTTTCCAATGGCTTCTTTTGCTCCTTGTATTTTATTAAACCAGACACCATCATGACCATTTTGAAACAGGAGTTTCCCTATATTCCAAATATTTTTAAATATGAGTACTACTTGGTGCTGTCTTGCAAGAAAAATAAGGACCCCTTATTTCAACTCTGAGCTACAAATGTTCTCCTTTATTTGTATTTTAAAATATTGTGTCCAATATAAAAAAGTTTGTAATAACATGGTTCATCAAACAAAAAATCTGAGATGACAGAACAGTGAACATATAGAAAACCACAATAAATCACAGGTAACTTTAACAATGTTTAAAAATTTACACTTATCATTTATTTTCAATCATCACTTTTGCGTACTCATTTACTTGCTATAAATTAATTCCATCCTGGCAGAAGGGGCATGCTTTGGACTCCATCAGCCATGGAAATTTCAGCTGGTGGAGAATAGAAAAACTTTTTCTGCGATGGCTCCTGCTCTCTGGAGATCATGCCCCTTGAGGTTAGATCTGCCTCCACTCTCTTGGCCTTCCATAAGAGTCTGAAAACTTTGCTCTTACATTTGGCTTGGGACGCTGTTTGGGTTGTCCCTTGCTGGAGATAATTAGTAGACTAAAAAGATCCCACCTCCACCGTGTTCATGTATTTGTTTCTATTTTACCCAGTTTTTATTAACTTTTAATGCTCGTTTTTAATGTTTTAATATTTCATATTAACATTTTTATGATATGGTAAACTGCCAAGTCGCTTGATAGTGAGATGGGCAGCATATACTTTTAATACATAAGTAGATACATAGTTTGGCTATCTAACTCAGAAAGAAATAGATTGACTGCAGGCAATAAACCAGAAGACTGTAAATTCTATTCATGCCTTAGGCATGAAAGTCGGCTGAATAACTTTGGGCCGGTCATTCTCTCTCAGCCCAACTTACCTCACAGGGTTGTTGTTGTGGGTAAAGTAGGAGAAGAAAAGGTATTAGGCCTGTTTACCTCATTGGTTATTTATAAAAAATAATAAAAACAAAATATAAATAAAATAAAGTTTATTCTGAAATTTTATTATTTTTACAAATAGAAATATGCAGGAATATAGTACAGTAAGTTATAGCACAATATGCCATCCATTAAACTATGTTTTAAGCAGCTAGATTTTATTTAATTCATATATCAAAGTGAATCAAATCCCAGTAACAATGAATTCATAAAATGTTTTAACCGAGAAACAGGTTAAATTTACATGGTGCACTACCCTTCCATATCAGCAGCCCCTAACAACTTTTGTTAGCACATCAGCTAGGTTTAAAATTAAGATTCTAAAAACAAAATCACAAAATGGAATCAGTAACAAGGTGGATTATAAATATGGTATCCTAGTCAGCCAAAGTTGTTCAGCTTCAGGGAGAAAATATTGTAGACAGTTGTTAGGTTGAATGGGCGGAGTCCAATGGATCGTTTGCATAAATAGAAGACACATTTGTAAGATTACCAATTTCCTTCTAACAGGGAATTCTTGATAATATATATTATGCTCTTGTTCAGGATCTCAGAAATATTTTGTAGTTAGGACTACTTATTGCTTAGAATGTGGCCAAATATATAGAAGAATTATTAAGTAAGTGTCGATATGATTTTTTCATTTATTCTTTTTCAAAAAGAATACATGCTTTTAGCTGCTTAAATTTACTTTTAGTCTATGCTAGTTGTACTACAAGGAAATACACAACAAATACTTACGCAGCCCCACACTATCGTTTTTGCTGGTGTCACTTTTGCTTGGCTGGACAAGTGGAGCAAATGATACAGCAAGGATGTTTTTGCTTTCCCAAGTATTCTGTCCAGTTCTCAGGATCTGGGTTAGCTATATAGAATCATTGAAAATTAATGATACAAATTTAAGCTATTACATCAATACTTGTATTTTGTATTTGTTTCTCATATAATGATCTTGTTCTGATAGACTGGGAAAAACTATACTTTATGCAAGTGAACTTGGGTAAAACTTAAGACTTGAGGGACCCATTTTCATAAAGGATTGTGGGGTTCCAATAAAAATTTTACTTCTTAAAAGCTCTTCGTATAAATCCAAAATTTGGCCAAAAATCCTCGGTTTTCAGGGTTTTAGAAAGTGAATTGGATGTAGGCTTTGCGACTATTTTAGTCCATCCCACTTACCCCAAAAACCCTTTCAAATAAAAAAGGATTTTATTTAATTTTTGCTCCAACTGTTTGGCAATATGAAAGTATTAATGTCTTCAATTCTTTCTGCTTCTTTTTCCCTCAAAAGAAAAGACAGCTGCAAAAAAGTTGGCTGTAACTAGCCAATTTCAGACTTTATTTATGAAGCCGAATACCTATTATTGGCTAATAACATTCAATACACTCATAACTGGGTAGAGAAACATGTTAAAGTACCAATGATTATCTCTCCCACAATAAATGTCCTAACACCAGGAAAGATTATACTTGTTAACCCTTTTAGCCAAATTCCATCTGTGATTATAGTCACAAGGATCATCTTCTGCAATTATAGACATGAACTTAGTAAGGCTACCCATCTTTTAAAAAGGGATATATTTTTGATACTATCCAAATAATTCGAACTTTTAAGTTCAATCAATCCTAGCTATCATTTATAATGCCTAGAAAATTGAGGAAATTGTAATCTAAAGTAAACAAAGGGTAATGTTTGCTTCTATCTACCTTAGAATTTGGGGGAAATCATAAACAATGAGTTGGTAACAGCCATGCTGCTATGTGTAATTATTCCTATCATAATCATCACAACTTTGTGATGATCCGTCATCACAAAGATGGAATTAAGAACATATTAGTATAATTTTCGTCAGTATTTTCCTTCAATTTAATTTTTTTTTTAAATTAAATTGTTGAAATTTATTAGTGGAAAAGTATGGTTTACTATTGAGCTGTAAGTACTTAAAACCTAATTTGTAACTGAAGCAGCCACAGTTTCATCTTTTTTTCTTTACAGTATTAGCTCATGAAAAAGTATCAACCCAGGTGACTACAATCTTTCCTCTCTTCTTCACCATAGTACACACATTAGGGAAAGAACCTACTGGATATAAGCAAAGTGGCAGCAATGTTTCCAGCTACTTCATCAAAGGCTTTTGTTTACAACACTGGACAGTGCAAACACATAGAGCTGTGTTATTCAGTTTGTGATGCTTGCCTCCCAGTAACTGTCTCTATCTGCCTACTAATAAGTTTTGGGGACTTAACTGATAAGCCAGGTGCAAATAAAAGGTTTAAAATATCTTAATTTAAACAAAGTATTCAAAATTACAAATTAGTAACATTTATTTTTAAACTGCAGTATCTCAGCATATTAACAGGTAGAAGTAAGAGTCATTTAAGAAAAGGAATGGACGATTTCAGTGTCTAAGAGAGTAGATAATTTAAATTCTGTTTTCCCAAGCTTTTTCTTTGGGGGAAGGGTTCATAGGTCACACAATATTGTATAATGGATTAATGCTGTCAAAATTATATTTGCAAATTCACTAAAAATCAACTACAGGTGGGCTAGTAGAACTGTCCTGAAAGATCAAACTGTTCAATTAGAACATTTCTTGAAGACAAAAGAGTTTTATTGTTGGTCCTTATTTTTCCATTTTACATTCTATTTACAGTACTAAGGCACTGACAATAGAAAGATTAAGAATAATGTTATTTAAATGTGACAAAGGAAATATAAATGTTCAAAGAAAAAAGGTTTAAATCACCTGATCTTCTATAGGCATAACCAGAATCCCTCCAATTTTCAATAAAATTTTCATGTAGTTTTCGTGGTCTTTTTGCACACCTGCTCCACAATAAATCCGGTCATACTGATGACTGTCTGAGGCTATCTGCAAGCAATTTCCAACTGCAAATGCAGGTTCACAAAATTCAAATCTGTGGATAACCAAACATTTCATTTTTTTTAAAAAAAGTAAAATTAGAAAAATATAAATATTGCTGAAACTGAAATATCTCTGCAATTAAATACACAACCAACATTTTTATGTTATATATCTTTATTTGATTAAAATGTAAAGTTGAACATGCTTTAGTATTGTTTCAATGTGCTATTTATTACTCAATATTTTGTAATTTAAATTAAAAAATATAAAATATGGATTTTTTTAAAAAATAAGAAAATAAAGTACATTACAAAAATATATTGGCAAGCCTACAAAGAAAACTAGAGTGAAAAATATACACCTAAATGAACATCTGCAAGGAGAATATTCTGAATAAAAGGTATGATGACTCAGAAGGCACATCGCAAATGACTTCAGAATGATAATCTACCGATTTATGGCATCCACAGTAAGATCTCCCTAGGCAAATTTAGCAACCATGCAGGTTTATAACAGGGAAAATAATCTGCTAGATAACTCAGTGTGAAATTACTCAGTGCTTAATATGCCAATTACAAAGTATTTATCCCAGTAGCTAATATGCAAGCAGTACAGTTAGCTTTATTATATAAATAAGATGATTCTGGCCAGATCCTGCTTCAAAAACCTGGTCTTACCTCCCAGGCTAGAACACAAATGTAGAGTGTATTTTAACCATCATAATAGTTATCTTTGTCCAGGAAAAACTTTAGTAAGCCAACAAAAGCTAAACAATTACAAGCATCTTGTCCAAGCCTCAAATATTAAAATCATCTCATATTTTAGAACAGGCAGTACACTGAATATCTCACTAACTCTTATGTGAAAAGAAATATGCATGGTGTCATGAATCTAAATTATCTTATAGTAGGTGTTTTACAAAATTGTTACCACAAGCTACAGATGAAAGTGATATCAATACTATTTCAAAAATTTCTTATAAGATTCAATATTCTTATTTTATTCTTTAGGAACACTGATGCAAGCAGTACATTTAAACATGATAGCATCCCCAGTATTAACACTTATACTGAAACTCAGTTTTTAAAATCTCTTAAATAGGCTGCAAAACATTTTTTTTGTGACTGTAATAATTCTGAACGGTTGTAAACCAACCGGTCATTAAATGAGGACTATCTCATATTGTAACTGTATTATATTGGAAATATACAGAATACCCATATTTACCATGGATATAATTTAAAATTCAGCATTTTATATTTATTCATTTCAGTGTGAAGTCTGCTAAATTAAGGATACATTAAAGAGATGGTGATAAAGTGACATGTTTGCATCTGGTTGCATCTCCTTCTTTAGCTCAAGGAAATATTTTCCTGAAACTGCATAGTTCCTATGCAAGCCTAAGAAAAGCCATGGTTTCTTTAGAGAGTTGCTGTCTGGTATATAAAAAACACTTATACCGGGATCAAACATTTTTCCTGCTTTGGATCCAAATAGTTGCACAGACATTCTTCCAACTGGAATGACTTCTTAGGGATTGTATTTAGTCCCTATTCTTTCAGATTTTATGAAATGGGTCAATTTAGACAGAATATTTCAATCTAAATGAGTTATTTCAACGATTCATATTTTATTTTCCCTGTTGTTAGTGGGCATGCTGCACTTCTAAACTGAGATCATAGAGGTGTTTGGAATGTGGGATGGCTGATGTCTATGGAATTTCTCAGTAATCCAGGTGGTCATAGTTGTCCCAAAGGTGCTTTTTCAAGAAGCAACTGGACTTTCTGGTATTTCCTTGAAAATGTTTCGCTTCTCATCCAAGAAGCTTCTTCAGCTCTGAGTGGATGGTGGGGAATGGAAGACTAAAGGAATATTGGAAAAGCTCAGGAGAACAGAGAGGACTGCGGTTTGAAAGAGGAATCAAAAAGAGGCCATCTATGTCAAAATTGAACAGCCCTCTCTCAACAGAGGGGGAGGGATACAACATCTATCTATCTTCAGTCTACAACATAGTCCTTTCAATAGTTCCAAGTAGGCTCCACACCCATTGCCTTGATGACACAGATAAACCTCTAGCTGGCCTTAAAGACTTGCTAAAAGAATGCAAATGACCAGTTGTCTGCAAGGAGTATAAATCCTTCCATTCCCCATCATGCAGTCAGAGCTGAAGAAGATTCTTGGATGACAAGTGAAACGTCTTCAAAGAAAAACCAGAAAGTCCAGTTGCCTCTTAAAAAAGCACCTTTGGAACTTGTCTGCAACAAAGCTGCTGCTTTTTCTCCACATACTTCTCTTCTGTAGACAGCAGAGTCCTGGAAAATGACAAGCTTGGTTTAAGGAACTGCAGATCTGCTCAGTACACAGTTCTACATGGTATATGGCAGGTTTTTTTTTTTTTTACTTCTGTGCATGCAGTGAAAAAACATTTTGCCATGCACAGGTAAACTAAGTAGCCCTGTTTCACAGAACATTTCCACAATGTGCCTAATGGCAAACAGTACAGATATCAGATAATATATTTAGAATTTATATCAGAGAAGCAATATTAGTGCAAGAAATTTATCATGCATAAACCTCATTCAACCAGCTGTGCTGATTAAATTGGTTAATGCTATAATGTAAATCAATCTCTCACAATACAAAGGACAGATGTTAAACAAATTAACTTGTCATATCTTCAGCAAACTTCTATTTTCTTTCATCAAAAATTCAAAAGATTCAAGAGTAAAAAAAAAATGACACCTCAATACTGAAGATAAAGTTTCTTAATGGAGAACCATTGTTTGGTGTTATGGTATTTGGTGATTTTATTAGATTTAACAACCATAAATCTATATGAAGGATTGCCTCTAATATGACTCCATGTTTACCAGTCACATACATCAGGTGTTATCAGTCCCTAATCATGGTTGGAATCTTGCAACCCTTTTAAGATCTTTTACAATGCTTCTATTGGGAGCTGGATACTACATATAGTCTCTGCATCAGAAAATTAATCTAAGAAAATACACTTATGTATTCAATGAAATACGTTGAGACATACTGAATTAATGGAAAATAATGATAGCCTCAGTGATTTGCTATGGGGAAGACAAAAGCCCAATTATAATACCATTAATACCAAAGTTCCATTGAGTAAAACAGAATGGCTCAACAATGAAACCAGACAAAAACCCAAGATAATGTATGGTAATGTAAGGGCACAAATTTATACTCCAAAGGCTGTTTAGAAATGAGTAGATTCTCCTGAATCTTTTCTCCTGTTGTATAGCTGCATCCAGCTTCCTATTTAACTGTGCACTGTTACGGACTATTCAGATGCACACTTAAATATTCTTTCGAAACCCCTGAAACTCCATTGGTAGTGGAAATGAGCCATTGTACAAATCTGTAGTTATACAAATAAACCCAAGACACTAGATTGTTGTTTTTAAACATTCTTTTTCTTCATGATCAATGAAACCGTGTAGTTAGATATAGCATCAGGTTGGCTTTAAAATTCACACCAGTTAGTGCCACATAATGTGCCTTAGAACAATGTAATGGTCAAGACTAAAAGTTAATGCTAAAACATATGTATGTTCGTGTTACGATTGCAGATACAAAAAGTAACAAAATAAATGTATTTCAGCTTATTATTTAATCTAGTGATCCACAGAAATGAAATGATTATTTAAAAGAAAATACTATTGGAGTAGAGTAAGAACTTTCATGTCCTATGTATTGACCTCCTTTATTTAAATAACTTATTAGAGCACAATCTTCTTTCAATTAAGTTGCTTGTTAGAGCATGATCAAAGATTGATAAAATGGATAAAACACATTGCAACCCAATCTGTGGCACAAAATAGACAAAAGAAAAAAAGAAAATAGTCAAATGAGCAATATGAAATTCAGTTCAGAAAATTAGGCCAGATTTCTCAGATTCACAAGTTCAGGAGAATCTTCCTTATATATAGGCAGATACAAGTAAAATAATTACTTAGGAACTCCGGAAGCCAAAAAAATGTCCTGTCCTTATGGCTGGCTACTGAGTAAATATAAGTTTACTCATATTTATATAAGTTCATTTCATAATTCAGTCAGAACACATCCATATTTTTCCCACTTCTGCATATGAATCATTAAATATACTCCATTATTTTTTAAAAAATAATAGTAATCATATGGCCTTTGGAAATACTATAAAATGGATTGAAACAAATTTGGACAAGAATTCCTTCAAGACTTCTGGTATATGTGGATAGGAAGAGAGGGAGGGAGGGAATTTATAATATGATGATGAACCTGTAATTTGACAATGTTGATGTAAGAAATTTAACATTAAACATACAAGAGAGCACTGTCCTTATATATCTTTGTACTAATCTATATAAATTATCATCTGCTAGTAAGTAATCTGATGAGTGCTAATGCACTTCAAGGGCATATTACATTAATCTTGAATTCCCAGTATCTTCTATAATAAATAGAAACCAAATCTCATATAAAAGAATCATTAACTGAAGAGGTCATGTCAGGACTGATTAGGCTGAGGCTACCTGAAAAATTCTAAGAGCGCCATTACTTTTGGAATAAATTAGACCTTCTGATAGGTGACGATTTATGATGGTCTAATATATCATAAAGATAAGATTGAATTTATATACGTTTATAGAGTCTCTTCCCTTTATGCAGCAGGTATACATGTTCCATTGATCCACCACTGAAGGCTATATAAAACTTCAAAAAATATCATTTGTCTAACTTTGGGGCATTATGCTGACTCTGTAACCACTTAGAGGGCTGTAAAGCACTGTGAAGCGGTATGTAAGTCTAAGTGCTATTGCTAACACAGAATTGCAGCAGTTTGTTGCAACAGGAATTAAGCTTTCCTCTTCTGCCATTTTAAATTGTTTTTCACAGTTATAACTTTTGTGGATTACAATGGTTTCAATTTTTTTTTTTTTTTTTTAGATTATACAGTAAGGATGTATAAGGGATTTACCTCCTTGCAGCAAACAGCCTGGTCAGCTTCAGCACAGCCTGATTTAGCGCAAGCAGCTGATTAGCGGTTGGATCGGTCTCCTGGAATACCACCTATCAGCTATTCCAGCACTGGCCATTGTTGCTGCCGCCTATTGCCACGTCCATGTGCCCCTTTTTCGGTCTCCGCATGTCCCTGCTGCCTGGAACGGGCCAAAAATGGGACATGTGGAGGCTGAAAATGGAGCATGTGGAGGCCAAAAATGGGGCACTTGGAGTCGGCGATAGGCAGCAGCAGTGATGGGCGGCGATGGGAGGCAACAATCCCCGCAGCCTGGAACAGCTGATAGGCGATATTCCAGAAGGCTGATCCAACCACCAATCAGTTGCTTGTGCTAAATCAGGCTGTGCTGAAGCTGACCAGTTTGCTGTTTGCTGCAAGGAGGTAAATTGCTGAGAGGCAGAGGCAGATTTTTTCCCCTTTGTTTTCCTCCCCAAAAGCTAGGTGCGTCTTATACTTCAGAGTGTCTTATAGTCTGAAAAATACGGTAATAATTGTAAATGACAGGTTCAGGTTTAAAGAAAAAAAATATCAGCAAAGCAGGTGGCAACAATGACTTAATGGTCAGTATATTGGCATATCACAATGATTGTGCCAAACCATAATTTTAAAGAACAAAGTTTAAATTACCTTAAACTGGACCAGTTATTACTTTCTTCTGTATTTTTTAAAATGATAAAATAGGAAAGGGATAACCTTTTATACTACTTTAATAGTTTATATAGTAAATATTATTTATTAGATTTATGTTCCATTTTTCTTCAGGGGAGTTCACAATGCTACCCTTCATTTTTCCTGAAAAAGGAAATTATAATTGGTCTAAATTATCCTGTGAGTATATGTAGTTGACGATGAAATGTATTGAAATTCCAAAGTCCTTAATTATTAATTATTCATATAGCTCTGAATGGAATGTATGGCATAAATGTGGTAATAAAATTATAATTATATTTGGATACAGATGCATTAAGTACTATATAGATTCTGTAAAGATTACCTTCAGTCTTGGTAAAAATTACATTTCATATCAAAACATGCAAATCTATTTTGTCACTACATTCATCTGAAGTTAGTTTTTTAAATGTTTTCCAAACTATTTTGTCTTACACAAGTGTAAAATAAATATTTATCAAACTTTGAAATGGGTATATTTAAAGCTGTTATTACTGATGCAGTTAGAAGAGTTTTAAGTAATTACTTCTGAAAACACCAAAATTTATTGCTTGCCAATTAACTGTATTTCCATATTTAATCTGTATTGATTGCATTCTGTAGAGCTTTGTCTTGAAAACTGAGCACTCTTTCTTTCAGTATGTTAGCAGCCTAATATTTGGCAAGGATCCATCAATGTCATGAGCCAAGAAAACTCTCTTAACCAGAGGAAAGGTTTCACAAGGGTTGGTGTTTTGGGGGGGTTTTTTGGCCAAAAAGTGCCAGCAAAAATAGTGAGAAAGCACAAGAGCATTGGTAATAGAAGTTTATGGTAACTGTGGTAAAATTTTGCACATGAAGTAATTATCAGGAAGAACTTTAATTTTATTGTGTTCAGTGATTAAAGCCACAGCATATTTAGCCATACAGTACACAGTAATGTGTTTGTTGATTGCAGAGATTTGTTATATGGACAAAGTATTTTTTAATCCTGATTTCAATTTTGGCAACCGGATGAAGCAAATGCAATAGATATAATTCTGTTTTACAGGATCCTTAATTATTCTGCTGTTTTTTTTTTTTACCTGGATAGAGACTTCGTCATTTTGATGAAAACTTCTAAGTTCAATGTGCTTGCAAAGCATGATGTAAATATAGTATTCACCCAAAGTGTCTGCTAAGAGAATCTCAAATCTTTCCAACCAAAGCAACATGAAAATTATTCCAAGGATTATGTTTTGCTTGCTTTTATAATAAGTAAATTTATCATGGTTCTCATTTCAATAGCAGAAGCTTCCAAATCTGAAAACTGTAGATTTCTACTTTTTTTCTTCAAATAACCAATTATCTGTAAAATGACATATTTATTCAAGTGGAAATTGGATAAAAGGCCTTTCTTTTTGTTGTGGGTCAGCAGAAGTTACTTTTCTAGTCTTCACTGTATTAATAGAACTAAAACATACTATTGTTTTATTCCTGGGAGGCTGAATAAGTGGACTTTCTTTCCTTCTGCAGATATTAGCGATTAAAAATATTATCTTATTAGTAATACTGTTTCCAGTAGTAATACTACAATTGTTCTCACTTACCATTGTAGAAAGATGACTCTTTCATTACCCAGAGATGAAGGTATCCTTGCCCAGAAGGAATCATATCAGCTTTTGCACTTGGGGGATTGGTAGAGTGCTAGCAGGTGGGCAATCTAGCACTGCCCCGTGGCTGTCCCTCCAAGACGGATATTTTACATCTAGAAGCTGACTGGGAGCAGAAAAGACAACATATTCCCCTTCAATAAACAAGTGAAGAGGAATCCTGGCATTGCAACATCTGTGCATTAGACAGCCATAAGGATCCTTCTAGTTTCAAAATTTAAAGTAGATCATGTCTACTAAAGAAAGAACAGCATTGCTTATTAATTTTCAAAATGAGGGCAATGCAATGACCTAAACTTACAAAGTGCTTCTCTTAAGGATTGTCCATATAAAATAGAAAGTTGTGGTTTGCTGCCTAAGGTAATGTTTTCTAGTGAAAGTAAATTTTAAAAGGAAGAAGATCTAGCCTTCATGTGTTTCAAAATGATATCTCCATTTCAAAAGGGAGCTAGTTTTTTGAAATGTATGTCAAACATAGAAACTGAATTTACTGCTAAAATATCTCCACCTTTTGAGAATAGGTATACAACTTTGGTGATTTTTTCCAACTGCTACAAAGTTGGACGTATAGAAAATTTTACTTTGAAAATGTAGATTTAAATGTCAGATAATGAATGTCACAAACTTATTTGTGAATAGACATTTCTGACACATTTTTGAACCTACTTTGTCATTTTAGATACCTATAAAGCATCAAAAGTAACTAAAAATTCTACCCTATTATTGCAAATACCATGAAATTTATGCCAAAGAAGAATACACTGCTTCATTTTCTGATTAGTTGAATATACTGCTTTTTCTAAAGTAAATATGATATACATTTCCAAAGATCATTCCTTGATGAAATATAGCTCTACTTATGCACATTGAAATACTAATATTAATAGTTCTTAAAATCAGATTATATGGGCCAGCAATCTTTCAAATTTGTTGGAGATGTTTACATCTCCAAAAAAAACAAAATCTGATACCGAATACATTTGGGATGGAGGAAGAGTGCAATAGACATGAAATGCAATTTTAGTCTTAAACATGTTAACATCAATTTAGCATTTTTAAGGACTTGCAACCATTGGTGTCATATGAGTTTCCAATTCTTCTGTCCATGATTGAAAAATTCCAATACTAATTTAAAAATGTTCATATATAATTGGAAAAGATATGCTCTGGGTTTAATTTACATTAGTGATTCCATCAAACATGAAAGCACCTCAAGTAATTTTGATACAGCCCAGGCATCAGGGATATATTATGCCACCAAACTCTACTTAAATTGAAAATACTGCTACTGTTCTGAGCTAAGCGATTCAAATTCGATCTGAAGCTAAGAAAAGCCTTTAGAGTAATTGTTGCATGATAACTGATTTAAAATACTATCCCAGTTTCTGCCCATTCTTTCCAATAAAACATTTTACTATCTATTTCTTAGCATGGACTTCTTCCAAAGAGTTAAATATTTTCCTCATTTATTTATTAAAATATAATTATAGAACAGATAGTATTAATAAGTGGACAAAGAAAATTTCGTAAGTTATACAACTAACAGTCATTATAATATTAATAAAATATAAACCAAAGTAGAATGAGTTGTTTTTGTGATATTATACACAACACACACATACACATACACCTTTTAAAACTACTAAATACTGCTACTAAAACTTGTATGTTTGTCTGTGTGTAACCTTTAATGGGACAGTGTAGCACAGGCAACAATTTATAAACCAAGGTATTTCAAACTGGCTGTGTCCAATGCATCCAAAATCCAAAAGAATGACTCATATGAAATTGAAATTTGGCAAATTTTATAAAACGTTTTATTTTATGAAATTATCATAAAACATTTTATGACATACCAATAGTTCTCAATTTACCACCACAATTGAGACCAGAATTTCTACTGATAAGCAAGATGGTTGTTAACTGAGTTACATCTGATTTTACAATCCTTTTTGCTATGGTTGTTAAGTGAATCATACAGTCATTAAACAAATTCAGCTTCTTCCATTTCAAATTTAATTTTTAAGATTCTCTAAATCTTTATATCTTTCCAATGCTTTGGGGTTTGCTTGTTTTGTTTTTACATACTCACGAAATTTAGTAAAATGTTCCTTCTGTTTCATGGCATTTCCATCATTTATTGCTGCATGATCTCTCTCTTTTTTCTGGCAATTATTAACAGAATTGTATGTCATCTATACAACATTTCTTATTAGTTTTTTTTCTTAAAATCATGTAATATATATATATGTCTAATTTATCCTGCTTCTTAAAAAAATATCTCTCTGCATCATATTCAAATGTTAGTGTATATATATGTGTTCTAATAAGTAGTATTCTGAAGGAGTATTTTAAACTATGTCCCTCTCTAATTTTTAAGATTAGATTTATTCTTTTAGCTATTTGTATATTTGTTTATTAGTCTGTTTATATGGTATAGCTTTCATTAAGTAATTCTTGCTGTTTTTAATCTATTCATGATATCTGGGTGGACTAGATTTATAAATGTAATTACACTTGCTTTTACTTTAATTATCTTCAACGTGAAAAGCATTTAGAGTAAAGGCTAACTGTGAAATTGTTATTTCTCATCATCTTTTTGTAAATTTCCATAATTTTATCAAGCTTTGTCTTATGTGTCCTTTTTATTATTGTCCTCTTTTATATCCCTTATATCATAAGTATCTGTACAGTCCATTAGCTAGACCAGCTTCTTCCAGTATTGACATTCTACAATTCAGGAATTAAAACCCAAACAGTTAAGTATTCATGAGTCTCAATCAAAATCTATCTACATCCCAATAAACCCCAAAGATTTCTTATGGCATACACTCTTGGAAATAAATATCTTTTCTACTATATGTTTCTACTATTTCTATTATATAGAGCCATGCTAGCGCGGTGGTTAAAATGCAGTGTTGCAGGCTGACTTTGTTCACTGCCAAGAAGTCGATCCTGACCGGCTCAAGTTGACTCAGCCTTCTCTCCTTCTGAGGTCGCTAAAATGAGAACCCAGATTGTTGGGGGCAATATGCTGACTTTGAAAACTGCTTAGAGCAGGGGTGTCAATTTCCTGTCGTCACGTGATATATCGGGACTTTTTTCCCCTTTGATAAACTGGACAGGGGCGGGCCCAGCACGTGACGCATCTGGGCCACGGGCTGCGAGTTTGACACCCCTGGCTTAAAGAGTGCTGTAAATCACTATGAAGCATTATATAAGTCTAAGTGCTATTGCTACATTGTTAGAAGAACGTTCTATGATGATAATGAAAATAAATAACTTTTCAATAAGGCCCATAGAGGATGATTTTCTACTAAATTTTCAGTTAACAAACTTATGGATGATAAAAATAACTTTTGTGATATTTTCGCACGTCTGGTACATTAAAGATCACAATAATCAGGGAGCAATCTTAGTTTAGTTAATGAAATCCTTGGTGATCTATTTCCCCAAATATATAGTATATTCTATAGAACTTTCCACTCTGAAAACATTAATTTCTAATTAACACTGAGATACTTCTCAAAAAAGAAATCAAATTATCTCTTTTTTAAATTTTGTATTTATATGTTTTATTATGGCTGTTCACCGCCCTGAGTCCTTCGGGAGTAGGGCGGTATACAAATTTAATAAAATAAAATGAAATGAGGTACAATATTTATTTTAATAACATTAAATTTACCACACTTTAAATTCATTTATTAACATCTAAATCAATATTTTCTAAATTTTTCAATATACTTCCACATATTCAGAAAAAAAAATCCTCAAAGTAGTAATAAAGTGTCCACAAGGATCAATATATTCTCGCCATCATTACCGTATTAGCGCTTTATTTAAATCATAACTCCATCTGATTTTGCTATTGCCACTAATTGAAATATTCAACCAACCAATTTCATACAAGATATTTCATCATTGTACAATATGAGATTCATGTATGACATCAATTTTATATCTACTGAATATTTTAAATACTTTAAGTGTATTTCACATACCATTCATTTCAACTCTGTATCCTTCACCTCAATATATGAAGAATTGAAATTTAAAGTAAGTGCTCGTATAAATCCCAGATTATAAACCAGCTTGGCAGGCAATAAATGCTAACATTATAGATATATGAGTACAAATAAATATTAAATGAGTAATCAAACAAGTGACTAGAGAAGATAAGTCTAAAATTAAAAGTATAAAACAATACATAAAAAAGGAACTTAAAGATATGTATAACATTATTTCCTTGAAGAACAAGTTCGCCACCAAACTCACTTCTCTTACAAATATCCAAATGGTCCAAATGTTAATGTTATTTTATTTATTTAAACCAATATAATGATAGCAAAACCCTGCAGGAGACAATAGAAGCCAACAAAAATAAAAACAGAAGAAATCTAAACACAAAAAACGACAGAATTTCAAAATGGCAATGACCATTCACTGTACAGTGAGAAATGCCAGAGCAGGTGAACTGGGAGGCAGAAAACAATGGAGGGGGGAGGGAAAGGAACTGATTTTTTTTTGTCCAAAGTTTAACCCAAGGACATTTTGTACAAACATATGTAAAAAATAAAATCAAGGAAATAATGAAATATTAAGACAGTTAATAAATGACTTTTAAAACCTGAAACAGAACCAAGAAACAGGAAAAGAAAAAAACAGAATTTAAAATCTAGAAATCTTCAAGCTACCATTATTTTCTCTGAAGATTTACTAGGAACCATTATGAGCTAGTTATCAGATTATAAAATAATCAAACTGGTGATGGCTAAGGAGTTAGATAAAATGGAATAGAGAATTTGCTTACACATGCTTACAGGTATTATGAACACTAACAATCTTAAATAAATAGCTAGGTTCAAAAATGCTTTCTACTGGGTTCAGTAGGTTTAAAAGCTACTCATTAAGTGACAGGATATTTTATATCATGCACATATTTATAATATGGTTATATTAAATACTTCCTTCTCCAGGAAGGAACAGTTCACATTATCTTTAATGCAACATAATTGAGAGGTGCTCATCCTCCCTTTATAACTATCACCATTCTCTGAAATAAATTACACACCAGCCTATATATTTTAATGCAAGCTGTAGAAACATGGGAAAAGTAAACAAATGTAATAAATAAATAAAAATAGGTTGCATTATGTTGTTTTGCCTTTACTTAGGTTATAATATTTCCTAGTACATGTGTACTATGATTAGCAAGTATTTGCCCCCTTTCGCTTTTGTTTTATGCTTTCCAGGGCCATTTTATCTTATTGCTTCTTGTTCTGTGGTCCAATTATTTTAATATACTGTAACAATTATTTTTATGTTTTGCCATATTTAAAGTCTCAAATACCACTGGTAACCAGAATAACTTTTTTGCAAATAAAACAATTTTCCAGAAAAGACACAAAAATTGCTTTTAATCTTTTAATGGATCATTTTTCTTATTGCTCAGTGAATTTTGTAAGCGTGTGGGTGCCTGCTTTACCTGTTGGCATTACTGTAGATAACAAAGTTATATATAACCTTGGGAACCTAGCCTAAGGCTAGAACATGCATGAAAAACTTTTAATAGCATACTTACACCTTTCCATATTTGCATGTATTTACAACAAAATTTTGTTCTAGATGAAAGGATGAGAACTCTTCATGCTTAAAATATTAAATCAATAATAAATATCTTACTATCATCATTAAGACTTCTGTTTATTTTCAAAGCAAGCATATATTGGGATATTTACGTGACCCAAACTATTAGTATAAATGACCACTTTAGGGTTTGTTTCTCACTTCAAATTAGCTTAAATTGACAGAATTATCTTGAATATTTCCTGCTAATGTCAGGAATATTAAAAATACTAATTTACCTTTCCAATTTGACAGGACTGGACAGACAGGAAAGGGAGGCATGTAACTATTTTGCCTAAAGCAGATATTTCAATCATACAAAACTAAACCCAAAAAACAATATCAATACATACTGATCTATGCTTTAGAACCTATATCCTACGCTCAGCATAATCAATTAATAGATGTGAGTTTATACAGACATAACCTACAATCCATTTATACGAAGAATATAACATTTAGTCTGAAAATTGCTAAATAAAAATAGTAGCAGTTATTAATGAAATGGTAAATTAGATATTAGCAATTAATACATACTCGAAATATGTGCCAAAATACAACTGTGAAGTAGCTAAAGTGCTAAATACTTCGTAATACATACAATTTAAATATAGCATGAATCCTTTCATTATAAGCTGTAATGAAAGCCAAAAGATTACTTATTTACTGATTTTAGACTTTTTGAATCATGTAATTCTTTACACTTTGCAACAATTAGCCATAGTATAAATAATATAGCATAACTATAGAATGTAACAAAAAACTCATAAATAGCTTACCGTATTTTTCAGAGTGTAAGATGCACCTTTTTTCCCCAAAAAAGAGGGTGAAAATTGGGGTGCATCTTATACTCCGAATGTAGCCCCACCCAGCTTCTCAAACAGAGGTTTCAGAGGCTGAAAAAAGCATCAGAAATGAAGCTTCAGAAAAGAAGCCCCCAAACTGAGTTTTAGAAAAGAAGCCCCCAAACAGAGCTTCAGAGGCAGGCTTTCAGAGGCAGGAAAAAAAGTTTTTCTGAAACAGAGTTTCAGAAGTTTCAGAGGCAGAAAAAAAAGCAAAGAAAAAGCAAGGCACAGAGCTCACAACCAAGGAACCTGTTGCTAAAATTCACCTCTGGGAACAACTGATTTGGAGTATTCCAGGAGGCCAATCCACCTGCCAGTTTTTTTCTTATTTTCCTCACCAAAAACTAAGGTGTGTTTTATACTCGGGTACATCTTATACTCTGAAAAATATGGTAATACCAGAGCAATATATAATTAAGTCTTCCACACTATCTTAACCAAACATATAAGTTCTCCAGAAGAACTCAATTTTAATCTATTTCTGTAAGGTCAACAGAATCAGGTCAAATCTAACTTCCAATGAAACACTATTCAATAGTACAGGGATCATAATAGATAAATATCTCTTACAAGCCTTGCCCCCTCTAAATTCAGTAGTGAGAAACTATCAGCATTTTTTCAATATGTTGTATCACATATGTTGACTTTGGCTGGAGGAAGCAATCCTGAAGGTATCTCACTACTAAACTATATAGGGCTTCATTGGTTAAAACCAACAATTTAAATTGCTAATGCAGTGCTCCAATTGTAGGCTTCATATTTGGATCGTTTAATATTTTCAAACCATATAAAAGCAGTTAGATGCTGCAAATTAATGGGTGATCTTTAACAGCAGTTCCATATATAAGTCACTGCAGTAGTCCCAACAGGTGGTGGTAAGAATGTGAGATGTCATTGCAAAGTCCTCACATTCCAGGTACCACTACAATTGGTGTACTAGTCAGAGATGGTTAAAGAGTTTCTTGGACATGGCCTCCATTTGCCTATCCAGCAGTAGCTGTGATCCACAAGTTACAGAATTATTCCTTCATGAGCTCTTCTGCCCTTCAAGAAAAACAGTGGACATTGAAGAGACCCTAAATAAAGACTAATTGTATCTTGCTGGGTTTAGTATCAGGTTGTTCCTTTCCATTTAGACCCTAATAACTTCCAAATACTGGGACAAGACTTTGTCTGCATTGCCAGTATGGAGTATCACCAGCCTATTAATATATCAATCACATCATGAACTGACAGATGACATTCTTAATATCTTCAAAGAAACATTAAAAAGTCATGGGTAGAGGATCAAACCTGTAGCAGTCCACATAAGAGGCTACTGGATGGCTTCTTTGACAACTTCTGGCTAAAACTACCCACTGCTGAAGCACAGTGCCACTCCCTCCAATAAATAAATAATTCAGGACATGATAGTTAATGGCTGCCAAGAGGTCAATTGGGCCAGAAGTTGCATACTATCCCATCAATGTTTTGACAAAAGTCATGGACAGAGATGAAATATGGTTCTGTTACATATCCAGGATGGACTGAGAAGAGTCCAGATAATCCATTCTAGGAAGGTTTGCTTCATAGAATTCCACTGTTTTCTCACAGTAGTTCAACAATCTTCTCAAAAAAGGGAAGTTTAGGAATAAAGAGTTAGTTGTTCAATACAGTTAAATCCAGAGAGGGCTTTTAAGAAAAAGGTGCATTACAGCTTTTTTCAAAGATGCAGAAAACACCCTTTCCAACAGAACTAACTGACCACCTCTTAGATACAGCTGATCACATTTCTCTCAACTATCCAAAAAAATCTGGAAGTACATTAATCCAACCCACGCATTCAAATGAGACATTAGCAAGCACACTATCATTTAATTGGCTAGTTAATATAGCAGATAGTTACCATCATGAATCCTATACATGAAGAGTCAAGAGTTCATAGACAAAACGTTGTATAGAACAGTTACAAATGTCAAGCAGGCAGGTTTACTTCCAGTCTTCTTCCATTAGCACTTTAGGTGTCGCTGCTAGGGCTGCATTTCCAGAATTCAACAAAGGAGCCAATCCAGGATTGGCTAGCACAGAAAGGCTATTTGTAGGCAATAATATTAAGAGAACAGGTTGCTTCTTGCTGCTGGTAGCTAAACAGGGAGGTGATGGAACTGCCTACCAGATTCATCGGAAATTTCCCAAGTATCTGCTGGTACTATGAAAAAGTAGCAGAGATACAGGTGCTATTTAAAATATTCCTTGACTGGAATCCAAAATAGGTTGTACTACTCAATTTTAATTTGAAGTTCAGAATTATTCAGAATGCATTCTAGTAATTTTAGCAAGTAGAAATATTTACATATGTGTGTGTGTGTGTGTGTGTATGTACATGTATGTGTGTGTGTGTGTGTCTATATATAGACGAAGAGTGAGAAAAAGTAAGGTAAGGAATACGAGAATCTCCTCAAACAACATGAGAGACCAAGATGTGCATACTTTTAAAGACTGTACAAGTATTGATAATACAACCGCATTATCAGATTAATGAATACCTTACATTTTGAACATTTTAAAATAATGTTGCAAACTTGTAATTGTGGCTGCAATAAATAAGCATGGCAAGTTTCCTTAAAAGTCTTCATAAATACTTTACTACTATAAGGAAAAAGATTTTAATATAAAATTAGCCATCAATATACTTACTTATCAAAGCTATCGCTACATTTTATGAAGCTCTCCAGTTTTTCCTTAGCATATTCCACCACATCAGGATGAAGTTCTATTCCATGATTTATTCCAAAAGGGCCTGTAAATTAATATTCAGCAACCATGTGAGATTATTGAATCAATGTATTTTTATAAAACTGTACATTGATGTGTATGCTAAACAACTACATAGCATTAAGTAGATAGTGGAAACGTATGTATTCTTACAAAAGAGAAAGTTATCCAATAAGCCAGAAACCATATAGCTGCTATACTGATACAGGAGTAAATAAAGATCCCAGGGCTTAGCAACTATTCTTTATAAGTAGAAAAAGGAATGACTGCAGATAATTTAGTGCACTGCAGAAAGTTTATTGTCAATTGCAATTTTTGGATGGTTTCACAAAACTGTGCTTAACCTTGTTTTACAATCAAAACCACTATGTCAGGGGTATCAAACTCGATTTCATTGAGGGCCACATCAGGGTTGTGTTTAACTTGGGGGAGGTGTGGGAGCATGGCCAAGATGGGCATGGCCGGGGTAAGCGTGGCCAGCTCGACATCACTTGTCGAGGCTCAGTTTTTGGCCGAGATGGGCTCCTGCAGCCCTCTACCAGAGTAAACAGAGCCCAGGGAAGCCATGTGTGGCCCACCCAGGCTCAGTTTTAGCTGGCAGAGTGCTGCAAGAGCCTGTTGCGACCAAAAATGGAGCCTGAGAGGGCTGCGTGAGACCCACCCAAGCTCCCTTTTCACTGGCAAGGCACAGGGGGCCAGTCATTCGCTATTTCCAGGGCGGCCCGGTGGGCCAGATCTAAACACC
Source organism: Arizona elegans (assembly GCA_022577455.1). NCBI lineage: Eukaryota > Metazoa > Chordata > Lepidosauria > Squamata > Colubridae > Arizona > Arizona elegans. The sequence continues at coordinate 32,686,428 of JAKOOJ010000002.1, read as the reverse complement.
CCGTCAACCAGGTGTGGCCCACGGGCCTTGAGTTTGATACCCCTGCACTATGTGGTTATGATGGCAATCTCATTTATGATAGTGGTAGTGCAGGTTTTTATTCAACTGCCTGCTTCTGTTTATAAAAAGCAGGAAAAGATCCAGAATAGTGCTTAGCATTATTAGCTGCTTTTTCATTAAAACATGACAAGAAGGTATAGCTCAAAATTCCTTATTTATCAGGGAGAATATATTGAATTATGTTATTTTCCTCACTTTATCTCCCACTTTCAAAATAATGAAATAAAGATATAATATTTAAATTTAAGTCTCAACTTAAATGTCATGATTGTACTTTTAAAACAATTGAAGGGTTTCTATTTTGTATAAGTGGGCAATACTGACATAAAAATTAAGCTATAAATATTTGCTCATCTTTGCAGTCACAAATCTCTTGGTAATTTAAGAAATTTTGATCAATTACATATCAGGAACACTAATTTGAAAAGCTACTTGTTAATATCTTGCAAGTTTGGCAGGGGCATAAACATGCTACTTTAAAACCGAGAATATCAGTAAAGTCAACCTATATAAAAGAATGTTCAATAATTTTAAAAATATTACCTAATATTAATCCCACCATTGTACTTAAATATCCGGTTCCACTACCCAGATTAAGAAAAGACAATCCAGGCTGAAGCTTTAATGCTTCCATGACTTCAGAATAAATGCATGGTGCCGATAAATGTATATTTCCATGCTTCCAAGCCAAGTCTTTATATGCATTGTCTCTATAGCCTTCCAGATAGTAATCACCACGATCAATAGCTCTGAAGGCTTGTTCTACTCGCTCAGTGCGAATATATTGTGCTTCTTTCAAGTTATCAATTAAATCATCATTATCTTCGCCTGCACTCACAGCTCCTCCCATGATGATTGTCTTTTAACAATTCAATTAATTTTGAGAATACATTGGTAGGTACTTGTCTGATGTTTCCACATAGAAGGTCCAATCCAGTCTGGCTCAATACTGCTTTGCAAGAGAATCCTAAAAAGATTTTTAAGAAGACATACTTTTATTTTCACAAGTTGTAAAAATGTAACCAAATTCAGTGATAATTGGATAGGAAAAGTAAATAATCTTCTTTGATGTCTAATGTAGTAGACATACAGTTGCTAAATTAACCAAATACTCAATATACAGTGAAAGTCCTCAGAATTTGTAGAAAGCCTTACTAGATGAAAGTAATCCATATCCGCCACCCCAAATGGAATTAGGTCAAAACAAAGCTGGTCTGGAAATGTACAGTTGATCCTCAGTGGTAAAGAAGTCTATTAAAAGAAAAGAGCAAATCTGTATGTTAATTGTCCATTCAGAGTAATACCGATATAGTAATAGCAAGCAAAATTTTCCTTGTAAATTTTTACTTACAAGTAAAATGTTATCTTATCCAACATCCAATGTTTCCATGTACAAGGAAACAGCAGATAACTGGATGTTTCCATGTACAAGGAAACATGGCAAGTTTTATATCTTTTTCTTATTGTCTATGGAATACATTATTTGACAGTCTCTTTTCTAAATACAACCTTCATACAGAAAGCACTGGAGAAGATAATATTGAAATGGATACTATTTGAATTAAGTTTTATAATAAACAATTTCAGTTAAATATTGAATTTTCTTCTCAAAAACATATTTGTCTCCTTATTTATTATAAAAAAATCCAGAAGAAAAAGTGTGTGAAGAATTGTGGAAGGACACATGAATCAATAAAGTTGATTGTAGTAAAAAATCATTTAAAATGAATCTTAGTCTAGTAGTCCAAAGTTAAATGTTGTTATATTAGGGTAAGTTAAAGATGGATTTAATAGTCTTTCATATGAAACAATGACACTTGAAAGCCCAATTAAGTAATGAACAGAGCTTTTTCTCCCCAGGAAACTATCTAAAGGTTATTAAAATAGTTCAGCTTCTGTGGAACAGTTAAAGTAAGCTATATGAGAAATAGAACAAATATGACATCTAAAATGTTTGAGGTTGATTTGCCCACATCCAGAAAAAAGGAAGTATTTATTGGAGATCACAAGTTGAATTATATTTTTATTTACTCAAGCAAATGAGAATTATTACTATATAGTTGGATCATCAAATGTTTGGAAACAACTGGTGTCAGTAAAAACATTATAGACTATTTATAGAAAAAATAACAAAGCAGTGGGAAACAGAAAAGCAGCTGGAAATGAAAAATAGAGGCCTGTCAGCATTAGGAGGGGCATCTTCCAGAGTGACCAATTATCATTCTTATCTGCAAATACACGATGCTGATACATTACAACATCCCAGGTTTTACACATCTTGGGAAGAACTAGATGGGTAGAAGGCCTATATGTTACTTAGAATTTTCTTTTTAAAAAATGGCAAACCACTTTTATGTAGTTATCAATAAAATCCCATATAGTAATCAGAAATTGAACTTCAATGGTTCTTCAGTTCAATTCAAGAGAAACAGGAATTTTTATTTTAATATTTCTTATCAGTTATACTAAAAATAAAAATTTCATATTAATAATTTGTGCTTCTATATAGTTTAGAGGTGGTCAGATTTGTTCTTTGCGAAAATGAAATGCTGCCGAACACATCAAACTGAAGTCGAGATGCTGTAATTAATGAAGCATTTTCAGCAACTTAAGTTTTAAAACTTTTCTCATTCTGACTAGTTGAAAAATTCTGAAATGTATATATAACCAAACTGATTAAAAAGTACCTCTTCTCTAATAGAAAAAAATATGTTCAATTTGCTATTACTGTCCAAGTAATTATGTTTAAAGTATTTCAAGCAGGTAAAACAATTCTTTCTCAGCCTTATTTCCACCCATAACTACTTTACCTTTGGCAGTTAACATATACCTGCAAGTCAGTGACACAATCATAGGCGCACAGATGACCTTACAATAAGCAAACATACCTAGAGCAATACGTTTGCAATTCTCCATTATCCTTGAGATTCAGTAATGATATTTCATCATTTAGACCCATCGAAAGGGGATCTCATGTAATTCTTATGATCTCAACAATATTCTCCTTTCTTTTAGCCTCAGCCTTAAGCATCTAGAGAACATTTCCTGATGTCATGGTAAAACCATACAATGGACACATAAACACCATGTTATTTAGAAAGCTTACAGAGTTCCTTCATAATCACATATTTCCTCTTTTTATCTGGAACACACCATCAAAACTATCATCTATTTTGAGGCTTTAACAACAGCCTCATTTGTTCTGATTACATTTGTTCTGATTTGATCAACTGAATGGAATTAAATCAGCACTGTTAACTAATAACTTGAAATCTGTCTCACATTTAACCTGCATCTGTATAACCTTGTCTTCCCATTCCTTCCCTCTTGCGTCATACCAATTAAATCCTTTATCAATTTAACTGTTCCATGTATCTGAAAAAATAAGTTATAGCTAACAAAAGTTTAGGCGTTTTAATGAAATTTGTTAGTCTGAAAAGTAATTATCAGACTCCTCCTGATTTTCCTCTCTCAACTGTTAACAATATCTTTCCAGTGAGCAACAGAAGATTTTCCTGTAATGAGGATATGGAAACAATCTTCTCTCTACCTCTTTGCATTTTCCCACAAGTGCAGAATCTGCTGTTTTAGGATCAACCAACTATTCATTCATTGATTGTATAGGCATTGACCAATCAGTTTTCATCCAAACCTGACAATGTGGGGTATAAGACAATGACTAGCTAAAGTCTTCTTAATTATGTCTAAGATGATACTAGAACTGATAGTCTCCTGTGTCTTAACCATTAGACCAAACTAGCTCTCGTAACATATGAAACTTATGGCCATCCCAATTTTTGCTGAATTGTAACATGCTTTATAATAGATTTCAATAGGATTAGAAACTAGAATAGATTTAGAATAGGATTCCCTGCTCTGATTTTAAAAGATACACTAGGACTTCTAGATAATCATTTCCCAATAAGAGTTAGCACCTGTCAAGAGATATGATATACAGCATTCCTTTTGTTCTAAAAATGCCATGAACTGAAGATAGACCATGGGCTCAACAAAGATTTATATTTTATTAAGAACTCTATTATAAAGCATCAGGAAATATGACATAATTTATATGATCAAAGTATGTGGCTGTGTAATATTTGCTCATTCCAATTACTATAGGGCTAGCCACACCTGACTCCAAACAATATATATATATTAACATAAAAGTTTTTTTGTGTTAAATTAAGGGTGGCCAGGCTCTTAACACTTTCAGGATCTCAGGTTTGCGCACATAGCTAGATCTTAAGAGTCTTATGAAAGACCTAGTCACAGCTGCCACTTGCTCTTCAAGCAGGAACAAGTCCAAGACGACTTCACCAGGTCTTCTGGGGCAATGCTATCCCATCCAATATGGTACCCATCCCTATGGAAAAATCTTGTTCTCAGGAGGAATAAATACCCAAGGCTACTCCATTTTGCTTGGACTGAATGGGGGCCAATTGTCCCACATTCAGGGCCCTACAGCCTCTAGACACTGGGATAGGATATTCATGACATCACCCAGCAGATCTGGGATGGATATATATAGCTGGGTATCATCTGCATATTGATAGTATCTCACCCCAAATCATAGGATTGCATCACCCAGTTATTTCATGTAGATATTAAATAGGACAGAACACCAAGCTCTAAGCAACAATATGAAAAACAGAAGACAAGCAGAGCCATTCTATTATCAAAATATATTACAGGAACACTGTAATCGTGTTAATATGAACAGGAACAGGTCTGTTACAAAATTCTACTGTCAATAGATTATAATGCTAATATGACATACTCAGAATGCTCTAATGCCGTGATGGCGAACCTATGGCACGCATGCCAGAGGTGGCATGCAGCGCCCTATCTGGTGGCACAGGAGTCATCGCTTCAGTTCAGCTTTGCTGTGCATGCACACACCCCTCCTGCTGGCCAGCTGGTCTTCGGGTTTCTGCTGTGCATGCGTGGGGGGCGGGGCATTATGGGGGGGCCATGTGCGCATGTGCAGGGGGGCAGGATGTGGGGGAGCGCACGCATGCACAGGGCAGAGCGCTTGCAAGGGGCACACAGGCATGCGCTGAGGATGGGGTACATGCATGGGGGCCACGTGTGCATTGCATTTTGGGGGTTCAGGTGCGTGTGCATGCTTTGGGCACTTGGTCCAGAAAAGGTTCTGCTCTAATGCATTAACTTGTGTTTTTTATGCTGGCTAAGCTTGCACAAGAAGCAAACAGAAAAATTAGGAGGGACAAAGAAAGTTTGCTGAAATAGCCACAACATTCTTCCTATTAGAAAAGATTGTTGTGAATATTTAAGACATATTCACTATCATCTCACCATAATATCCAATTTAGTGAATGGCTACATGCCAAAAGGTATAAAATGATCTGGCCTATTTCAAGGACATATAAAGACATCCTTTGTCTAAAGAGTTACTTATAAGCATTTAAAGCATGCCCTTGAAATAATGTTCTTATTCAATTTCAGCAATGAATAACATTAAAAATTATAGCTGTAAGATTATAAGTATAAGTATAATTTTATTTCTATACCGCCCTTCTCCCGAAGGACTCAAGGTGGTGTACAGCCTATATAAAAACACAAGGCAAACATCAATTAAAAATTTAAAATTATTAAATAAATTCAGCTCAATTTAAAATCCCAGAAATTTTAAATACCCCAATTTAAAATTATTATGTTGATAGCCCGGCCTGGCGGATCAACAGGGTCTTCAGTGCACACCGAAATACCCGGAGGTCGAAGATCTTACATATTTCCGGGGGCAGTTCATTCCACAGGGCTGGGGCTCCCACAGAGAAGGCCCTCCCCCTGGGTGTCGCCAGCCAACATAACTTGGCCGATGGCACCCTGAGGAGACCCTCTCTGTGGGAGCGAACTGGCCGGTGGGAGGCTATTGGTAGCAGAAGTCAGTCTCAAAGATAAATAAAAGATAAATGTTTCCTCGGTCCAGTAGTATTTGACTCAAGGGGGCAATGATCATCTCAATTTCTTAGCCAAGAGTGCCAGCGTTGTCTCAAAACATTTGGTCATGTGGCCAGAATGACTATACACCGAGGCCACGGGTGGTATTCACTTACCTTCACTACCGGCTCGCACGCTCACACCTGCCAGCTTCGTGCATGCAGAGTGTCAAAAACGGGACATGATGACGTGCCAGGTGGGTGGGCAGAGCCTCTCGCAGCCACCACTACCGGTTCATGTGAACCGGATAGAACCGGGTGAATACCACCACTGACCGTAGCACATGGAATGCTGTTACCTTACCATCTAAGTGGTACCTATTTATCTACTCACATTTGCATGCTTTAGAACTGCTAGTTTGCAGAAACTGGGTCAAGTAACCAAAGTTCACCCTATTGCATGGCACTCGAGCCTTGAACCCAGGCTGTCAGCTGTCCAGCTGATAAACTATGCATCTTTAACCACTGAGCCATCATGCCTTTTTATTGTGTGTTAGAAAAAATATGTTCTAAATATGTTCAACTTAGCAAAATTAGTTTTGCTTCAATGTAAACTGCCAACTAAACTGAGTTATATATTTCAAACCTGGAAGAAGCTACTAATGCCCTTTCTCACATACTTTCTTTAAATAGTATTAAATAGTATTATTAGTATTAACAGTAGATGGCAGCTTCACTCAATAAATATTTTTTTTTCTGGGGTTAACCACACCTTTCAAATGGAGTTTTATTAGCAAATACAAAACTTATATTTTCCAGAAATAAGGTTTAATTTTGTTCTTATGCTTATTCTATTGCTTTGAAGAGACAAAATATAATATGCATTACTTGCAACAGATAAAGAGCAGATGCTTTGGATTTATTTCACCCTCACTAAAGTGCCATATGCCAATTGCCAAATACCAGGGCTCCTACTTGCTTCTCATGTCAACCTTCCCTTTTTTATTTGTTTCTGTTAAGAGTATGAAATTACAGCTGAGAATTGTCTCTTCATTTCTGTACAATATTAAGACAATTACATACACTGGAAGATACTTCTTGGCCTTTTGGCTAACATTAAATGTAGTAGGTATGTCTGAGAAAAACAATACTGATTTATCAGAGTTTAACATATAGCTAACAATATTCAAGTAACTATTTAACAGAACTACTAATTGTTATACAATCTTATGCATGTTTACTCAGAACTTCTAGAAATTCAATTTAATTTGAACCCAAGAATATAGTTTATTGCATAGCTGCACAGATTAAGAACCAACATGTAACTTAGTTAATACTAGGGCATTTAATTTTCCCAAGGAGCCACATGAAAAACTGGGACTATTTGTTATAGAAATGGTTTATATACAGGTAAAACTTGAAAAATTATAATATCGTGCAAAAGTTCATTTATTTCAGTAATGCAACTTAAAAGGTGAAACTAATATATGAGATAGACTCATTACATGCAAAGCGAGATAGTTCAAGCCTTGATTTGTCATAATTTTGATGATTATGGCTTACAGCTCATGAAAACCCCAAATTCACAATCTCAGAAAATTAGAATATTACATGAAATCAATAAAACAAGAATTGTACATAGAACAATATCGGACCTCTGAAAAGTATAAGCATGCATATGTACTCAGTAATTGGTTTGGGCCCCTTTCGCATCAATTATTGCCTCAATGCAGCATGGCATGGATGCTATCAGCCTGTGGCACTGCTGACGTGTTATGGAAGACCAGGATGCTTCAATAGCGGCCTTCAGCTCTTCTGCATTGTTCGGTCTCATATCTCTCATCTTTCTCTTGGCAATGCCCCATAGATTCTCTATGGGGTTCAGGTCAGGCGAGTTTGCTGGCCAATCAAGCATAGTAATCCCATGGTTATTGAACCAGGTTTTGGTACTTTTGGCAGTGTGGGCAGGTGCCAAGTCCTGCTGGAAAATGAAGTCAGCATCCCCATAAAGCTCGTCTGCAGAAGGAAGCATGAAGTGCTCCAAAAACTCCTGGTAGACGGCTGCGTTGACCCTGGACTTAATGAAGCACAGTGGACCAACACCAGCAGATGACATGGCTCCCCAAATCAACACAGACTGTAGAAACTTCACACTGGATTTCAAGCATCTTGCAGTGTATGCCTTTCCATTCTTCCTCCAGACTCTGGGTCCTTGGTTTCCAAATGAGATGCAAAAGTTGCTCTCATCAGAAAAGAGGACTTTGGACCACTGAGCAACAGACCAGTTCTTTTTTTCTTTAGCCCAGGTAAGACGCTTCTGACGTTGTTTGTTGTTCAGGAGTGGCTTGACAACAGGAATACGACATTTGAAGCCCATGTCCAGGATCTGTCTCTGTGTGGTGGCTCTTGATGCACTGACTCCAGCCTCAGTCCACTCCTTGTGAAAGTCCCCAACACTTTTGAATGGCCTTTTCCTGACAATCCTCTCCAGGCTGCGGTCATCCCTGCTGTTTGTGCACCTTTTTCTTCCACACTTTTCCCTTCCACATAACTTTCTATTAATGTGCTTTGATACAGCACTTTGGGAACATCCAACTTCTTTTGCAATTACCTTTTGAGGCTTTCCCTTCTTATGGAGGGTGTCAATGATGGTTTTCTGCACAACTATCAGGTCAGCAGTCTTTTTCATGATTGCAATTCCTACTGAACCAGACTGAGAGACCATTAAAAGGCTCAGGAACCCTTTGCAGGTGTTATGGCTTAATTAGCTGATTAGAGTGGGACACTTTGAGCCTAGAATATTGAACCTTTTCACAATATTCTAATTTTCTGAGATTGTGAATTTGGGGTTTTCATGAGCTGTAAGCCATAATCATCAAAATTATGACAAATCAAGGCTTGAACTATCTCGCTTTGCATGTAATGAGTCTATCTCATATATTAGTTTCACAAGTTGCATTACTGAAATAAATGAACATTTGCACAATATTCTAATTTTTCAAGTTTCACCTGTATATTATTCTGTAAGAGTAAAATATTGAGGCTGTAAGGTTAGTATCTTATTCTACTATGCTAAAAAGGGTTAGAAGTCAATCCTTTTCTTTCTTTCCCCCTCCCCTTTACTCTATATTTTCTCCTCTTCCCTTTTTCCTCCCTAATTTCTCATTTTTTTCATTTTCCTTTGTTTTATATCCTGAATAACTAATAAAAATTGATGAACAAAAAAAGAGAGAGAAACTGGCACTGCTGTATAGGGCTCACACTGCTGGTCCCTTCTCCAGTTCCTCCTGTCCCCTGCTGCCTCTGCAGACTGGGCAGGGACAAGCAAAGGGCCAGATGTGGCCACGGGGCATAAAATACCAAAGTCCGGTTTATACTGTCTGTAAAATGAAAAAAATAAAGTAATACACATTGTAATAAAAACGGTTTAATTATTATATGAATGCTTGAAAACAGAACATCGAAGGCATTATAACAGAACTGGCATTTTTAATACTTCATGTCATTGAAGAATCTGGCAGCATTAACATCCAAAAATACAGTTCAATCCTAAGTATGCATATGCATAGTCCTGGAAAGGTTTGGTCTTGTTGACCTGAATGATGTTTATGCATAAGATTCAGTTACTGTTATAATTAACACAGAACTGCATTTATTTGTCTGCACGATCTATATTCCAGAATATAATTTATCCTTAGAAATGTCATAATTCAAGTTTCTAATCAGACTAATAATGTGGAAATGTAATACATTATCTGCTATAATAAATAGTGCTTATTTTTAAAAATTAGACCTCCTCAATCAAGATAAGTTAATGTTGGTTGCAGTCATATGGGATGCTGCAAATGGCCATAAATGCAGGCTGGTTACTGAGTGCCCAAAATGCAATCCTGTGTCTGCAGAGTGAGCCTGGATGTCAAAACCTCAAATCCAGGCTGTAACTTTTTTTTGGCTCCTGGTCATATGTTGAAAATTCCCTGTATGTTAAAGTATTATTTATAATATCAGAGGCACTATATATCACCATACTACTTGTGGATTATATGATAAGGAATATTTAATTATGCTGAAGGATATTTTGGCATTGTAGGAAATATATGCTTAATTAGATGGGATTTTTGTCATAAAACTTCAGCTTTTAACTTGCATCTTTTATTGCACTATAGTAATCAGGAACTGGGGATGCTGTACGGGTTTAAACAACCCTTAAATTTGCTTTAGGAGATAAAACAAGCAAAGGAATGTGTGTGGCACAGATGATGTGTAACATGAAAAATAAATTCCATGGGGAAAAAAATAAGTGGACTAGATTTGAAAAAGTGTTCTATTGTACCAGATATATTTAGCTTTCAGCATTCTACATGTTTTATATCTTTTCAAACATCAGGAATTATCTACATAGTAGTATACTTTATTTCCTACCATGTTTCCCCAAAAATATGACCCTGTCTTATATTTTTTTGAACCCTGAAATAAGTGCTTGGCCTTATTTTTGGGGAGGTAGTATTTTGGGGCACATGGAGCAAGACAGGGCTCCTCTTGCCGTCTTACCTGATTTCCAGCTCTGTCTCCCTAACCCTAACCAGAAGAAATGGTGCGGACCAGCTGCACATGTGTTTAAATATTTTTGGGGAGGGCTTATTTTCAAGGAAGGGCTTATTTTCAGGGAAACATGGTAGATGTCAGAAAGTTTCAATTATGTAAATTGAATAACAATATATTCAAATAATGTTCTAAAATATTAACTTATTTGAATTAAAAATATCATTCCTTGCCAGTAGGGTTTTTTCCCCTAGAAATGGGTATGGAGAGTCATGGGCTTTTTTCTGTAATTTTGTTTTTACACCATTTTGCTTATTCTGCTGGAATTAAGCAAATGCATCCTAGCTTGAGCATGTCAACACAGAATTTTATTAACATATAAAATATACATTTATTTTTATTACATTACATATCAGTAGCTGTTGAATCCTGATTATATATAGTTTATTCCTTTACATAGGTCTGTAAAGGTTTGTTCCTTATATTGTTATATGTAAGGAATAAATCCAAAATAAGGGCAATCCCAAATTATCTGGAATCCTATGCAGATAGTCCTTGTTTAGCAACCACAATTGGACCTGGGAAATTGGTCATTAAGCAATCACTTAGCGAAACCACAACTGTGCTTATGATCTTCAGTTTTACTTTGCTTTACAGACCTATGAAGTCATAAATGTGAGGACTGATTGCTACTTTTTCATTTACATTGTAATTACAAATGGTCATTAATGGCAGTCAAGTTATTTGGGCCATTGTAAAATGGACTTCGTTTTTCAATCATTTATTGATGCAATACTGGATTTTTGTTTTCTCATTAAATCTGCTAACTTCAATAGAAGATGCTCCACTTCTACTATTTGATGTATTTTAAAAAAAACAAAACTTTGGATGATTTTTAAAAGCTTATTGAATGAAGTAGATAAATATACTAAGGATTTTATTCTCTTGATGGCAAAATGTGTATGTCTATTAAACATTCAAAATCAGCAGGATCTCATCCCATGTCATACTTACAGTTTTTATACAGGATGAAGCACTATCATATTACTTATTAGTCTGAAAATCTCAGGAGAGGATACCAGATTCACTTCTTACAGTCTTTCCCTTTTCTCCCTTAATGATCTTTCTTTTGCTTTCCCCTCAAGTCCTTACCCAGTGAAGAAATGAGGCAAATGAACCAATACAGTAACAAATTCTTGTCCCAAAGATGCTTTTTCAAGAGACAACTGGACTTTCTGGTTTTTCTTTGAAGACGTTTCGCTTCTCATCCAAAAGAAGCTTCTTCAGCTCTTGACTGGATGGTGGGGAATGGAAGATCAAAACTGAAGAAGCTTTTTGGATGAGAGGCAAAATGTCTTCCAAAAAAAGAAAAGAAAAGAAGAAGAAAAACCAGGAAGTCCAGTTGCCTCTTGAAAAAGCACCTTTGGGACAACCATGACCTGGATAACTGAGAATCTCCACAGACATTTAACAAAAGGCCTGGTGTCTCAGCAGACTAAAAGCATTGTGATTAACACCAGCTGTCTGCAATTACTGTAAATTTGAATCTCACCAGGCTCAAGGTTGACTCAGCCTTCCATCCTTTCTAAGGCAGGTAAAATGAGGACCCGGATTGTGGGGGCAATAAGCTGACTTTGTATAAATATACAAAAGTATGAAGGCTATTGCTTAACGCATTGTAAGCCGCCCTGAGTCTCCAGAGAAGGGCGGCATATAAATCAAATTTAAAAAAAAAACTCTTGTGCACTTAATTCAGCATCCATAGGAAGCTACACACTTCAGAAGGGGGGGGGGAGAGAAGGGGAGAAAAATAAACGCAAACAGGCCCTCAATTTACAGCAAGGCCGTGCAGCCCAGCAGCTTTAAATCTGCCTACAAAGCCAAGTCGCCTTTTCTCTCCCAGTTGGACACTTCAGAACAGTGGTGAAATTCAATTTTTTTTTACTACCGGTTCTGTGGGCGTGGCAGGGGAAGGATATTGCAAAATCTCCATTTCCAGCCCACTCCAGGGGAAGGATATTGCAAAATCTCCATTCCCACCCTCCTCTGGGACCAGCCAGAGGTAGTATTTCTCCGAACTACTCAAAATTTCTACTACCTGTCAGAACCTGCTGGATTTCACCACTGCTTCAGAGACAAACAAGGAGTCCCCAACCTTGGCCGCTTTAAGCCTGGAGGACTTTAACTCCCAGAATTCCCCAGGCAGCTTCGCTGGATGCTTTGCTGGCTGGGGAATTCTGGGAGTTGAAGTCCTCCAGGCTTAAAGCGGCCAAGGTTGGGGACCGCTGCTACAAACGACCCCGTTTCTCCTGCGTCCTTCCCTCCCTCCTCCAATACAGTCTTCCTATAAAGAGAAGGGCAGCGTGACGAGCTCCGAGCAGGAGATGGGCTCGCGGCCGAGGGTAGGAGAAACTGAACCGCTTCACCTAAGCCGCGGCGCGTCCTATCTTGAGACAAGCCTTCCGCCGACATTTAAAGCGGTGCGTGAACTTTTAGCGCCTTGCGAAAAACTGTGGTAGGCCCCACGTGGGGGTGGAGGAGGAGCAAAAAGAGAAGCGAGAAACGAATTTCTTTTCCTCTCGTGAGGTGAGGTGCGGGGGGGGGGGAGGGGGGAAAGGAGAACTCGGGTGCTCTCTCCGCTCCTTTGTTATTCGGGTGATTCATTCGATCTCTTCCTCTTTGGCACCTCTCGACACCAAACCAACTGGCGGCCAGTTGGTTGGCAGAGCGAGGAAGCGGCAGAAGAGGAGGAGGAGAAGGAGGAGGCGGCGGCGGAGCCTCCAACTTGTTTATCCCTTTTATAGTCCCAGCAAACGCTCGGACCAAAGGGAGGCCGCCTCGTTAAAGAGCCGGAGGCGGCGAGGAGCAGCCGGATAACATTAAAACGACCGTCGCCCTTCTTCCGCCTTCAGCCCCGAGCTCTTGCCCTTTTTTTTTTAAACGCTCAGAGACGAAGAGTCTCTCAGATACGGCGGGACTCGAACTGCTTCCCGTGAGGAACGGCAGACGCTCCCCCCCACACACACACTTTTTCAGAGTCCCGGGCCCTGGGGGGTGGAGTGGGGGGTGGGTGGGTTGAACCAAAGAAGAAAGTGGGGGAGGGAGGGAAGTGCCAGAGGCTCCGAGGGCGGAAGAAGGGTTTTCCCCTGGAGCTTTCAACGGCCTTTAGAGAACTGACCTCGGCAGCCAGGTCGTTTGGAGCCTTCGAGGCCGCCTCGCGCACCCATTGCTGTTCTTTTCCTGTCAGCGTCTCTCCTCCTCCACCCCCCTCAATCCGACTCACCTTCCACACGTCCTTTGCGTCCCGAAGCGGACTGAAGCTTTGAGAGACTATCAGAGCGGAAACCAATCAGTTTTAAGAAAGAAAAGAGAGAAAGAGGCGTCTCGGGCTCCGAGTCAGAGAAGACGTTGCCCACTGAATGCGTATATATGTCTGTGTGTCGTGGGGGGAGGAGAAGGAAGGTTCTCCTCGCCGTCAGCCTCGTCCCGCCGGCCGCGGCCGCTGATCCTGACTGTTTGTGTTGGCCTGAACGACGCCAGGAAGGTGGGGGGGGGGGGAGGGGGAGGGGAGAAGCCAAACAGCTGAGAGGATGTAAACACTGGGGCACGTGACCCTATCTCTGGGCGGGAGGCGGAGTCGATCTATCCTTTCTTCGGACTGGACGCCTGGTTGTTGCGTCGGCTCTGCAAGCGGAGAGACTCCGCCCCGCAACTCCACGACCAATGAAGATACAAGAGTGTTGCGTCAAAAAAAAAAAATAACGTCAATAAAGCAGCCAATAGCAGTTGGAGATTTTTAGGCTTTGTGTTTTTTACTTAGTCTGTCAAAGAGCAGCTCTTCGGACGAAGATAGGGAGCGATAACTTGTGAATGGAATCTATTTGTTTGGAAAATAGAAAATGTGATGCAATAGGCATTATTAAATTTAGCTTTAAGTATCCTAGTATCACAAAAAAAAGTAAGAGCCCATTTTATGCTTATTTAATGTTATGATCTAAAAAAAATAAGAGATTTTATTTGCTTTATTATTTTTGCTTTTGCTTACCAGGATCATACCAGGTTCCCCTAAAATCTCTTGCCATGAGTGTAGATTCACATACTTATTTTATGCTAGATAGTGTGCCGCATTTTCCTGCTTGGTCTTATGCTTTCAAGAACAAAAATATAGTTAAAGATTAGTATAGTTATTTTAAAAAGATGCTTCTCCCTGATTCATCATCAATTGCATGTTAGTAAAGCTGCCATTAAAAGCATATGAGTGGAGAACATTTTTAAACTTGTCAGATTTTCCTAGAGCCGTGATGGCAAACCTATGGCATGGGTGCCACAGGTGGCACACGGAGCCATATCAGTGGGCACGCGAGCGTTGCTGTAGCTCAGCTCCAGCACGCATGTGTGCGCCAGCCAGCTGATTTTTGGGCCTTTCGGTCCTACCAGAAGTTGGGAAATGGGCTTTTTCTGGCCTCCGGAGGGCCTCCAGGGGAGTGGGGAAGGCCGTTTTTGCCCTCCCCAGGCTCCTAGAAAACCTCTGGAGCCTGGGGAGGGTGAAAAACAGGCCTACCGGGCCCACTGTGCCATCATGTGCTAAAAGTGGGAGGGCGCATGCGCAGGAGTGGGGAACATTGAATTATGGGTGTGGGCACACATGTGGGCGACCTCACCGCGCTCCCCCCGCTTTTGGCATGTGATGGCAAAAAGGTTAGCCATCACTGTCCTAGAGGTTAAATAGCTATGATTTACTTGTTTCATACTTAACCTCATTTAAATCCATCATATATCACATGACACACACCTTTATTTAGTCTATCAAGCAAATATGAATTGAAAACATTACCAGACTATGTAAAATACAAGGTCAAACTTGATATTTTCTTGAATGCATATTTTCTAGAGTTATATCCACTTCTGGGAGTTGAATTCTGGGAGTTGAAGTCCTCCAGGCTTAAAGTTGAATTTAAACGACCCTTTAAAAATGAGAATACTACATTTGTTTTATATTTTATTATGTTTTATATTTGTTCCAAATCTTTAGGATGGCATGTCTACCGAAGTGGCATTTAGTTTCCTCAGTTAGTGATATCTTTTTTCAGTTGGATGGGGTATTTGCCCCATTAATATTCAATATTATATATTCTCCATCTTTAAACAATGTAACAAAGTCCTATAGTGTCACACCATTTAGCAGTTTGAAAGTTGTTCGTAAGCAGGTTTTGGCCCGTAGATGCTTGATGTTGTTGAATCTTTCATTATGGATCTTTCATCTTTCAGATGTTAACTAACTTTCAATTTTACCTCCTAATAGTATGTTGCTAAACTATTTGGCAGTTAGTGGGTGTAGACCAGTCAGATGTTTCAATCAAAAACTTTGCAGTTCATCTTTCATAGTTCACTTGGTTCATCTTGCACCACTTCACCTGGTGCTGATCAATTCTTGATCTTCCTTGTTCATTTTGGCTGTTATTACAAGTTACTTCATTTCAGCTTCTTTTTTATTCTTATCCACATCCTTTATCTAAGCTGCATTCTTGTTGTATTTATTTGTATTGTCCCATAGCTGCATCCAGAACTACACTTTTTTTTTTCTTGTCAGGTGTTGATTGGTTCACTTCAGTGTCCATGGTTGGATTGGGAGAAATGTTTCTGGTTTGACTCAAATTGGAGATTCCACCTATAATTAGCAATTCTATCTTCGTATCTGATGATCTTTTTGAGTAGAGTTGTTACTTGTTGCTTTGTTGCTTCCTGTGCTTCCTTAATATTCCTTGCTTCTAGCTGATATTTCATTGTCAGATAATCTTTGGTTTTTCTTGTTCTTGTTTTATTTGTTCTAGCTTGCTTGCATCTGATCTAAATATGCTGATCTTACTTTCCATCCTGATCTTCCATTTTGGTCTGTCTTATCCTTCACTAAAATTAAATTTAATTAAATTAAAATTTTAATTTGATTAAAATTAAATTAAAATTAATCCATCATTTGCCTTCCCATGAAAGCCCAATTTAATTGCTGCTAGGGCAAAAGTATGAATCCTCTATTAATAAAATAAGTATCCTAGCATCCAGTTTCTTGAAGGAAATAAAACTGTATTTCAATACACATTTCAGTTTGCTTTGAAAATATATTTCATAACTTTGGTCCACAAATTTATTTCCCACTTTGTAATGTTTCCAGAGAGACAGCTCCTATATGGATTGGGCCTTTTAATTGTCACTTATCACTTACCAATAAAATTGATAAATAAAAATCCTTCATCTAAATCCCATATTCTATATCAGAGAAGACTGATAATTTATCTTTGGCTGTCAGAGAATTCCATTACCTTTCTAAGTCTGCAATATTCTGCTGAAGGCCTTTATTAATTGTTTCATTAATTGAGCAGAGGCCAATTTATGGATTAAACTATTAAATCATATGATTTCCATATTTCTGATTCCTTGTGGAGGGATAGGATGATCACTTGGATCTTCTTTCAATAACTGGTCATCCTCAGCACAGTCCTGACTGTTTTTATCATAACAAAAATAGTACATTAAGAGTAATTCTACAGCAGAGTAGAGGAAAACCACATGCCTCTTAACCCATTCAATCTAGCAATGAATTTGTCTTGATTATTCGAAGGCAATTTCTGGGAAACTATTAAACATTCTTCCTTTGAAACAACCAGGTCTTTTTCTACTAGATGTGGTTTATTTTTTATCCATTATTCTTATTGTTCCTCAGGCAGATTAAGGATCTTATTATTAGATAAATATGTACTAAATTATCTTGGATAGAGATTTTGACATTGAGTTGTATGACAAAAAGATATCTGTAATATTTTCATAACAACAAATACAGTCTATTGAGATGTGATGGACTTGTAAAAACATGTTTCAGTTTGTACACCTACTGTATAATTGTTGGTTTAGTGAAAGTGCAAGTTCCTCTAGAACAGGGGTGTCAAACTCGCAGCCTGTGGGCCAGATGCGTCACACACTGACCATGCCCATGCCCATGCCTGGTTTAGCGAAGGGAAAAAAATTTGCAATACATCATGTCACGACGCCATGATGACGTGAGTTTGACACTCCTGCTCTAGAACTATTTGAATACTGTTTTCCCAAACTCAAAAACTTTAGTCTCACTCTATTAATTCTCATCTAGTGAATTCATATATTAAGAAAGCAGGTTGACATTACTTGGATGTTGTTGAAGACAGCTGTAGTTAGAATACCCTGTAATTTTGCAGGATTTAATGTTATAGTACTAAAAGGCCTCCATATAGTCTACCTCTTTAAACTCTCAGATGACTCATTAATCAGTTAAAGAACATGGGAAGTTAGTCTTGAGTTCGGAACAATATAATCCATGTCCAATGCAATCAAACAGTGGATTTTAGGACTTTTTCCTCATAAATTTGCCTTAGAGGCTTGAGCATAATCATCCTAATGCAAAACATTTCTGTCCTGTTCTATTCTGTAGTAGTAGGGGTTAAGTAGTCTCTAGTTTCTGAAATAATTTAACCAGAAAAAAGGTACTGTGTCTATGTGACATTTTATGATCTTAAGGATATGGGACAGTTTTGTTAAGGCATGGACTCATTATCCTGTCTTTCAAGGTAATTAGGATTACTTTTTACCATAAAGAGACATTGATTACCTCCTTGACTTACTCAGTCAACTCTTTTAGCTCAATTAAAGTAGCCAGGGTGACATAAAGAACTTCCAAGACTTTTACCTTTTATTAAAAAGCATAAGATTGTTTCAAAACCATACATGTAGGTAATTTTCCTTTAGACAGGTAACTGTAACAGAAATAGGCAGTGGTACCTAAAGAAGTACATGAGAAGAACACTGATCATTATGACTGATAAAGAATATTTGTAGCTCAGGTTTGAAATGAGGGGTCCTTGGTGCTCTATGAATCTGGGGTTGTTTTTTTTGTTTTGTTTTGTTTTGTTTTTTTTGGAGACTATTCATTACCTCAACTAGGTAACATCATATGACCCATATTTCATTGGGTAATGTATCATCTGCAAGAAAACAACCAAGCTCACACAGCACCAAGGACCCTTTCTTATGACTGAATTAAGCCACTTGCTTCTGCTTGCATAGTCTTATTTTACCATTTAAAATAATCTTAATATTAATATATTAGAGAAATATTTTTGGAAGTTACAGTAGCATGAGTAAATTTAGGAATTTACTTCCTCAAGGAACTTGAATAAACTTTAAACATTTAGGAATAACCTCTTCAAGGAACTTGAATAAACTTTAAACATTTAGGAATAACCTCTTCAAGGAACTTGAATAAACTTTAAACATTTAGGAATAACCTCTTCAAGGAACTTGAATAAATTCTAGTGTGTACATCATTGTAATCTATCTTGCATATATTTAGGGAATAGCATGCCATCTTTTAGCATTGTTGCTTATATTTCTGAGACATCATTTAAGGATCTAAATATGAATGGATAATGAGTAGCTGAAAGAATGTTTTGTATTTAAGACTGCAGTTTATTAATGAGGCAGGCTTCTGCAAAGTTTTCATTCAAATGCATTTGTGTATTAAGATCAGCCTTCAGAAGATTGCATTTTATATGCAAGGCAGTGGGAAGTTACCATAAACCCATTTATAGTATTTGTGTGTCTAATGCTGGGTTGTTTTTGAACGATTCTATCCCATCAGGAGTAAACTCTACTGTTCTCACATTTCCTAAATTTTAACATACAAACTGTCTTATTTGTTTCATTAGAGAAAAATGGAAAATTAAAGAATTTTTGTGGTGCTAATGTGTCTTCATTAAAGGTGAATGGTAAAGTCTTGGTTTTCATTTGAGACTCTAATACAGAATCAGCAGCTATGGTTACTTCTGATGAATTAACTTAGGTAAAGAGTTGAGACCTTACAGGTGGTTCAACTATTTTACTAAGTTATTGGTACCGTAGTAATGGGATCTAATCTATATTAAATGATTGGCTTTATATTTATACTAATTAATGTAAAACAATTAATAGAATTACAGTATGAAGGGGTTAATTCAATAACATAGTATAAAAAAAATTGCTGTTAGCGATAGAGCAATCGACTTACAAACATTTGCAACAAGAGCAAAGCGCACGCCACGGCACATTGTGAGTTAAATAGAAACCGATGTTGGGGAAGTAGTTCCGGCCCGCCCTCCCCTCTCCTCCCGTTCCTTGTCCTTTTCAAGTCGCATCACCATGGGTGTGGAAGAGAATATCCTTGCACAGGGTTGCTAAGGGTGAAACTTTTCATTTACTTTGCTCATTTTGGGCCAGGGCTTCAGGTTTCCCGCGGAGGGAGGAAAGTAAGGAAAGAAGGGGGCTCTCCATTCAATATCTTCTTACCCCACTTCTGATTTGAGTCTTCCCCTGTCCCTACAGGACAGGGTAGGTCCGCAGTCCAAAAATTGGGACTTTTTTAAAACGCCGTGGGATGCGGGACAAATTGTTCAAAATCGGGACTGTCCTGTCAAAAGCGGGACGTCTGGTCACCTTATATATGTTGCATACTCCACAGAACCTAGGTAATGTATTTTCCAAATAATAAAAAACAAAATCATAACAAACAAAAACTATTCAATATGCTGCACATTTACCCTTATCACCTGTCACCACAGACATCTGTTCTTAACCATAGTGATGTCAAAATATGTGTGACTCATCTACAGATATACTGTGCCCCTGATTAAGGAGTGTTTCTACTCTGAAGTCTGGGGGGTGGAGTGAAAATGGTCTTCACTGTATTTCTAAAATGTTAGCAAGGGAGGAGGACTCCTAAATTTGGGTAGCCTCTGCCAGAGTAAAGAAATTTAGAAGTCTTGTTTTCAATCTCCCTCCCTCCCTCCCTCCCTCCCTCCCACTTCTGGATTTGCAGGGGTGGCAGACTTTCAATGTCTCCCCCCTACTAGGGCAAAGGATCAGGCAGAATCTACCTGGGTCAATTGTTTTCAAGGTTCACAAGGCTCTGACGTTTATAAGGTTGTTTAGATTAACTCATTATCTTAAATTGGACCTAGAAGCCATGTGATCGTCAGTGTAGTCCCACGGCATCAGTCTTGTTCTATTATGCTGATTCTAACTTGTCATCATTCTCACAGCTGTATCTTTTACCAGCTGTAGCTTCCATGTTTTTTTTTCAGAAGTAGCCCCATGTAGAACAAATTACAGTAATCTAATATATGATCTGTTAAATTTGTGATCATTTTTGACAATTTTGTATGCTTCTATGTTCCTGAAATATTGTGAAAGCTATGCTATTTTTCGGTTCTAAGCCCCACTAACTTCTTTACTGTATCTCAATGAGAAAATATATCCCAATTTAAGCATTAATGTTCCAATACAACTGCTTTTAAATGTAAATAAATATATCGGGAAACCCAGATTTATAGTACATTAAATAACCAAACTTGCTTTCTCCTTTTCTGAAGCTGAAATGTTCTGTTTTAATTATGCAATATAGTTAACCTCTGGTGGCTTTGTATCTTCAAAAACAGAGCAAAGATGTGGAACTTTAACTCCTTCCTCTTTCACTTACAGAATTTATAATATGAAAACAAGGATGGGGTGGAGAATCCAGCATTCTGTTGAAACAGAATTAAGAAAAGTGTTAGTAAAATACTTACCCTTGCCAAATCTGCTCAAGAAAATAATGGATTTATTTATTTTTAATTTGAAGCTATGGTCAATTGAGTATGATTGGTTCAAATCCACTCAACTGTGAAGTTCATTGTGTGACTTTTGAACAGTCTACAGTTCTCACACTATATTACCTCATACGGATTTAGTGTAGATAAAATAAGGAGTGGCCTGCCATGAAAGCAACCATATAGTTGAGCAACAACAAGAAATCTCTAAATAGATTAATTATATAAAGAATCTTTCTTCATCTCTTGTGAGAGAAATCCTATTGAAGAGGTTATATATTAAAGTTTGCTTTCAATTCTGTGTTTGCTAGCTGAGATTGCAGAGAGAGAGGAGAAGACAGTGATATACTGTATTAACTAACAGTGAATATTAGTTTGGATTGGTTCTATTTTTGAACCTTTGGGGACATAATTTTTCAAGTTTTTTTTTAATGTAATATGGAAGGTGACCAAGAACAAGATGTACATTGATAGAGGAATTCAACTTAGTTAAATGGGAGACCATTTGCTTGGAAAAATCAGGTTCCAGTTTGAAAGTACAACTGGGCTCAGCTTTTACTTAGAATGTCGGCTGGTGAGATTAGACTTTGCCATGGCAATATATGTCTTAGACACAATTTGAATGGATTATTGTTGGGTACTAACACATGTATTGTTGCATAAGTTGAATTTATCCATGAAAGGTTATTCAATAAGCTATGTGGCTGGGCCAAATGAGACATGATGCTAATTGAATGCATGATTTTAAAAATCTTTGCAGATTTTATTACGTGGCTTATGGGAAAAAAGTATTATAATTTTGAAACAAGGTTAGTGTCATCTGCCTGAAACACAAGTCATTGTTTTGACCCTTGCTCAAGATTTGGGGTGGGTGCGGATTCAGGTTTAAGAATTGGATAATGAAGTTGAACTTTTAAACAGCTTTCATGTTCTGCTTTGAAACAATTTCACAGCCTGTGCAAATAGGTTATTCACTGTCACGTATTATAGAAAGCTCTCACAACTAAAGATAATGATGCCTAGAAAAAATGTCACATTTGGAGTTGGACCTGCCCTTAAAAGGCAAGGAACTTTGGTAATTGATTTTTAGCAGGACTATGTAAATTCAGGTAAAAAACTCTCTGTCAGCTATTTCTATAATAGATCAATGAAATAGTTTCTGATGGCGAACCTATGGCACGCGTGCCACAGGTGGCACGTGAAGCCATATCTGTGGGCACGCGAGCATTGCCCTAGCTCAGCTCCAGCGCACATGTGCACACCATCCAGCTTATTTTTGGGCCTTCCGGACCCACTGGAAGTCCGGAAACTTGCCGTTTCCAGCCTGGGGGGGGGAGGCCATTTTCGCCCTCCCCAGGCTCCTAGAAAGTCTCTGGAGCCTGGGGAGGGCAAAAAATGGGCCTACCGGGCCCACCGTGCCATCACGTGCCAAAAACAGGTGGAGCACGGGGGGGTCACGTGTGCATGCATGGGGGTGGGGCGCATTGAATTATGGGTGTGGGCACGCACGCACGTGACTCCCCCAAACTCCCTCCGCTTTTGGCATGCAACGGCAAAAAGGTTAGCCATCACTGAAATAGCCTTTGGATGTACTATATATAATGTTAAAATAAAAAAAATAAGTTTTCCTAAATTTCCTAATCTGATATGTGCTTAAATTATTCATTCCTTAAAATCATATTATAGGAATCATGATTCATTTTGTGTTCTCTTTATCTAAGCCTATGATACAATGCAATCCTGTTTATTACAAACTTTCATTTCTGGTATCTAATAGAGTTAGTTGTTCTGGATGAAATTTAAATGAATGATTTATGTCTTCCAGTTGCCACAACAGTTATTTCATATACTAGCTAATTCTTACAATGGAACTCTCAGTAAATTAAATCTAGTAGCTAGAATTTTGTTTGGGTTTCAGAGATTTTATTTGGGAAAAAAAAAATCTAAAGAACCCAGAGACTACATTAGTATTTGAAATGACTTTTAAATACACATTTGATTCAGTGCCTCACCATAGCAGGCATCTTGCTCAAAATATCATTTGTCTTACATTCGGTGCTGCAGAGATGATTCTGGGAGTGACAGGTATTGTCATTTATAGCCATAGCAGAGACTTATATACCGCTTCACAGTGCTTTACAGCCCTCTCTAAGCGCTTTACAGAGTCAGCATCTTGTCCCAAACAATCTGAGTCCTCATTTTACAGATCTCGGAAGGCTGAGTCAATCTTGAGCCCGGTGAGAATTGAGTTGCTGAACTGCAGGCAGCTCGTAGTCAGCAGAATTAGCTTGCAGTACTGCATTCTAACCACTATGCCACGATAAACTCTGGAAACTGGCAAAAAAAAATGTCAAAAATTGTAGTCATATAACTGTGAGATGCTCTAAATAGCCTCCCAGGTAAGCCAGTTGCCAATTGCCCAAAATGTGATCACGTGATGTGTGTGTTTGTGTCCATGTGCAGCCAATGTAACTTCAAAATTAGACCGTAAGTAGCTTTTGGTAGGTCTGTTGTAACTTCAAATGTTTGCTAAGCAACTGATCGTTTCATTTTTATATGTTAAAAGAGATGGGATACGTGTCAAATTGCAAATTAGATTTGGGATTTTTCTTCCAAAATAATTGGATGTAAAACTCAATTTCTTCTTCAATACGGGAATTCATTATTTTCTTACAGCAGTGAAATTTATATATAGCATATTTCCTTAGAGTTAAACTGGAATCAGTGGGACCTTCAAGTGGGACTTTCAAGTTATGATTTTCATCAGAGATTTCCCACTATACGAAATAGCTAACAGATTCATCACTATTTTCCTTTAAATATTTTTCTAAATGGAAGGGCCATCTTAAATTCAATTCATTTGTATTATCAAATGAAATGATTTTTGATAGAAATCATTTGAAGATGGAGATTAGATTTGCATCAATCAGGATGGTTGAATTCACTGAAATCCAATCATCTGATATAGTAGCAAGGAAAGTGCTAGTTAAAACTTATTACATGTTACATTAAAAAAGAGATCACTATTACTTATTAATATTGGTTGTGTTGCTAAGATAAAACAGAACTCTCCAAATTTAATGACATTAAATCATACCCACTCTCTAGCGAAATGAACTTTTGGTCCTGTTATCTAGTATATCACGAAATATTTCTGGGAGTTCTATGGTGACCTTTTAAAAGAACACTATTATAACCTTTGGACAATCTCCCTTTGCTTGAATTTGAATTATAGCTTATTAGAAGTGCCCCCTCCACCATTCCATAAAATTCAGAAACAAAGTAACCCTTCTTTCCCCATCCCTCCCACAGGTAATGTACCTTCTCTTTCTCTGTACAATCCAATTTTAAACTAAGACTAAATGGTAAGTTTCCCCTAACTTTTTCTAATGGCAATATCTATGGTTTTGTTTTCTATTATGGTATATTTTGCTTACTAATAAAAAGAGGAAATTTATATGTTATTTATTTGGTGGAAAGTAGTTTACAAATTTATTGAACTGTAAGTATAAAACTTAGAATAGGAAGATCATTTTATTGGTAGAAAACTGGTCAACATCTAGTTTTAATTCCTGGTACTTACCACCTTTAATTACTAGTTCTCGTATAAAAGAAAAAAATCCAAATATCTGGTGAAAGTTATTGAATCCAAGTAACCTCCAATCTCTTAATATTTCTACAAGAAATGGGAGAAAATGTAGCTGTTTATTCAGAAGCAAATAGCTTCTTCAGTTCATTAGAATGTGTACTCAAAAAAAATTCATCCAAGTGCCCAATTAAGGATAAACTATCAAGGACCAAGCATTATCAAATGCTTGAATGGAATATGCTTTGTTGTTGGAATCAGGTGACAAATGGATACACAAAACCCTCCGCAGACTGACTGAGCAAGAGGAAGAGCAGGAATGAGGATAAAGGAAGGCAGCCTCGGTAACTCTGGAAGTCAGAAAAATGATTAAAGATGTTAACAGTGGCTATAGAAAATCTATGCATCCCTGTTAAAATGCCAGGTTTTTGAAATGTAAAAAACAACAAATCAAACCAAGATAAATCACTTTATATTTTTTTCTACCTTTAACCTATAAGCTGTACAATTCAATAGAAAAACAAGCTGAAATCTTTTAGGGATAAAAAAAAATAAAAATAAAAAACTTGCACTACTGTGCTTGCATAAGTGTTTTCACCCTTAAGCTAATACTTTGTTAACATACTTTTTGATTTTAGGACAGCATTCAGTCTTTTGGGGTAGGAGCCTATCAATATGGCAAATCCTTCCTTGGGAATATTTGTCCACTCTTCCTTGCAAAACCAGTCCAAATCTGTTAGATTGTGAGGGCAGTGATAATGTGCACAGCCTTCTTCAGCTCACCCAGAGATTTTCCATTGGATTTAAGTCCGGGCTCTGGCTGGGGCATTCCAAAACTTTGATTTTCCTCTGATGAAGCTATTCTTTTGTTGATTTGGGACAATGCTTTTAGTTGTTGTCATGTTAAAAGGTGAAATTCCTCTTCATTTTCAGCATTTTAGCAGAGGCTTGAAGGTTTTGTGCCAAAATTGACTGATATTTGGAACTGTTCGTAATTCCTTCCACTTTGACTAAAGCCTCAGTTCCAGCTGAAGAAAAGCAGCCCCAAAGCATAATGCTGCCACCACAATACTGCCCTGTAGGTATGGTGTACTTTTAGTAATGCACAATGTTGTCTTTGCGCCAAAACACACTTTTTGGAATAATGGCCAAAAAGTTCAACCTTGGTCTCATCAGATCACAATACATTTTCCCACATGCTTTTGTCAGATTTGATATAGTTTTTTGCAAAATGTAGCCAGGCTTAAATGTTTTTCTTTGTAAGAAAAGGTGTCTATCTTGCTACCCTAGCCCACAGCCCAGACATATGAAGAATACAGGAGACTGTGTCACATGTAGTACACAACCACTACTTGCCAGAAATTTCTGCAGCTTCTTTAATTGTAGGCCTCTTATCAGCCTCTTGGTCCAGTTTTTTTATTTTATTTTATTTTTTTCTCTTAAAGATGATACAGACCAGCCGTTATGTCCAATTTATTCATACAATGTTGACTTCACACTTTCTAGGCCATTTTATGTATGCTACAACTTTGATTGGACTCTGTAGACCTCTGGCTCTGGATCCTTAAACTCTTGGCTTCTAGTCATATTGGCAACACCAACATTGTATCCTGACTATCAGACAGGGTCTCTTTTGTGGTTCAAGTGATGAAATGTGCATTGTGAAGTAATGAAAATGCTATTTTGGCCTCTGCAACCTAAGTTACGTAAATATTCCTGCTGCCAGGTTGATAGCACAAAACAGTGAGATTTGTGTCAGTAATTTTGATAGGAATGCCTGTAATTGTCAGAGAGAATTAATGACTCATGAAGAAAATAAATCTCTTTTGTTTGCTTCGTCATTTCCCTTAGTTTCTGATTACAAATAGGTTACTCTGGCACAAGCAACACTAAAAATCTCATCAGCTTCTTTTATTTGTTGGAGTGAAGAACACCGGTTCATTATTATGATGCTCTATCTGGTATTATAATCAGACTTTCACCAGGGAAAAAAGATTGTGCAGTTATTTCAGAAGCACTTTTTCCTATACTGTAATCTAAGTTTTGCATTTGCTCTATTCAGTTGGGAAGTATTGTTAGCCATAGCATTAATTTATATTAGCTATGACAGACATACTCTGAATTTTATTTTCTAAGTATAAAAAATGTTTTTAAAAAGGAATGAGAAAAAATAAAATTTCCATACATACATCGTTGTGCAGATAATTTCATCTTATAGCATCTCACTAAATCAATTACTAAGTTAAATACCGTTTTTCTTTGGTTTTTTTTATTTTTTAATGTTTATCCTTATTTAGATATGATTAAATGCTGTTTTGTCAGGAATCTCATTTAATGCATAATGATCCTGCAATTAAAAGTAAGTAAATTTATACTGCTTACATGTGTGTATAGTCCTTCCTCTTCTCTGAAAGACTGTAATGATGAAAACCATTTTTCACCTCTGTTTTCATCTACATACGTTTCTTTGTGGGTGAAAGGGAAACTATTTTTGGAATGGTCATTGACTAGTTTCCATACATCTCTAGATTAGATATGGTCATACGACAGAACCTGAATTGGACCAGGATGAATATGGAAAGAATGGGACAGATATGTGTAAATTCAGTCCATTTTGATTATGAAACCATGAATTGTTGGTGTTGGTTTGTTTTCATCATGTTGTTCTGCATTATTAAAAAGTCCTGATGTTTATGTAGAACAGTGTTTCTCAGCCTTAGCAACTTTAAGATGTGTGGACTTCAGCACCCAGCATGCTGACTGGGAAATTCTGGAAGTCCACACATCTTAAATGTGCCAAGGTTGAGAAATACAGATGTAAACTCTGTGCTGGTTATAGTGAAGGATAAAGATGAGACAGCACAAAAACATGAAAAGGAGTGTTTAATGTCTGATATATCTCTTCTTAACTCAAATTGTCTTAACACTACCTATCTACATATCCTTTACCATTGTCCAACTCTTCCTAAAATTTTGTTTGAAATTTGTATGGGTATTCCAACCCATAATTTACCACAATTTATCATCTGAGAGGTCGCTTAAAAGAAATACATTAAAGGAGCATATCTATACTTATTCCTACAAAATCTAACACTCCTCATTTCTTCCAAATTTCATCTGATAGAAGATAAGTTACATACATTTCTGCCTTTTTTCTGTAAGAATCTAACTCTGTTTCTCCCCCCGCCCCCAGACTTTATTTGGACCTCGATGGTCATATCAAATTGCTTCTAGGATGACCCAGTCCATTAAGTATGTAGATGAAAATGTCAGCCAGTACAGCATCTACAAAAAAAGTTCTGTTTCTCTGAAAGAGGTATTTAAAAATATCAACCTGCATATAGATGGGCTGAGAAGGGCTAAGGAAAAAATAATAATTTTCCCTGTAATTAAACAAATAAACAAGCCCAAGTCATAGAGCAGACATATTTCAATATTTTTTAATGTGTGATGAATTTTATCCAATAAGGATCAAATTTGCTCTCATACAAGAGGGTCCAACACCCCAGAAACATTTCAGAAATACACACTAGAAGCTTAAGTAAGGAAGGTGTAGTAAACTACTAATAGCCTGAATTGATGGGTGATTTTTAATAGCAGGAAAATTTGGTCATGTTACTTTGTCCTTCTGGTTTAAATATCATCTAGCAGCTATTCAAAATCTTTTCTTTGATCTTGGGCATAACACTAGAAGTTAGGTAACATTTAGAGGAGGGATGCACTTCTGTAGAAAGCAAGTCATACATCTGTTGGCATGAGAGTTCCTAGGAGTACTTTAAAAAAGCATCGTGCAACATATGGAATTTTTAAAAATGCCAAATAACTTGGGGAAGCCGTTCCAGTATCAGTTTTTATTTCCTACCATACACCAAATGTACAGCACAGAACACAGTTTTGTTGCTTTGATGTAAGAAATATTAACTGTATGAATAAACAGTATACAAACTACCCAAAAATTAAAAAAAAATGCATACATCATTGTCCTTTACAAAAGGTCTAATTTACAGGATAGCTCATCAAAGCAAATTAACCCAGAAAAAGGAAAGGGAAAAAAAAGAAAGAAAGAAAGAATGGGAAGACAGAGGAAGGGAAGAATCACAGCTCACATTACAGAACATCAAATACAAAGAAGGCAAATAAATATGAAGGTACATCTTGAGCAAAAATCCAAACACAGATAAATTAACTGAAAGCCATAGTAAATAATAATAGATTAAAAAGAGATTGCTTAATTTAATTTAAATAAAATATAGAATTACTTTCTTAAAATATTTAGTACATTACTTCTTACTTTTTGTCATGGGTGAATGCCTTTGTATGCCTTAAACTGGCGTCAGCAAATGTCTTATAACAAACAAACCAACCAACAAGTACAATAATTTAATAGCAATTTGGTGTTCTAATTTATATTAGCACATACCGTAGCTTTGTCAAATTGTTTTCTTTAAAAAATAAGCACAGCTTCTAAGAACATACACCTCTCCTGTCTAAACTAAGGTCTGAGGGCCAAGCCAGTCCCTCCACGCACAAACAGCAAGCCCACCTAATGCCAAAGAGCAATCACAGCATATGAAAATTGGAGAATGACCGAGAGGCAATCTATGGATAGGAACACTATGTGTATGAATGAAGACTCTGAGCAGGGTCATACCCAGTTGAGATAAAATGTTGGCAAATAAAACTAATCATGGGCATTGTAGCACTGAAAAAGTAAAGCCGATGCTGTAGCCATTATATATTTTCCACTGAGGCACATATGCACATGAGATATGTACGGCTGGGTAAAGGCAGTTCAGCTGGTGGCTTGTATTTTCTTTTTTAAAAAATTAATGTTAACTTTCTGGAAGGGGGAAAATTATTATTATCATCCAACATCCCTAAAATAGATGTTGGATTTTTGTTCAGAGCAATTACAAAACAGGAACTGAATAGAGGTTATAAAAGGGCTCACCTTGGACAAATGTGAACGTGTTTCTAAATGAGGGCTTACAGACTGCAACATTTGAAGACCTCCCTTGCCATATCAGTGGAAACTGAAACTTGCTGTCACCTCATTCGAAGTTATAGAAAACTCCAGTATGTACACTAATCACTTCTAGATGTTGTCTGTTTTCTTCGGTGTAAAAATCAGTTTTCTCAACTAAGCCACTCCTAAGATTTACTACCAGTTGATGTTGACTGGTAGTCAACATCAACTGATTCATTGAGCTGAATAATAAGTAGTGTTTAATGTCCTTGCTTTGTGGTATGTACAAAATCATCAACTTGGGAAGCACTTTTCCAATATGAAATTATATTGATAGTGGTAAACAGAAAAATGTTTTTCCCCCCAGCTTCTGTACTTCGAACCTATTTGAACGATTAAACAGTTTGATCTTCCTTCATGAATGAGCATGAAATTGGGGCAATGAGAAAGTATCCTTCATCAATCCAGTCTTCCCCTGAATGGTTTCAAACAATTGTTTCATGTAGGCTAAGGCTGTAGCTGGATCCAGTGGTTTGCTGATTGCTATATTTCATTATTGCTACAAAAATTCTTGAACTCTTACTGCATGCTGTGCTCAAGGCGATTAGCCACTAGAGGGCACCATCCACCTTGGTATCACTGGGTCTTTGCCTCTCATGCTATTTGCAAACCCATTTCTTATTTCATAAAAAAAAAATTGTTATAAAAAGCAGGATGTGGTGAAAATAAACTAGAATCACAGTTCTGTTACTTTGTTTCTTTCATAGTATTTTTTTTTCTTCCTGTACAAACCCAGCACATTATTTAATTTACACTATAACTTTCAGTCTATTTAAAATCCCATTGGAAAATAAATTAACAAACACATTTGTAAAAATATGGTAGGCTGCAAGAAATGCTGTTAAACAATCTTTTCTTTAAAAAAAATCCATACAACTCTTTGATTGAAAATAAATTAAAAATAAATGTAAAAAAATAGTTACACACACTTTGTACATTCACTTTACAAAAATGAAACAAGTGCAAAACGACAATGGCAACAAAAAGGATTTGTACAGAAATAAATATGTTTGATGATCTAACTCATTGCTGTTAATACAATAGTCTATTATGTTTAATGTCCTTTTTATGTCAGCTGGAAAAAAATAGTGCAATGTTGTAATTAAAAATGCAGCACAGCAACCAATATTTCTAAGCAGTCCAGGTGCTTTTCATGGATTCATCTGGAATTTGCAGCTGCTGAGACCTTCTTGTTCCAGCAGTTCTTCCATCCTACACATGAATACCCTTCACTGCTTGCTTGATACTTTCCAGCAGAGCCTTGCAATCTGGGGAATAGTCCCTTTCCAGATTGCTGTACATATCTGTGAGCGTATTCACGTATGCTTCAAAATTCTGCTCGCTGATTGGGCCCTAAATAAAGGCAAAGGCATGACACAAAACAAAGAAATCAAAGATCAGTGGGATGTTAGCAAGAGAGAAATTTTTTATCTGTGGACTGCAGACCTGAATTTGGCTGAGATGCATGGGAACTGAGTTTTTAAAATCTAAGTCAGAACCTTTTTTTTTCTTGTGAAAGCAATCCGTTGGAATCATGTTAAATGGATACCCCTTTTCTCTTTGCCTATCCCTCTTTCTGTAAGTGCATTCACTTGTAATGCTAGTATACTTGCCATATTACAAACAAGTAAAAGGCTTGTCTATACCATCTGCGTTGGATGTCCCAGCAAGTTGCGGCAGGCAGATATATGTAATTCTTCATCATCTGTGGCTGCTACTTCAACATCACAAAAACATCTGTGAAGATATCACTTTTTTGGGTCTTAAAACAACAGGCATATGGAGGCTTGATTGAGTTGCGATATGATTCAAGGCAGAGGCAAGTAATTTTTTTTATTTATTTTTTTTGCCTAGGGGCTCTGTTTGTGTCTGAGTATGTCTGTTTAAATCTTTGAACATACATGGGTGATGTGATACCACGAGTGGTTCTTGTGTGGGTTACCCATACAGTATTTATCTACTTCCCTGTTTCAACATGTGGCCCTTGGCCACAGATATTGTGGCCATAGAACAATGGGGAGCCTTTTCCCTTCTTGCCAACTAATCACTGTCATCTGGTTTGCAGCAGAAGTGGAATTTTATTTCCCTGCTGCCATTAATGGAAGGGGACCAAGTAACTTGGTCTATATTGGTCCCCTGCTCATGGGGCTGGCAGGGACCAGATGCTGGTTTCCCATTGGTAATATTGGCAAATAAAAGCAGTACACCGTATGCCATTGGCAAAGTCACTGTATGTGTATAGGTTCAACCTTTGGATTTGATATTAGAAAAGAAAATCATTATCCATCTTCACGTTAGCTGTGTAAGATAGTACAGGTAGTCTTCGACTTGCAACAGTTCATTTAGTGACCGTTCAAAGTTACAGCATCATTGAGAAAAGTGACTCGTGACCGTTTTTCACATTTACAACCGTTGCAGCATCCGATTGGTCACATGATGAGAATTTGGCTGCTTTGCAGCTGCAATTTATGAAGGTTGCACTGTCCCAGAGTCATGTGATCTGTTTTTGCGACTTTCTGACAAGCAAAATCAATGGGGAAGTCAGATTCACTTAACAACTGTGTTACTAATTTAACAACTGCAGTGATTCACAGAAAGGTCATAAAATGGGGCAAAACTCACGTAACAAATGTTTCATTTAGCAACATACATTTTGGGATCAAATGGGATTGTAGTTGTAAATTGGGAACTACCTGTATATCTCTTATATCTCTTACAAGATGGCTTGTCCCTCTCCAAAAATATTATTCTTTTCTGTTTAAAGAATTGTCATTATTCTATCTGGAATTGCTAATACAGATTTTTCCATAATTTTATAGTGGGATTAATAGAATAGAATTGTTTATTAGCCAAATGTGATTAAACACACAAGGAATTTGTGCATAAGCTCTCAATGTACCGTGTTTTCCCCAAAATAAGACCCTGTCTTATATTTTTTTGAACCCAAAATAAATGATTGGCCTTATTTTCGGGGATGTCTTATTACTTTGGGGTGCGTGGAGCAAGATGGGGCTCCTCTTGCCGTCTTACCTGATTTCCAGCTTTGTCTCCCTAACCCTAACTAGAGGAAATGGTGGGAACCACCTGAGCATACATTTAAATATTTTCAGGGAGGGCTTATTTTCGGGGGGGGGGGTATTTTTTGGGGGGGCTTATTTTAGCGCATGCGCTCAAAAGCCCGATTTGGCTTATTATCAGGGGATGTCTTATTTTAGAGGAAACAGGGTACATACAACAATAGTGATAATGGATTCTGCATCATAATTTTCTGTTTGACAGCTCTGCAAGATGCTATCGTATACTTCTCTATTCTTCGACTCTTAGAGAAAGTGCAGAATTCTTAGTCACAAACATACTGTACCATTTGTGGAAGTTGAATGTCGGCAAGACTGGATATGAGAGCTTGGCTTAAGCCAGCTAGTTCCTTCAATAGGCTCTCGTTATTCTGCTCTATCAGTTTATTCTCTTCTTCTATGGTTTTCAGATTGCTCTCCATTGATGTGATCTGAATCCATAAATAAAAATGAGAGATGGCAGAATGAATACTTAGGCTCTTGATATAAAGCTACAACTACGTATGAGAACTTGCTCTGAAAGACCAAGCAGAGGAGATGCAACCTTGAGGCTCACAAAACTGTGTTAACAATATTCCTCAGAAAAATGGCTAATTTTAGCAACACATTATTGTTTTTGAAAAAGTGTAGACAAATTGAATTTGTTTGCCGCTTGCTTCCATTTTCCTTTCCCAACATTTCCACCCAGCTCCAACTTGTGGAAAGTTGCCTGTCTCCACTCTAAACAGCAGCAGAAAGCCTTTAGGATGAAAAGAACAAGTATTTGTTTCCTTGCTTGTTTTGTGGGGGTTCACAGGTGGATGAAAGGCCCCAATTTGACAAAATAGGAGAAGGCTTAGCGGTTGGTTAAAAACGCCTGGTTAAAAAAAGAATGTTGCTGTTGGGCATACAGAAAAAGAAGCAAACAGACTGCTGTTTACATTGCTGATTTTTTCCCCTTGCAGCATCCCTGCTGACTCACTACAATAATAACAGCCTTGGTATTCGCACTAGAGCTAGATAAGGCAATGCTGTAGGATGACTGAGATTATAACATTTCTGAATGTAAAAATAAAAGAAACAGGATAGAAAAAAAAGATGGACCCTCTTCGACAAGCAAGGCTAACAAAAATATCATTTTGAATGACTGATCCATCACAGTAAATAATCCTAGATTAGGAGCACCAATAAAACCTATACATTCTTTAAAAAACCAAATATTTCAGATGATACAGTATGAGTCAAGTAACAGCTAAGCAAAGACTTTGACAGATCTGTCCATTTTGTGTGGGCTCCACTGGCCATCACAATAAGCTGCAAACTTTCCATGAGTTTCTCATCACTTTGAAATTCTCACCACTGTTTGCATGCTGCTATGGTGCCAGATTTATGAGTGCAATTATAGGACTGCACATTATGCATTACAAGCAAATCTATATTTAGGAAATATACAGTATATAGTTAGCATTCCAAAGTTAGAAATTTAGTCACTCCTTGTGAAGGTGTTAACTATTTGTTACAATGGAAACTTCTGATAACTCTCCTGTGCTCAGGAAGAAAAGAAGGCATTCCATAAGAGAAGAGCTCTTGCAAATTGCCTACAGATTCTTTCTCACCATATTTCACTGGTAAGGGAGGCTCAGCAAGCAGATTCCATTTAGAATTAGTGGTCTGCAGATAATCAGGCACAAGCCAGATAGGATTTTAAAGGTTACAAACAACATTTATCTTTAAGCCAGAAATAAACCTATGATATTAGTCTTATAATGACAGCATGCTGCATTGTGCATTGATTGCAATTTCTTGATGGTTGTGAATGTGGCCGCGCATGTGGTTATAGGAGCGACATGGCGTTCCCATGTAACACCTCTCCTGCGTGAGCTGCACTGGCTCCCGGTGGTCTTCCAGGTGCGCTTCAAGGACTTGGTTACCATCTTTAGAACGCTCCATGGCTTAGGACCTGGGTACTTACGAGACCGCCTTCTGCCACCAGTAGCCTCTCACCAGCCAGTACGTCCCACAGAGAGGGGCTACTCAGGGTGCTGTCGGCCAAACAGTGTCGACTGGCGGCCCCCAGGGGGAGAGCCTTTTCTGTGGGGGCACCTGCCATCTGGAATGAGCTCCCCCCGGAGATACGGAGGATCCCGGACTTATGCACTTTCCACCGTGCCCTCAAGACCTTTTTATTTCAACAGGCTGGCCTGGCCTAACCTCTTTTTAATTGTTAATTTTAAATTTGTTTTAAAACAATAGGGGTGTTTTAAATTGTTTGGGCCAAATTATTTAATGTGCTTTTATATTGTTTTTAAATTTTGTATTATGTATGTTTTATCTTTTGGCTGTTCACCACCCTGAGTCCTTCGGGAGTAGGGCGGTATATACATTCAAAATAAAGTAAAGTAAAGTAAACTGCTCATTACGTATCTATATACTATTTAAATTCTCATGCATGTAACCTTTAATTGGGCAAAATGGTTTACCATGGAGCAGAACTTTTTCACCTCAAATAGACCAACTTATGGAATGTGTCAAAAATCCTGTGGAATTGAAATTTGGCAAATTTTATAAAACATTTTATAACATACAATTTTTATCATAAAGCATTTTATGACATCAAACAAAATGACACAAAACATTTCTTGCAGGCAACTTCTGATGTTTGACTGTGCTGTGTGCAGTTCAACGTGGGCTATTTTCAAGGCATCTCTCTCTCAATTTTTAAAGAACTTTTCTAATATGCAAGAAGCTCTGCCAGTGTTGAAGGTATTGAGGAATCTGATAAGGAATGGGGTATCTCTGAAAGAAGGATCCAACAGGTCACAGACTGTCTAGTTGCATCCTAACATGATGAGGATATCACTTTAGCCACAGTCTTCTGATCAAAGATTGGCCACAACTGACACACCAGTCATAGCTGGGCAAAGGACTCACTGGTCATAGCTTTTAACTTCTGTTCTACTAGGAGATAAGAGTACAGGATTCTGAAATTGCTCACTAGCTTTTTCTAGGGGAATCCAGCTCCTTTCACAGCCTAAAGTTGGTTTTATTCTGAAATCACTCAGCTTCAGAAGCCACTGCTACAGTCTCCAGACCCTGGATTTATATTCCACCACATATTGATGATACCAATCCCAGGCTAATACTTAATCTCTTCCAGAGGCTTCATGTAAATGTTAAATAGAAAAGAAAGTTGATCTCTGTGGCATCCTGTTGAGGGGCTCAAACTATCTTTTGCCCCAACCCGTCTCAAACCATCCACTTAGGAAACAAACCAGCACAAAATAAACTCCTGACTTCTAAGCCTCACAGATGATCCAGAAGGATACAGTGGCTAACAGTATTCAAGACTGCTGAAAGTTGCAGAAGGACTAAGAGGATCATGTTCTCAGGTATCTAAACTTCAACCATCATCAATAATGACCATTCTAATTTCTATCCTCTGCCCACCTGGATTGTGACTGAAAAGATTGCAGATAATCCTTCCTACAATCTACTTTAGAAGACAACTGGAATCCTAATAAAACCACCCTGCAGACTGCTGGTAACTCTCCAAATGCCATTCGGCAGCTAGTAGAATCTATTCTATGCTGGGATGGGCTGATCTAATTAGATTTATCTCCTTGCATAGATCAGTAAAGCCAGCCAATTCCATGGTCACTGAAAAGTGATCTGTCAATGACAATGGACTAGTTCTTATATCTATCACTACCAGATCATGCCTCAATTGCTCCAAAGTATAAACCAGGTTTCATATGTGGCCTCCTAAGCATTGGACTGTGATAACTTGGCACAAACCCACAGTTGTCATGAGCACTATGATCT
This sequence comes from Arizona elegans, assembly GCA_022577455.1. Classification (NCBI taxonomy): domain Eukaryota; kingdom Metazoa; phylum Chordata; class Lepidosauria; order Squamata; family Colubridae; genus Arizona; species Arizona elegans. Next base: position 32,649,790 of record JAKOOJ010000002.1, on the reverse strand, counting down.
CCCAAGCTGTCTCAGAATATCACCCCCTCATGGATGGCTGTTTGAGATCATCTATACCAGGAGTGTCAAACTCGATTTCATTGATGGCTGCATCAGGGTTGTGTTTGACCTGGGGGGAGGGCACTTGACCTGGGGGGTGGCCAGGGGGCATGGCCAGCTCAACATCACTCGTGTTGGGAGCACCTGTGGTGGCTCAAGTGCTCTGCCAGCAAAAATGGGCTCCTGAGCTCCGTTTTTGATTGCGACAGCTTCCGGCAACCCTCTGCCAGCAACAACAGAGCTCGGGAGGGCTGTGGGCGGCCCTTGTAAGCTCTGTTTCTGGATGCAATGGCCTTCTGCAACCATCTGCCAGTGAAAACGGAGCTTGTGAGGCCTACTGAGCTCCATTTTCACTGGCAGATGCACTGTGGGCCGGTCTTCACTCTTTCCAGGGCAGCTCCGTGGGCCAGGTCTAAGCATCCCATGGGCTGGATCTGGCCTGTGGCCCTTGAGTTTGACATCCCTGATCTATACTATTAAGTATCTAAATCACCACCCATAGTGAGGAACATATTTAAGCTCTTTTAATTTCTTTTTCCAGTCCTTTCTTTCTCTTTACATGCTTTTTCATAGCACATCATTTTAAAATACTTCACTTTTCTTCTTCCTTTCTTTCCAATAGATCTTGCAAACAAACATTCCTAGACTCAGCCTCAAGCAATATGAACCACTTGCCGTGTCAGGATAGTCAGCATTTTAAAACTCAGCTGGTAGTGCTCAGTGGCAGCCAAGGCCTTAGTGTGGTCCAACCAGGAAGAGGCAGAGCATGTGCCAACTGGCAAATAGCACACAGGGAAGTGTTCATGTGTTGTTCATGCTGTTACCATCTGTCACTATTGCCCCCTTTTCCTGTTCTTCTGAGGATGAGCTGCACACAGAGAATGCCTGTACTGACCTGGTCACCAGTATTCTTCTTTAGCAACGGCCTTCATTTTTCCCCCCTACCAGGCTAACTTTCTGAAGAGTAAGAGACTAGATCCTTTCAAGCACTAAAAGGGGTGGCTGGGGAAAAACATGTATTATTGCTATATTTCAGTGAAATAGTTACGTTCTTACCTGTGTCTGGAGTTTCATCATGTCAGCTTCAATTTTAAGGTTGGATTCATTTAGTTCTTTAATTTCTTCATCCAAATGTCTGATTTCCTGTTCATTCTCTAAACCTGCATAAGATTTACCAGTTCAAATCAAGTATAAAATTTCTTCCTGAAAATATTCATATCTGTCTTTAGAAACACTGTGAAATTGAGGCTTAAATCAGTTAGATACCCACCCATTTAACTGGAATCAAAACTAGATATTAGCAATTTCATTCTACACTTATCAGAATCAATATAAAATTCTCCGTTGTGACATATCAAGGACCAGGAAGTTATGAAGGGTTTCAAAAGGCTCATGCATGTCCACTACATTTCTCAATATTTTCCTTATCTTCCTGCTTTACTACTGATTTAGATGCCTGTTGTTCAGGAAGTTTTATATGTAATGGGAACACAGTTTTGGTATGTAATCTATGCATCAATGTCAGCTATATTTATATATCAATTTCAGCTATGTGAAACAGGCCCAAATATTAAGCTATATGTGTTGTATTATATAGGAGTAGGGACTGCTGATCTTCTCTTGCATATCAATAAAGTGATAAAGTGGTAAATATAAATTTATAATTAATGCAAGTACATCTATGCACATGCATAATCATAAACTTCAATAGCTTTAAAAAGGGAATCCATGGTGGCTAATAAAAATGACTATATGTTACCTATATTCAATATCTACTGATGGAAGACAGAGAGCAAAGTGTATCACATAGATACTGAGGGAAAATAATACATAGTCAAACCTTTCGCAATAATACTATTATATTGCGCCACAACAGTTCTTATAATTATCAGTAAATGAATGGGTTGATACTATATTTATGCAATCTAATCTCCTTACCTCCATTTGCTTTCAACTTAACAGTCATTAGTTCTTCAGATATTTTGCCTTTTTTTAAGGCTTGTGCATTCAGGGGACATCCAGACAAACTAAAAAGAGTAGGAAAGGGGACCTATATGAAAGTTGAAACATATTTTGATTGCCACAACTCAGCTTCCAACTTCTTGTCAGTATAAATCCATTTTACTGTGCTTTCCATTATGCTCCATCCTTATAATAATGTCAATACAATAGCATTTGTTGTATATGATTTCCACTGACATGCCTACAATTGTCTACTCATTGTTCAGTTCTATTATGGCTGCACCTTGATAGCACTTGCTTCAAAGCATCAAATCTGATATTTTTGCACTACTGTTTTACTAATAGCCATACCAGCTACATTCATGCTAGAAAATCTATGACCTTAAAGTCACATTAGAAGATCAACAGGACAAATTATGCACAGTTTATGATGCCCATTCTTCAAACGTCTATAAAATATTAGTTCAGTGATTTGATCCTAGGAATAATTTATTGTTATATAGCAGGTGTAGGCAATTGTGGTTCTTTTACAACCTGTGGTCTTCAACTCCCAGAATTCTGGGAGTTGAAGTCCACAGGTTGTAAAAGAGCCACAATTGCCCACCCCTATTATATAGTATGCATAAGTATTCATTAAAGGTTCTAGCCCCAATCATTCCTGAAAGATGAGCTATTTAAAATGCATGCAAAATCAGTTGAATAGGATTGTCAAATAAACAAAACTCCATTGATTTATAGATATTTGCTGAGAGAACGGGAAAAGGGGGAATAAAAACAAAGAGATACCTTCTGTGGGTGACAAAAACATTATTAACGTGACCCAGCCCATTGCAGCCTGGCAAAGGGCAGTGTGGCAGCTCTTGCTTGTTCAACTTCCAGGGTAGTGAAGATCCATTGAGAGGACTTTCCTTCTGTCTCTTGGTAGCCATGGGACAACCTGAAGCTGTGCGATGGGAAGTGTATTTACCTGATACATGACCTTGGCCATCACAGCCGAGCACTGGACATCTGTAGGAGCACAGCAAAACTGATATTTGTCTAAAGATCTCTCTTTAGAGGGAAAATAAATTCAAATTAGCAAAATAATATGCACGTCCAGGATTTTTAATTGAAAGCTCTTAGCATATTTGATCTCATAATTGACATAAGTCACCAGAGCTATAATGCAGATTGCTTTGGAGTGAGAGTCCTGTGTTAACCCACATTATATCTTGGCATTTTCTGTGAACTTATCTTTGTGTTAACCCACTCATTGCATTTAGTGAACAAGCCAAGGTTAGTCTACCAGAGCCACTTTAAAAGATTTAAAATATCCAATGATATTTCATCATAGAGACTTGATAGTTATTACATTTATCAGCGTCTGTAACTGCATGGATAGTTGCCGATCAAACTCAGGGTAGGAAAAAAATTGCTGAGATTATATTCAGGGAAAGGATTAGAAACGTTCCTGCATTACACCTTTTTGGCAATATTAAGAACGTTAGTGTTCACTGAAACCATAAAACTAGCTTTTGTAACTTTATTTAAATTTGTTATACATGCATGCTTATGTTAGTGAGATCAACTGGGGTGTGTTTTGTGATTTACCACAAACCTTTGGAAGCCTACTTACTTAAATTCAGGATCTTCTTTCTCTTCCTTTGTAGGAGTCACTTTCAGACCACTTTTCCTGGCCCGAGGACAGCCAGACAAACTAGAGAAAAGTATGCAAAGTAGTTTATTTCTCTTTCTGAGTCCCTAATGTTTTACTTTTGAATAAGTAAAGGGTCTGTACCTTCTGTGAGAGGCATAATTTCCTGTCACATGACCAGAGCCATCACATCCAGGGGTGGGGCACCTATCAAACAAAATACAGAGAAAAAGAAGAAATGTTTAAATAAATCCTATCTTATTAAATTGAGAACTTTAGCAAAAGTTTCAATTTTACTTTCTTGCTTTGCAATTTTACTACTTCATGATGAAAATCCAAAAAATGCGAAAAATATCTCTTATCTTTAGCTTAAAGTTTGTATTATTTTTACTCTGTGAAAAAACTTTTATATATATATTTAAAAATTCCTTCTCATCCCTATGAGTGGTACGTGTGTTTCTCAATCTTGGGGATTCTGCCAGAGGCTTGGGAGTTTGAAGGTTCTGCATAATATCTTAGCCATTCCTAACACTGCATGCATCTGGACAGAAAGCTTTGATCTTCTTCCTGAAATTTGTTGGAACCATTGTTCCAGTTTGGCAGCCCTGAAATACTCCTATCACCACAGGGACCATTCGGCTTTTACTTTCGACATCCTTTCCAGTTTTCACTTCTGGTCTGATACTTCTCGAGCTTCTCATATTTCCTCTTCCTGATGATGCTGTCACTTGGCACCACTACATCTATTACCAGCTCTGTCTTCTGCTTCTTATCTACCCTCATGATGTTTGATTGATTGGCCAGTACCTGTGTGCCCATCTGGATCTGAAAATCCCACAGAATCTTAGTCCTGTTATTCTCTATGACTTTCTGTTGAATATCCCATCTGAACTGGGGACAGTCCAACCCATACACAGTGCAGATATCTCTGTACACAATGCCAGTTGCTTGGTTGTGCTACTGTTCTTATCTGCATCTTATACCCTGCCACTATGGGTTTGACTGTATCTGAGGCCTATCTCCACAGCCTGCACCTTGGATCGTGTATGGATTTGGTGCTTGATGCTAGTTCTTATGTTGCTATGATCAGTGCCTCAATGCTGTCTTTTAATCAAGCTTCATTTTCTTATGAATTGTTCTGTTAGCAATTTATAAGGAGGCTTCGATGGTTGCTGTAAAGTACCGGTATATTGCCCACAAGTAACTCCTGAGACATACCTTAGCTGGACAACCAAGTTATTTTGACTTAAAAAAAATCTGAAGGTAGAATATGTATGCATCTGTATCTATAGTATATGTATTTATTTTTTTAATTATATATAATTGTATGCTTCCAGCTTCACTTCCAGTACAATCATATAAAAGCATTGATAAAACATAAAACACATCACTCTACCATCCAAAAATTGTGGTATGCATATCCTGGCCTAGAGTAATTTCTGCACTCTTCAAACATGAAATGCCAGGTAAAAGACTGCCCTTATAGAAAACTGTAAAAAGAACATTGTCTGCGCCTCTGAAGTCAGGTGTTCCAAAGGAGAGAGACGTAATTTATAGAGCGGTGGGAGATGCCTCTCTCCTTTGATCTCTTCTGAAGTTCTTAACATACTTGTCTGGACTGAATGCACTGAACAGATCAACTCAAGAGTCGGTCTTTAAGACTCACAATACTGTCTAGGGTCAGGACTGGAGTGTCTCACTAGAACAGAATTTCCAGCCATTCATTTCCAGAAGAGGTTATTCCTGATTCCGCAACAGGTATACAGTAGCTGTGCACTTCAATTATGTACTTTAAACTTGACCTTGGACAAAAGTCTTATTTTTCAGTTCAAAGCTACTCTACCAGCAGCAGATGGTGAATAGAAAACATCTAAATGTCAATAGCTAAATTCACCCTTCCTCTTCATCCTTTTATTATTTGTCAGTGGGATTTACCACTGTTTTTTTTAAAAAAAGTACATTAAGATTCAACTAATATTATTGATCCTAATATAATGTTCAACTATTGTTAATGATCCTAATAGAATTATTATTATTATTATTATTATTATTATTATTATTATTATTATTATTATTGGTTAATCTTTAGTGAGATTCACAGCCTTTGAGGCTGGTTAATAGCTCAGCAGCTCGAGTCCTAACCAAGGACCTAGGAATTGTTAAGGTATCATCGGAGGATGTAAGCTGTTCCGAGTAAGGTGGTTTTTTGTAGAGTCAAAATGTTCAAATCCAGCAAATTTAGAATTTCTAAATAGTGGGGTAGCCCTTTAGGTATTACTCCAAGGGCTCCAATTACAATCGGGACAACACACGATTTCTTTTTCCACAGTTGCTCAACTTCAATTTGCAAGTCCCGGTACTTTGTGATTTTTTCTTGCTGCTTATCTTCAATCCGTGCATCACCAGGTATTGCAATGTCAATGAACCATACTTTTTTCTTTTCAACTATTGTTATGTCAGGTGTGTTGTGGACCAAGTGCCTGTCAGTCTAAATCCTAAAGTCCCACAAGATCTTGAGTTTCTCATTCTCTAAAACTTTCTCAACCTCATGTTCCTTGTGGTTTTTGCTGTACTCAAATCCAAACTTCTGGCACAATTTCCAGTGAATGATCTTAGCAACACGGTCATGGTGTTATAGGTAGTCAGTTTGTGAAATTTTGCTGCACCCACTGATCAGGTGGTCAACTGTCTCATCTTTCTCTTTGCAGAGGCAGCATTTGCTGTTGGTGGTAACATGTTGAATTTTTGCCTTCATGCAGTTTGTGGCTAGGACTTGTTCTTGAGCTCCCAAAATAAAGCTTTCTGTTTCTTTTTTCAGTACTCCTGATCTTAACCAGTTCCAAGTTAGTTTCTGGTCAGCTTTGCCTTCAATATTTTTCAAGTATTGGCCATGCAGAGCTTTGCTTTTCTAATTTTCAGCTCACTGCTCAATTACTTCTTTCTTATATTCTGCTTTTGTTTTAGTTGTCTTTAAAAGGCATCCTTTATTTACTTCCTTAATCATTGGTTCTTCACTTTTCTGGATGTAATCATTCAAGCTGCGTTTTTCTTCTTCCACAGTCTGCTTTACTTGTAGGAGTCCTTGACCACCCTCTGCTCTTGTTAAATATAATCGGTCAACATCACTTTTAGGGTGCAAGGCATGATTCATTGTCATAAGCTTCCTTGTTTTTCTGTCCAAATTTTCTAACTCCATCTGGGTCCAGTCAATTATTTCTGCAGAGTATCTAATCACAGGTATAGCCCAGGTATTTATGGCTTTTATGATGTTTCCTCCACTCAATTTGGACATTAATATCTTACAAATTCGCTGAATGTACTTGGCTGAAGTTAATTCCTTGACTTTATTATGCATTGTCAGAGGCTTCTAAAATCCCCAAGAACTTGTAGCCTTCTTCTGATTTTACTGCCTTTATCATTTCTTCATTCTCTAGTTCCATTCCATCCTCTTCTATGATCTTGCCTGCTTTGGTTGCTATTGTTGCACATTTGTCAATTCAAAACGGCATACGATGTCTTGGCTGAATTCTTTTGTGTTTTCAATTAATAAATTCAGTTCAGCTTTTGTTTTACCAAACAGCTTCAAATCATCCATGTACATCAAGTGCGAGATTTTCAGTCCTTTCTTTGCAAGTTCGTATCCACAGTTCATCTTCTTCAAAATGATTGTCAGTGGTAGCATTGAGAGTATAAAAAGTAGGGGTGAAAGGGAATCGCCCTGGAAAATGCCTCGTTTAATTTCAACTTCACCCAGTTCTTCTTCATTAGCCATAAGTTTCGTTTTCCAGAGGTTCATTGAAGATTCCATGAATTTTTGTACGTTGCTGCTGATGTCTAAGATTTTCAGGCATTTCTTGATCCAGCTATGGAGAACTGAATCAAACGCTTTTTTATAGTCTATCCAAGCCATGAACAGGTTGATTCGTCTTTTCTTTGAGTTCTTTAGGATTAGCTTGTCAATCAGCAATTGATCCTTTGTTCCTCTTGAGTTTTTGCAGCATCGTTTCTGTTCTACAGGAAGCAAGTTATTTCTTTCCAGGTATCCATAGATTTGGTTTGCAATGATACCAGTAAGAAGTTTGTATGTTGTTGGCAAACAGGTGATTGGCCTATAGTTTCCAGGGTCTTTTCCTTTTTCTTTATCTTTTTGGATCAAAAATGTCCTTCCAGTTGTTATCCATTCATCATTTTCAGGTGTTTTTAGGATCTGGTTCATCTGGGTTGCCAATCTTTTGTGCACACTTGTAAGTGCCTTTAACCAGAAGCCATAGAGGTTATTATTATTATTATTATTATTATTATTATTATTATTATTATCTTTATTGCACTCAGGTTCCCCTCGCACATATGTGCTAGTCGTTCCTGACTCTAGGGGCCGGTGCTCATCACCGTTTCAAAGCCGAAGAGCCAGCGCTGTCCGAAGACATCTCCATGGTTATGTGGCTGGCGTGACTCAATGCCATTCATAAATGCACTCATAGCAGCATCTAATTTATGGGACGTTTGGATCAGCCTGTTCTCCATGCAATAAAGCTGGTGGGTCTGGATCATTTTAATGTTTATACTATTAGAAACTCATCCGCAAAATGGGGGGAAGAAGTCTCCAACACTACCACCACTGTTGTCATTATAGTCCTCCAGGAGATAGAGGACAAGGGTTTTACCACAATACTTATCTAATTGGATTCTTTCCCACCCATGAGCGCATCCGTCTGAACTTTCCATCATGCAATTTTAATTACAAGAGGTTGGAATGGCTAAATTAAGATGAAGAAAGAAAATATTCCTGGTAAAAGTGATTTATGATGTTTGAAAAAAGAGAGTACAAATAATCTTACTTGCTGTTCTTATTAAATAATGGATTTTGAGGAAAGAAAACCCTGTAAAGAAACATATCAATCAATGCCCCCCCCTTTTTTGGAACAAATACATACTTAAGCTCTTGAGAATTGGCCGCCATTAAGGATTTTAACGTCTTGTCAGCCAAAGGACATCCAGAAACACTAAGAAAAAGAAATGCAAGAGAATTTTAAGGATACTGTAACAAAATAATAATTAAAAAGATTACTGGTTTTTTTTTCTTTTTAAAAATAAATTAAAAGCTTAACCAAAGTAAGAGGCACTAAATCTAAGGCTTCAGGATTATTATTATTATTATTTTTTGTAACATAAATTTCAGTAAGTACATGCAGGTGAAGGAGATCTTGTGAATTATCAAATCCAAAGTATTTAATATTTTACAAATTAAAATATGTTTTAAATTGGGCCCAGAAATATATATTGGTCTTGGTAAATACATAGCTATTATTACAACTTCCGATTGCAATCTTGTAACTTTATAGTTTGTTAAATGCTTTCACATTTCATTTTTTTTACCTGCGGTGAGATGCATAGTTTCCTGTCACATGACCACTGCCATCACATCCTGGAGTTGGACACCTAAGAAAATAAAGTGAACCAGTTAGACACAAATTAATTGGGAAAGAGAGAGAAAACAAATGAGTTCTCTTTAAGAAAAAAAAAGCATAAGGGGGAATAACTATCTTCTGCTGGAGGAACCATGTTCTGCTGCTCTCCATGATCATTGCGCTGTGCAAAAGATTTGATGTATTTCAGTAGTCTGTCCTTCAGTAGGGTTGGAACAATTGTTTTAGGAGGTACCTGTGTACAAGCAACACTCATAGTACTGACAATATGAAGTGGCTATATATTCACTGACATGCATGGATAATTTGGAAAACCTCTTGAAGCAACTGCACAGAGTCTTCTAGAACAGTGTTTCTCAACCTTAGCAACTTTGAGGTGTTTAGACTTCAACACTCAGAATTCCTCAAGCAAATAGGTGGAGAATTCTGGGAATTGAAGTCCATACATCTTAAAGTTGCGAAGGTTGAGAAACACTCTTCTAGAGGATGTTCCTGTCTCTGGGCTTTGAGGAGAGGCATTCCATTCAAGCCACTATGCTTTCCGAAGTGTTCCTTGAAATACTTTATATAATGCTATGTGTTAGTAATGAGGAAGCTGTCTCTTCTTTCTATCCTTGCAATGGACTTTAGTGAAGACCGGTTTTATGGGTAAGCAAGCTCATATTTCCAATATTTCTGAGAGGGGGGAGAGAGAGAAAGAGAGGGAGAGGAAGAGAGATTCTCTATATGCCTGGTTTAATTTCTCTTTATCAAGATCTGAACCTTAGTTCAAATCTTGGTTTGAAAAAAAAAATAAACTTCTTCTCCTTATACTTGGAAACAATGACTTCCACTGCTAGTTAAAAAAAAGAAAAATAAATGAAGTTTACTACTGGTTTAGCCGATGCTGCTTTTTACCTATTGTAAAAAGTCAAAAGTTCCACATATATGGAAGAAAGGTATGGGGAAACACAAAAGCAAACATAGAAGGCTATGTGTGAATGATAGAAAAACATGTAAGAGTGAATACAGATTTGCTGAGAAATCAGATAATATTACTGTTTATTTTACTAGTGTTTTAATTGGAGGCACACTTAGTTTAATTCTATAAAATACCTTCTCATGATTGTCTTCCTTTCTAGCTGCTTATAGCTGCCTTACTTAATGGTACCTAGTGACATTATAATGATTACTAATTAGTATAAGAAGAGCAGCTGAATTGAGGGCCCAAGAAGAGGAGGGAAAGACTAGTTTGTGTGGGGAAAATACTGCTTTAATGTAATAAACATGTATTATAATACTATAAGTATTTTCACTGAGATGCATCTGCATGTTTGATAGAGGGAAAATGAAGATGGAAGCTGCAAAGCTATAGCCCAAAGAGATGAAAATATATTGTTTTCTTATAAAGTAACTAAACCATTTAATTATTCAGTCAGTTATCCACTAATGAGTTGAGGCTTCTAACATTTTTTTTCTATTTTCTTTTCTAATAATTAACTGATTACAACTTTCAGTAATATCCTTAAACCACCAGTGAATCAGCCCATTGTAGCTGCTTAATAGTATTTCAAAAATAGACAAAAATAGACTATATATGTATAGTTTCTTTTAATTAGCAGTATAACACATTTGATAACCTAGTTTATTCTGTGGAATACAATTTGCCTTGGTATAATATAATCATTGAAGAGGTCATTAATATTCTAAAAGATATAACCCATATTTATATTTGTATTGTAATTGAGCTTCAGACAGAATTTCTCTTTATAATTGCTGTTGTCATTCTTAGTATTTCCTCATGATGGAGCCATTTGCATTACCAATTCTGTCAGCAAATATCTGGTAAAAGTTCCTTGCCCTGAGTGTTACTTTTAGACCTTTTACATACTTGTGTTGAAACATATTTCAGTTAAATTGCACAGCCAAGCATATTTTGGATGCACATTAGCAAGCAAAACAACTATTACTGGATGCTTTAAAATCGAATGCAAGGTTTACAAGGTATGTAAGTTATTATATGCAGAGTTTAATTATATTCTGTGTTTATTGTGCTAAACCATCGGGGATCCTGGGAATTAACATTTTACAAGTGGAGTTCTTGAATCATTGAATGAAAAAAAAAATTGTCCAAAATTTTTATTAATATTTTCTTCATACAGGAAAACTAAGCCATAACTGATACAACGTATATGTAATTATCTACCTACCTATCTACCAACCTACCTATCTATCCATCTATCTATCTACTCACGTGATCAGTTCCTTTTTGAGATCTCTTGAATGGACCTTGGGTTTTGGACTAGGTTCTGAGACGTCTGAAGATTTTTTTTCCTCCAGGCTTTCAAGACAGATTGCAGGATCTTTCTGAAATAATAGAAGAGACGGTTATTTTGAAGAACTGCTATCTTTTAATCCATTTTCCCCCAACCTGATGCCACCCAGAAGTTGTGGACTACACAGTTTCAGTTACCTAATTCACTCAACTAATTTAGGGTAAATAGAAACTGTTGAAAAGAAACATTTTTTAGTTTAGTGGTATTTCACACAAATCTTTATAAATGTTGTAGGAAAATGAATGGAAATTTTACTTTTTCGTGTGTAGTCATATGTACTCATTGAAACACATTGTTTGTTAGGTCTCAGGGGGAAATTGTACAAATTGTTGACAATTATAAACCCAAACAGAAGTTAGTCAAAATAAAGGAATGTCTGATTTTATAAGCTGATTCTTGGTTTGTGGTAAACCATGATGTGGTTTATTTGGGTTTGGTTTAACAAGATATCTGATTGCAGCCAGGGTCATTCAATTTCTATGTTATATGTTGCATGCCACTATGATTTGTTCCTCAAACTATGGCTTAACAAGTCATATGAATCTAATCATACTGTTTGGACAGAAAAAGTAATCAGCATGTTCACCATGCTGGAGTAGTTCAATACCAAATAATAACGTCATGATCACCTTATTTCATCTGTCATCTTAGATCAAAGTCTGGACTCAGAGTTTGTTGTATCTACTCAAATACAAGAGACAGCTATTGGAAATAAGTTTATTAATGTGACCTTTTCTGTATGCTTGTACAATCTGTCTTCAAAACCAGAAAACTAGAGGCAAACCACATTATTTAATACAAAGGTATATTAGACAGACAGTGGTAAGGTCTAGAAAACTAGCATGAAGTAAACTACAAATATGAGTTGTTTGTTTGTTTTTTCATTTAATTAACTTCTCCCTATTCTGTTTCTAAGTGATCTGTTGGGCTGTCTGTATGTGTGAGCATTATTTGGGAAGCTGAGTTACATAGTTCTTAGGATCCTTGCCAGCCTTCCATATTCCTACCCATTCAGGAGGAGCGGGGAAGGGAATCAAATGAAATTCCATTAATGTACAGATGGACATTTATATTGATTTTTGCAAAGACCAGAACATAATGACAACACAAATAACAGATAATAGCATCTGGCACTTTTAACATTTTAAGCCCTGAAATCTTTGGAAAACTGACAGTTGAACTAAACTAAAAGCTCCAGTTATTTCTCAGTTTTTTTGCTTCCTTTTAAAAAGAATATCAGCTTTTTCCAATTCAGAATTTTATTATTTATTTATTTATTTTTGAGGAGGACATTTGGACAGATAGGCTATTTCTTTGTTAGGAAAAATAACCTTCTAGAAATGACCTTCAAGTTGACAATCAGTTCTATCTGTTTGTGTATGTGTGTGTGTGCGTGTGTGTGTGTGTGTATATGTATATGTACATATATATATATATATATATATATATATATATATATATATATATATATAAAAAACTAGACATAATAATGATTACTTACTGCATCTAATATAGTACCTTTATAGTATGTTTTTGACCTAAGAGTCTTAGTTTTTGACCTAAGATATTTTCATTTATAACCAATATTATTTGGATCTAATACATTTTAGACATTAATCAGACACAAAATTATTTAGATGAAAGGATAAATATTTTGTCTCTTCCTTCCTGTATTCTCAAGGCCCCTTTGGAGAATTATTTTGGTTCATGCATGACCCATGTATACTACCATGCTTTTATCTTTATATTATAAATGACAGTATAAACATCTCTATTTGATGAATGAAGGCAAATAAATGTGTCCCAGGATAAAGTTGCAGGATTCAATCTGGATCTGGAACCAGAGGTTTAGTCTCCTGGACTTTTGGACTCGTGCTGGAACCCATCCTCCAGACTGGTGAGAGAGAAATTCCCTGAGGATGGGCTCCAGCACGAGTCCAAAAGGTCTGAAAAATTAAACCTCTGGTCCCAGTGATCGACCCAGATTGGATTCTGCATCTTTATTTGAGTGTTTTATATAAACATTTAGTTTCAGTTTACAATCATTCTCAGCTGTTCCAGCTGCAGAAAATATTACTCTAGATTCATCCTTGAAGATAGTGATAAATATTATCAGAAAGACTCATAGGGTCATAGAATTAATATGACCTTAAGCGATTTAGCTCAACTTCTGCTTAGTGCTTAACAGTTCTTACCATTGGTAATTTCCTCTTAATAGTCACCCTTAGTTTTAATTTATAGTCTTTTGTCTTTTTCCAGCTTCCAGTTTGAGTCAAGAACAGATATGTCCCATCTTATAACACATGACATCATATCACAGCTTTTCAGGTATTTGTATACCATTGGCATATTTATTTTAATCTTTTGGAAATGAAATGTGTACCATTCCTGATAAGTAGTGGTTTCCAGATCCCTTACTATTTTGATATATCTTTTCTGAACTTGTTTTAGCTTCTCCATATTTCTTTTAAACTGCATGAGATAATATCTCTGATGATCTGGATATAATACTTCAATCAATACAGCCCAATATTCAGTTGTCTTTTTAACTGATGCCTTATAATGTTTCTTCATGTTTTGCTAATGGTCCACTAGTTCCTTTACTTCTTTTAGACAAACACTCCTGACAAGTCAGCTTATGAAAATTCTATAGTTATATGTCTGATTGTCTTCCTAATCAGAAGCATTGCTTAGTGGGCCTAGTATTGAAGCCTGTCAAGATAATTTGGACTGTGGTTGCCATCTAAGGAATTAGCCTGCCTCCAAGCCTGGTGTCACCCACAATTTTGATAAGCACCTTTCCTATCCCATCTTGTAAGGATACTTATAAAGAAGCTCAATGGTACCTGACCATTGATTGAACCATAATATTTATTTCCATGATGATGGAGAATCACTTAATGTACGCTCTTTGTATTTGGTTGTTTAGACTGCAGAATTGTCTAAGTCTTAATCTTTATCTTAATCTTGCCATTAAGATAAAGAGAGGCTATATCAAGAGATTACTTTACTAATATCAAATAAAGTAAATTTGCTACCTCTATCTCATTCATCTACCAAACTAATTTCTCTGTCATAAGAAGATAAAGATGTACTTGAGTAGAACCTGTACTTCTGAAACTGATCTGGCTCTTGGTAATGGTACTGTTTTTTCCTAATTGTTCACAGAGATTATGTTTGATAATGTGTTCTAACAACTTGCCCAGTATAGATATAAAACTAACTGATCTGTAGTCTCCCAGGGCCTTCTTTCTCCACCTTTTAAATACTGACATGATGTTTGCTGTTGTCAGCCATTCAGTCATGTCTGACCCTTGGCCACTCTATGGATCAACACTTTCCATGCCCCTCTGTCTTGCACCACTTCCTTCAGATCTGCCATGGTCATTCTGGTGTCATCCTTTATACTGTCTAGCCAACAGACATTAGGGTAATCCTCCTTTTTCCATTGATTGCTCCCAGCATGATTGACTTTTTGAGTGAGTCAGTTAGCATGACATGAACAAAGTATGACAGACTCTGTTTGGAGATTTTGGCTTCAAGGGATATTTTTGATGAGGTTTGGTCTAACACTTCTTTATTTGTTATTTTTGCAGTCCATGGGATGTGTAATAGTTGCCTCCAGCAACACAGTTCAAAGGTGTCCACCCTTCTCCTATCTGCCTTTTTCAGAATCCAAGTTTCTGCAGCCATAAGTAGCCATTGGAAAAATTATTGTGTTAACTAATTTGCATTTGATGGTGAGGTTGAAGTCTTTTCTCTTCCAGATGTTAATCATGCCAGACATTACAGTTCTTTCAAGTACTATATGCCTTCTGATCTCAGGGCTGCAGTCATCACTTTGGTCAACTTTAGAGTCCAGGAAGATGAATTCTTTTACTGTTTCGATGGTCTCATTGTTGATCTGCACTCTGACCTTTGTGTTCTCTGCATCTGTCATTAACCTTTGACTCTCAGGATTCACACTCCAGATCCTACTAGCTTTCCATGAAAAATGTTATATCATCTGCATATCAGAAATTGTTGATATTTCTATCACCAATTTTAACCCCAATGTTTGATTCCTCCAAACGTACATTTCTCATTACTATTTTTGTGCACATGTTCAGGTGACAGGACTCAACCATGCTAAGTGACTTCTTCAATTCTGAACCATTTTGCATCTCTACATATCATTCTTAACAGTGGCTACCTGATCAAGAGTACAATGACTGCATGAGCTGGATGTTGTGTGGTGATATTCCCAGTTCTTTGCGGCAGTTCCAGAGTTTGCCGTGGTCAACATAGTTGATAACATAGTTGATAGCTGGCTTTTGTGTAGTCAATGAAGTACATGTAGAGATCTTTTTGGTATTCCTTTGCTTTTTCCATTATCCAGTGTAGACTGGCAATAGGATCACGTGTTCCTCTTCCTTTCTGAAATCCTGCTTATACATAGGCAGTTCTCTGTTGGCATTTGGATTCAAATATTGCTGGATTATCTGCAGGATAATTTTATTCACATGTGGTATCAAAGCTATGGTTTGGTGGTTGGAACAGTCTTTCATTTCACCTTTCTTTGGTATGGGGATAAATATTAACCTTTTCCATTCTTTTGGCCACTGACCAGACTTCCATACATTTTGGCAAAGTGTTGGCAGAGATCTCAGCACCTCTGCAGGAATTCCATCAACTCCTGAAGCTTTGTGGTTAGACAACTGGTTGAGTGCCCACATACTTCCTCCTCCAAGATATCTGGTTCCATTTCTGGTAGGTCATTTTTCCCCTTATGGCTTGCCTTGTTTTTTGTTTGTGTAAAGTTGTTCTGCATATTCCCACCATCTTTCTTTTATTGCTGAGTTGCTGACCTTTCTTTAATTTCCCCTTTTTCCTGATGATGTACATCATTTGTTCCTGATTTCAGAATCTCATTTTTCAGGCCCTCCTATCCCTCATTTACCTGCTTTTTTTTTTTTAAAATCAGTTTTAAGCCGTGGTGTGCTGTGCACCTTTCCTTTCAGTTCATTAAAAGCTGATTTCTTCAAGTCCAAGGCACATGACTGATTTCATCCAGCTTTTCTTTCCATGATTATCTTGAACTCCAAAAGATGGCTGTTGCTTTTGTCCAAATTGCTTGTCTTCTTTATTCCATTTCTCATTACTGATCAGGACTGGGTCCGGATGAAAAATCTGTTGGTCCCCTTCTACTAAATGTTTTATCTGTTTGCAAATAAAGACTCCCATTACAACTTTATGCTTTATTTTCATGTAAAACTTCTCTGCCTTGCTTTCTGTTAGGTCTAGTTTTTAGCATTTTAAAAATATCCTTCAAGGTATCTTTTACATATAATCATGAGTCTAATTTCACCAGAGTTTGGGGATGCCTTTGGACATATTTTCTAAATTAAGATTTCTAGTTCTATCTCTTTATTGCTATCATGTTTCATAAATTGATACATCAATTACTGGAGACTGAAGATATCATGTTTATTGGTCTCCCTACGGTCTTCTATTGATGATTTTTGAGCACACTTTTCTATCTTGGCTGCACCATTATCATCTGCAAACACACACATAATGTTCAGCATTTTTCCAAGTCTCTTCCTCTGGAACCTTCTTGATAAAGTTTGCAAGTTGCAACACTTAAAAAATAAAGTTTGCAAGTTTGCAACAACTTATGTGTTCCCTATTCATGAAGTTTTCATTTGAACATGGGAGGTAGTGAGATTTTCTATACCTTAAATTATACCATTATGCTTTTTTTTTTCCTATTACCAAATTTGAATGGCTGCATTCAATATAAACTCTCCTTCTTTCAATCTTTTGAAATATTCACACACAGGTTAATTTACTTGGACTGTTTGAGACTCAAAATGTAATAGATTAGATATAAATCATTCCACTAACAAATCAGTTTGAATATTATGATATAATATTGCATTTTGATCTTTTGTTCATACCAAATTGACATTATGAGCTAATACAGATTGTTAAAAATTGTTATGTGAAATGTTTGAATGGTTAATGGGATTTTTACTTTTAACCAATTACTTAATTCATTTTCATATGCCCACAAGCAATATTTACAATTATAACTTCTAGTGACACCTCGGTTTGGGCCTGCAATATTTTCAGCTTCAGAGACACTTAAATTATTAGATGCGATTACCAAAATTATAAGAATAAAAGATCCCACAATTAACCTTTATAAATCTTTGTCAATGAATTAATTCAATAGGCAAATGTTAAAAACTAAATAGTACAAGGAACAAAGAATTAGAGGTCCCCATTTCCTTTGTCAAGGAATTTTCATATATAAAAATTAAATAGTCCCTAGACTATGCCATATTTAATTAAAATAAATTCAATCTATTGTATTTTTACTGGAAAAATATTAATTTTCACCATGTTGTTTAATACATGGTAAGAATAATGTTTCATTCAGACACATTTCTGCAATGACCTTAAACTGCTATATTCTAGGAAGAAGTCCTATATATTACTTCAATAGTTGATTTTATAAAACTTTGCCATTGTTCCATTATATTGTGGATTCAGGAAGATAGCACACTTTTTTGTGAGAACTTGTTTGATCCACATATAACAGAACACCAACTTTCTTTTATTTTGTTAATCCCTGAAGTGGTAAAATCCATTGTTCTAGTGAGATTCAGAAGGAAGAAATATCTCAGAAAGTAGGAGTTTGCCCTTCATTTCCATATCTTCAGACTGATTAGTCAGCTCAGACATAAGCCTTTATTGATTTTTTTAAAATATATGTTTCTATTAACTCACTATTTTCACAGAACTTCCTTCTTTCTCTTTCTCTCTTCCTTCTTTCTTTTGCTCCTAGACAGCTGCATCTGCCTGGTTCTCCTTGAGATATTATTCCGCTGGCTAATATCATGAAGAATGTTCTTATGTAACACTTGTATTTTCCCAGAGGAATCTTAAAAAAAAAGATTGCCCTCTAGTCTTTCATCTCCTTCAAGAAGATACTCATGCCCTAGTCACCTCCCGTATTGACTACTGCAACACTCTCTACCTAGGGCTGCCCTTGAGGACCACCCGGAGGCTTCAGCTGGTACAGAATGCAGCCACGTGGGTCGTGATGGGTGGTTCCTGATACGCCCATGTTACACCTATCCTGCGCGACTTGCATTGGTTACCAGTTGCCTCCGGGTGAGATTCAAGGTGCTGGTGATGACTTATAAAGCCCTACATGGCTTAGGTCCAGGATATTTGTCGAACCATCTGCAACCAGCAACAGCTCCCCATCGCCCGGTACGTTCTCACAGGGAGGGCCTACTCAGGGTGCCATCGGCTAGACAGTGTCGACTGGCATCCCCTAGAGGCAGAGCTTTTTCTGTGGGTGCTCCCACCCTCTAGAACCAACTTCCTCTGGGGCTCCGGTTGGCCCCTGACTTCCGCACCTTCCGCCAACCCTGACTTAAAGACATGGTTGTTCAGCCTGGACTGGGTGGGGGGTTAACATGTATTTTAACACGCTTTTATTCAGATATTTTATTGTTCTGAGCTGCCCTGAGTCCTACGAAGATAGGGCGGCATATAAATCAAATCAAATCAAATCAAATAAATAAATAAATAAATAAATAAATAAATAAATAAATAAGAAGGAAAATAACTTATTCGTGTAATTAGCATACTCTTCTGGTAAGAAGACAAATAATAATAAAATAAAATAATAAAATAAAATAAAGTTGCTTTGTAAGAGTGGTTTTATTGATGTAAGAGCAAGAATACTTCCAGACAGATAGCTGCACTGCTAACAATCAAAAATATTATGAAAATATTGCATCTTCTTTTGTTTTTTTAATAAAAAATCATTGATACAAAATAATCAACATAGCTTTTAAATTGACAACATGCTCGGAGTATAATTCCTTGATAAGTTTCTTTCAACTAATGGTTCCATTCAAGTTTGATGTATTCAGATATGTTCTGTTTGATTCATAAAATTGGTGCTCTTTGAGCTTGGTGGTTTTCTTGCAGATGATATTACCTAGTTTGGTAATGAAATGTCTGCAAGATAACTACCAAGCTCAGGAAGCACCAAAGACCCCACAGTTCAACCCTGAGCTACAAATATTCTCTTCTATCGGTTGTTCAAATTGTACCATTTTCTTCTTATGTGTTTTATTGAAGTAAAACACAGAATGCTTTATTGTAAAGCTTTAAAGCAGCTGTTTAACTGCAGAAAGCCAGAGATTGGGGTGATGGCTCTTCCTACACAACTGTGATCCTTCTTTGCAATGAAAGATTGCAATGACATGGAAATAAATCTCCCACTTTCTACACTAATTTTCATGTAATTAATATGGTCTCCACCTGGCAGTCATTATACATGCGTTGTTCTTATGTTGTACACAAAGATAAATCTGAATAAACAGTGCTGATTCCTGTTAATTTATCTAAGTGTCATTCAGTTCTCATTATAAGAATCTAATGCTGATTATTCATCATAAGAGCAAGTCTAAATAATACTCTACTTTGCTTAATTCTGGCAACAATATTCATATAGAAAACATGGGCAAAAAGTTGGGGGAAGGGAGAAAACAAACAAGAAATGTACTATCAACAGTCAATAAACATATAAATGAAAAGGGCATAACAAAAATCAAGGAAATCATCAGGTTTTAAATTATAATTTAGTACAGTATCTGTTTCAAATGATGATTCCCTTTATGTAAATATTTGTCTTATTTATGTAAGGGAGAGTATCAGCCCGCAGCTGCATTTTTGTTTCCTGTTCAGCTTCTATTGTAAACCAAATTGATGCACTATACTGATATGCATGTTGATATTTTGTGAATGCCTTGATGAAGAATACAGAGGAGCAAATGAGATATGGTTTATGTTTTAAGTGCTTGATTGATTTCTTTGATGATCACTGTCCGAGAGCCAATTTCTATATGATTTATATGTTTCTGGCAATTGAGATTTCAAATTCAAAGAAACACACAGCCAAGCAATATTGAATCCTCATGTATGTATTGTATTCCTGTCTGATTCAACTCCTTACACCAAACCTGGGTATAATCCCAGGATCAAAACTGGGCTGAAAATATAGATAATAGAGAACAGTAGATGGACTTCTAATATCTTTGATCTGCATACCTCTTTCTACCTTAATTGTCCCTCCATTTTATTTGACTTACGGTTGGTCAAGTCTCTATTTGAAGATTATTATCCTGTTATATAGTAGCGCTTAAAGTCAAAGGCTTAAGTATAATAAATATTAGACCTAGACGAGTTTTGGCTTCTATATGATAAATACCAACAAGATAGAAAGCAGCAAGAACAGAAGCCATAAATGTCTTCCTTGAGACTGATCAGGAGCATTTTTAGACCTAGCTTTTAAGAACAAAATTAATCAGAGATTTAACATGCTGCAAAGCAGAACATCAGCCTAAGGCATTAATCTGTCTGTACAAAAATGCTATTAGGTTCTACAAAGGAGTCATAAACATTATTGGAAAATAAAACAGAGGATGACTGCTTTGTTTGGAAGCATGTTCATCTACTTTAAAAAATATGCAGGGAGTGTCCTAGCATGACTAAATTAGTGACAAGAAGCATCTCCCTTTATGTGTACAGTATTTGTGTGTTTGTGTGGATGAACAAATTGTCCTGTAGCAGCCATTGTAAGGAACTCACAACATGCTCTCTAAACTTTAGACATGGCCTCCTCCTGCTGGAATATTTAAAAATGCATATCTGCCTTCCTAAAATAGGGTTAAAGAACTTATTGAGCTGGTCATTCAGATGTTGCTAAACTGCAACCCTATCAGTCATGGTCATTATGAGCAATATTTTTAAAGTACAGATATGTGTAGAGGGTTGAATGTTTTATTTTCATTCTCATAAAAAACTGGCAGCCTAATGCTAGGAATACCACCACACTTTCAGAAATGAACATAACAATTAAAGGGCAGATCATTCTAAATACCTCTTTCTGCCAGCATCGGGTAGGCAGAAATAACCTTGATCAGTCCTTAAGACAATAAACCAACAAATGAATTGCATTTGTTTCTTATTTATATTTAGGGGTGCAGCAGTATCTGTCATTGGCTCAAGTTATGCATTGGGAAATAAACAGCCCAAAATTAAAGATGATTCCCATCACCCCTGGGTATTATCAAGTAAAATAAAACAAAATACCTCTTTCTCTTCCTCTTTTTTGCCCTGGCTCTTGCTATAATTGATTGGTGTATCCCAACCTTCTTTTTCATTCAAAGCTTGGTAGAAAGTGGCATTGACCAGAATGCTGCCTGTTTTGAAGGGAGAGGAGGAAGGAGTGGGGACATTGGCACTGAAGGAACTTAGAGAAGTAATATTTTCTTGACTTCGGTTCTTTTTCATGCTCAGATCCAAAGTGCCATTTTCATCTACTTCTATTTCAGTTGCCTGAAACATAAGAGAGAAATGTTTAAAGAGCTGTTTGCAGAGGCACCCTAAGACATGTGGAGCTTTTAAGGGATAAGTGAAAATGCCTCCTATTATTTAAATATATCTAAATCTAAAACCAGCTTTACCGTTTACACCCATTAATATTTAATTCTTAGGCAGACTTAAGTGATACTTCAATAATGCTGTTTCTGTGTTGGAACACTTACATATTGCAAGCAGAATTGGAAAAAAGGCTTCATAAATATAAACTATATATACTAAATCGGAGGATGTTTTTAAAATTTAAATCTTGCTCATTTAATTTGCAAAGAATTATGATCGCTTTTGGATCAGAGCATAAATTTATTACTTATCAATCTTATTCTTGTATTCCTTCCTTCCCCCATACACTAGACACAGTACATTTGCATCAGAGGAAAGTAAAGAAACACAAAAACATTTGTCCTTTACATAGGAGCTACAATCTCACTTGATCTAAAGTGCACTCTGAATTATAAGATCATGTTAAAGGATTATCGTAATAAATGTGGGTGGTATCCTCTCTTAAATATAATATCTCATTGGAAATTATGAAGAACAAAATGAGATATAAATTATTCTTGTTGATCTGTAGCTTGCATTATGGCCAAATTATGTGTATTTTTCCTTATGATACTCTATGCATGTTTGGTATCTACAAAAGTATTTTAACTGAACTATTGAAAGGTTTTGACCTACATAGGTTCAATTTTTAATCTGATGCTTCCCCAGATGTGTGAGCTTCATCCCACAATTCCCTTACTGCCCTATTGACTGAGGATTTGGGGGAGTTAAATATAATACATTTCCAGGTTTGAGGCAACCCTATATACCAAACCGGCTAGGTTTGCATTTAATCTCAGCATCCTTTCCTACAGAGGAAGAATGGGGAATTTCAGTATATTCTCTAATTCAGGGGTACTCAACCTATAGCAAATGAACTCTCATTCCTTTTTAATTTTGTAGCCAAAGTAGCCCCAGGAACTATGCTACCAAAATTCAGGAGAAATGCAATTGCCAACGTATTTTAATAGATTTTGGCACTAAGAACTAAAATAGCTTTTAATAAATTAATTCAAAAAGAACAAAACAATCAGAATATGGAAAACAACTATTAATTCTATGACAAAACAAACTCAATACAATACAATTAAAATACAAAGTGTAAAGTTGTAAAGTTGAGAAAGGGGATTCCAGTAGAGAGATAACTTTTGTTTAAAGATGGATGAATGATAAATGGAACAGTGCTTTTGCTTTATATATTCCCTTTATATAATATTGCAAAAAGGGCCTGGTGGCTCAGCAGACTAAAAGCATTGTAATTAACACCAGCTGTCTGCAATTACTGTAAGTTCGAATTTCACCAAAGCTCAAGGTTGACTCAGCCTTCCATCCTTTCTAAGGTAGGTAAAATGAGGACCCAGTTTGTGGGGGCAATAAGCTGACTTTGTATAAATATACAAAAGTATGAAGGCTATTGCTTAACGCATTGTAAGCCGCCCTGAGTCTCCGGAGAAGGGCGGCATATAAATCAAATTAAAAAAACAAACAAACTGAAAATGGTTTAGTTACTATGGTACTCAGAAATTATTAAACCCATTCAGTGGGCTGGATTATTACGCTTACTTCCTGGATCCAAAATTTATTCAGGAAAAACAAAAATCAACCATCCCATAATCTAGTATTAGAATACAGTATACCAAAACAGTAATAACATTTTCAGGAAAATTAGATAAAAAGTTTATAAGAAAGTTATAAGAAGTTTCCACTTTCAAAGTGGAAATCTTTGCAAAGATTTCAAATCTTTGCAAAGATTTTTGAGCTACAATGCCTTATATTGTTATATTTTAAGAAAAATTGGTAGCATTTATATTCTGAGTCATAATATCACATTTATAGTAAAATTGGCTTTCATTGAAAATAATATTCCTAGCAAATTTTACACAGGTAGGTTGAAGGAATTTGAGGTCAATTTTAAGGGCTTTAACTTAAAGGGAAGGGATGTTGGAAAGAAATGATGATGATGTCCTCCGCAAATATGTTATGTTGGGAGTAGAGCTATATATAAAAATTTCCTCACTAATCTTTTCAATAAAATATCAAATAAACATCTAAATTATCTCATGAAATATCACCCTGCAACAGGAAATAACAAGTAAAGCAAATGACAAAACATATCCTTCTAAAGTGTCTGCAACCCTCCAAAGATATTGTAATGCTAGTCTGATCTCAAGAGGAAGCCCTGTCAGTCATTCAGTGTAATTTTTGTTTCTCCTCCCAGCACAACCTGGATATAAATTTGGAACAACAAATTGGCCAAATGCATTGTGAGGATGTTTTAATTGGGAGCAAGCAGGGTAGATGGATACATTCTACCTCATGTACTTCACAATTTATCTCAAATTATCTCAATAAACCTTGACGCTCAGCTTTTGACAGAATCCAATGCTAAACTCTTTTACTGAGTTAGCCTGAATTTCTCCTAGGTAGTAGGAAAGGACAGGAAGTGAGGTAAAAAATACAGAGCATATACCAGTCTAATATCTGGGTTTTTTTCTTCATTTAAATGATGCTGTGCTCGAATGGTCAATTGACCTAGACTTTGGTATCTGAATATAGATCTTTTTAACATTCATATTTTGTTTTCTGAATCAAATATTTTGCTTTTTTAATCTAGGTGAATTGTTAATATATATTGCAAGTCCATGTATGATATTCCATATGCTAAATAAATAAATATGTGAAACTACTTCTGGTATGATTAGCTGGCTGTTTGGTGGTTATCTTCCTTAACCTGTAAACCACATGTTGCCTAATCTAATCAGCTACTGCTTTAGTGACTAGAACATTCTGGAATTGTTCGTATAAAAAGTTTTATTATAAATCCTGCCTGACAAATGTATCTTATGTATGATTAGTTGCTCCACCATACAGTACATGGTTGGCCACCAATTCAATATGTTGGTTACTGAGAAAAAGACAAAGGCAACCAAACAGAATAAATCCTGAAAAAAGTTACAAAAGAATAAACTATTTTGGCATAGCTGCTAAAATATCAATCTTTTTTAGAGTATCTTGATCATATATCGTATTGTTAGAAAATAATCCGGAAAATATAAATTTTTCATGATACTTGTGTAAGGTTTTAGAAATATCAGTTCTCTTGCTTTCTTTGGAAAAAGCTGAATACAATTGGGCCAATTACTTCACTGTGTACAAATGAGAAACTTTTCTATGACAACAATCACATTTTAATCCCTCATTTTAAGAGAGATATACTTCATTATATTTATGGAAAGTAAATATACTTATAATATGTTCATGCTAAGATGCTTTCACTATATCTTTCTGTCCCTTTTTAGCAAATAATTTAATCTCCTGTGATAGTTTTAAGCCCTGAATTTGCCAGTACAGCTTATCCCGGATAATAACTTAGTAACCACATCTTATGCCATCTGTATAAAATCAAATACAGTTTTATATCAGCATTAATAACCCTTACTTACAAAAATCCAAGATATTAACTGTATCATTGCCAGCTGAACTTTCCAGGGCCTGACTGCATTGCCATAATTACCCTTGTGTTTTTTTGGCTTCATAGTTGATATATAAGTGCAGCCATGAAACGGAGCTACAAGTAATCAAGTTTAATAACCACTGTAAAGTAAAATGCTAAATATTGTAGTTGCAAACATTTTTCATAATAAAAAAACTTGGGTTAAGTCTGCCTGACCAACATTCACATAAAATGCCAGACCTCTCTGACAGATGGCTTAGGAGAAGATGCCATGTGATAGGGCTGCAGTAGTTTTATAGTGAAAAAAAAACCCCATAAATAGTGCAGATTTTCTGTCACTAAATAAAATACCAGCTATAGGGAAAGCAGAGACAACAGCAAACAAATTCCATAAAACAGTCAAAGTCTTCTCAAATTAAAACACAAATCCAAATATGTTAGGAAACACATCTGACAATTGGGAACCAAGCCGTATTTAACTGAACTAAAAAGGTCTGGTTGGAAGGCAATTCATACCCAGAGATGTGAACATTCTTGATTTTTTCCCCTTTTTTTAACATTTAACATTTTATTGCTTGTGTTTTTATCATTATTGTTAACTGGCCAGAGAGGCGTGCCAAAATATGGGTGGCCATATAAATCTTTTCAAATAAATAAAATTAATAAAGTAGCTAGGGTTTCTTCTGATGTGTAAACATTGGTGAACACAAATTTAATTATGATCAGAAGATTGTGCATTTGCAAAAAAAATAAAAGGGTACTTGACATATACATGAGCTCACTGTTGAACACAATGATCAAATGGAGAAATGGGTCTTGCGTTTGAAAAAGAATGGACCGCATTTTACATCTTGACTATTTATTATATGATACTTTTCATCTAACATTTTCTACAGTCATAGTAAATGCTAAAGGAATATTACTATGAAATTCACCTTTCTGTTTCATGAATTAATCTTTTAATCATTTTAAACATATATTACTAGAAGAGGATGGACACTTATTCAAAGAAGTAGTTTTTAACTTTCATCTTGCCAAAATATCCAGGATGTGCTTAGATAGTTCTGGAAGATAAACTTTGGAAAAAAAAATACACGTGGGGTAACTCTTTGATTTCTCCCAGCCAATAAATTGGTTGCATAGAAAATCAACAACTCAGGGATGGCTAGGCAAAGATATTTCTCTGTCATATTAGGATTTGATAGGCAGGAAGGTTTATAGAACAGGCAAGTGGTTCTATGTATTGACTGCATTCACACAACATACTGTACTTCACCTTATTTAACATATTAGACTATAATATAAATCATTGATAAGAGATGGTATTAAGAAACAAATGTGGAAATTTGATCCAGGAGGAATCATTGTTATCTTTTGGGATGATTTGGGATTGATAAAATGCCATAGTAAATGTTCTCTGTGTTGATTACAATAACAGTTTGTCAACAGAGGGCTTTGAAACCTTAACCTTGCCTTTTTTATTACTATTGTTCTTCTTAACTATTATGTCACTAATATAGTATATAGATGATAGGTTAATAACTTGTAAATAGACTCAGTAGTTTAAAAATTAGGGAGAGCTGTTTCTCAAGGGGTGGGAAGCTACCGGTAATATTGTTGTAACATATTAATCAGTATTCAACTAGAGGGGATAATATGTGCACATGTATTAGTGTTTTTCCTTTTTAATGCACTTTTTAAATGTCTGTTTTGTGATTTTTTTCTTAGTTTTTTTTTAAAAAAATTAGTTTTGTATTTTATATTTTAACTTTTTTTTTGAATAATATAAAAATAGAATTGAAAAAAAACACTATAATATATATCACAGTTTCTCAACCTTGGCAACTTTAAAATTTGTGGATTTCAACTCCCAGAATTTCCAAACCAGCATTGTGGGTCACAAACAAATAAAGAAACAAGCAAAAACGTCTGCCTAAAGTTAACACTAACCAAGCTACTTAGTAAATTGTGCAAATGTGTCAGCTAGCTTTACCTGATCTGTTTAAGAATGTTACCTGAATTTTAGTCTGAAGTCATATAATCCTAAAACAGCTGAACCACAACATGTTTGGAATAAGGAAGATTAACTGCAACAGTGGTTACCAAGTTTAAGATACATCAGTTATTACTGGTTTACAATCCCCATCATCCTTAAATATTAGACATGGTATGATGGGAATTACAGAGAATAATATCTGGGGATCCCAATACTAATGCTGCTGATAATCTAAAAGATCATGAATATTCTTAAACCTACTCAATCCTATAATCTCAGTATGGAACACAAATCTCATGGCACACATAAGAATTATGCTAAATTATCAAGGACTTGCCTAGTCTGGTATCCTATTTCCACAGTGAGCTTCTGATGTTTCAGCAAAATTTACAAGAGGAATTAAGCAGAATCAATTTCTTGCTTCTGTACTATCAGCAGTTGCATTTCATCAGCAATATTTTTGTTTCTTTCCATCAGATATAAAGTACTAGAGATATGATGCAACGAATATGGAGATTCTTCTTGGGTAGTAATAATTTCCAGTCATTGAGATATATGCTGTCTATTTCTTTTAAAATAATATGAGCCAATGGTTATATCACATTTCAGACTATTATTGGTGGGAACTATGTTTTTCCAATACAAACTCCTGCAGAAAGTGTCTTGTAACACTACATTTAAAATATGTCTAATCCAAGAATTCATTATTTTATTTGTGCATCATGTTTCACCATACAGGGACTAAAAAAGTTTTCTGGCGAATGTATTATGTAGTGTGATTTTTTTGCTCAAACTGAGTATATGATCTGCTGTTTCTTCTTTATCTTTACTCAATCTGCATTTTGAATCATTTGATGGTTTTTCAGTTTTGGCCTTAATTGCATTCGTTCAAATAGCTTGCTCTTGAGCAGTCAAAATTTAGCATTCAGTTGCTTTTTTAATGTCCCGGTGTAAACCATTGCCAGGATTTATCTTTATCAACTTTCTCCTTCATCTTTTGTAAAATTGACCATGGAATGTTTCTCCTTGCTGGTATTTTATTCTTGTTTGAGACACATTTCAATGTTCATGTTTGTTTCCTGTATATTTAGTAAATTACAATTTTTAACTTGCATCAATGCTTGTTCTTGGCCATCTTTTACATAATCAGCTAATGCAGGCTTTTCTTTGATAGTTCGTTTGATATGAAATAAACTTCTGCCTCCATTTATGCAGATGAGTGTGATTTATCAATATCATTACAGGAATGGTATACTTAGTGAATACTCATCAATTTCTTGTTCTTTTCAGTCCAAACTGTCCAAATGAGCTTGTGGGTAGTTCATAATTCTAGTAGTGTATCATATCACAGATATGGCTCAGGAATTCATGGCTTTGATGGTGTTTCCACTGTTCAATTATATTTTTTACTAATCACATTTTAACTTGTCCATCCTTGATGTTATCCAACTGTAAAATGCCCAGATGAAACTGTAAGTTTTATCCTTATGGTTTGACCATTCAGCATTTAAATTCCATTACTGTTCATCATTTCACCCGGATTTATTGCTAAGCCAAATTCAATTGCTATATCTGTGTTAAATATTTATCAATGGATTTTGATTTCTTATTTTACATAAAGTTTCAGATCATTCATAACTGTGACCCTAACCCTACTGTTCAAAAGTTCAGAATATTTTATGAATTTGTTTGCCACCAACTGATGAATGGGAATGTTGGCTTTATTTGTCTGGATAGAAATCCACTTCCAAAATTGTTATTTAAACTATTTAAATTATAAGAAATAAGCATTATAAAGGAGATGAACCTGTAGAACAGATACTACCTTAAAGAAGTCCTGCCATTGGACAGAATAAAATACTGTCCAATGTATAAAATACAGAGGAAAAGAAATTAAGAATACGAAACAAATTTAACCAAATAAATTTACTCAAAATTCATTGAGTGGGCCTGTAAAGGTCTAATGTCTCATGTTATTCTATTTAATTAAAAATCTGTGGATTAAAAACAATAATCAAAAAGCAAACTGCAATAAGCACTAGTTTTCAAAAAAATTAAAATAAATTATTCTGCTTAGCATTTATACTGCAGTGTAATAGCTTTAAATATATTGACTGCAATGGTATCCGTGATTTATACTTAAATATATCCTTAATGCCACAATCCAGATTCCTGGGTTCTGTTTTGTTATCTATTCACCACTTTCAGCACCAGGAATAATTGAGAGACATCAGATATGCTTGTCTGCTAAATATTTCATGCTGTTTGTTTTCCTGTTGTGTTTTCTTTCAAGATACAGTACACATATGCCACTCTGTCTAAACCTGTGGGGGGAACACCCAAACATTAAATAGATTTCTTGGCAAACCACCATAGAAAGATAAAGATAGAATATACTGCATGCGTCTCCTTCTTTGAATGGCAATTACACAAGGTATGAGATAAAATCAGAGAAAACTGTGGCAAGAAGTGATATCACAACAGGCATATTTCCAAGAATTTAAATAGAAGGAAAGTTAAGAGCATCATCATTTCCCAAATCATTTTCAGAACACTCTCTAACTCAAACAAACAACCAATTTCCTTAAATCTGGATAAATACAGGTGATTCAACCTCATATTATACTGTGGTGCCTATAATATAAAATATTTATATTAGATCATTTGTAGTTATTTAAATGTATTGGAATCATTAAAAACAATACTGGAAAACTGCCCTGTCTTTTGCATGTAGTGATAGAAAATATAAGATTTTGAGCACAATCTGGTTTAATTTATTTGGTTATTCAAACTGATCCAGAGAATTCTTTGTAGAAATTCATAACTATGCATTTAAATATGTTATATTTGATTAATGTTGCTACTATGTGTTGATTTTTTCCTTGCTTCATTTCATACAGAAAACTAAGTTATGGAGATCTGTGTTCTTAAATAAATATGCAGATTGATTATAGATCATTTCTATTCTTTCTTCACATGGAAATACAAAAAAAAACAAACAAAAAAAAACAACCCTTAAAATAGCTGTTATAAAAACAGATTAAAGATCTCAGTTAAACTTTAGAATGTTTTATTTTATTGTTTTGATAGGTTAATCAAAACACAAATTTTTTCAACAAAAGATGCTTTATTTGTAAGTGTATTAAAAGCAATTTAGAAATTAATTATACAACAATGTAAAAGCTTTACAACTAAATTATTAATATAAGCCTCACTAAATTTATTCTCATTCTTGAGGTTAAGTTTGAAAGTGGATAGTCATTTTTCTCCATATAATTTTCCACATAAAGGTAATATTTTATTGGATGATGGTGAACAGACAATATACAATAAAAAAGCATGCTAAATAATCTAAATAATTTTGCCTGGTTCTTTCTCTGTCTGTCTCTCTATTTCTTTCTTTGCTAAACTGAAGTTAGAAGTATGCGGCCTATTGATGAATTTTCCTCTTATCATGCTTTTGATGAGTTATGGGCTGTTTGATTAGAACATTTTTTTCTGCAAAGAAATTGGAGGGGAAAGCTAGTTTACAAATTCATTTTTTATTTCATAGAAAATATTCCCAACTCAGTGGAGAGGGAGCTACAGAATTTTAGATTCCTTGCTTTATATTATTTTTAAATGTAGTAACAATGCCTTCTGAGAAAGTTATACACATAATTAAAAAATAAATTATAAATATTGTTTGGAGAAACAATATTGAAAATCAGAGTGATTATCACACCGAAATAAAACCATACAGTTTTAGAATAAGTTTTGGATCACGTTATTCTTTTTCCTTTCAGGAATAAGCAACAAAAATACCATAATGCACAGTATAATATCCTGTTTAAAATCTCAATTTCCTTACAAGGGATCATTATTTTTAAAAAATAAAAAGAATATCTTTGATTCTGGTAAATCCATCTCTTTGAACCTTGCTTTGTTTTGCTTTGGCCAAAAACCTATTTCGTTGGCCCTTCTGGCCCAGGTTGTCATTTTTCCCTGCTGGAAGTTTGGCGAAAGTAAAAAACTGGCAGAGGATAACTTTATATTTTTTAACTGTATATTAAAAACTTTTTTGTATGCCCATTATCCTTACTTTGTGCGCCAATTGTGACTAGTTGTTTCAATCGCATTCCCTTCTTTGGCAAATGCAAAGCAGCTATATATATATTCAGTTATACACCTGTTTTGCATTTGCCAAAGAAGGGAATGAATGTATGTATGTATGTATGTATGTATGTATGTATGTATATGTATGTATGTATGTATGTATGTATGTATATATATTTGTTTTCTGAGGTTTTCGCGGGTGTTTGTATGTAGGTTATTTGGTTATTCGGGTGTTCTCCCGCGTAAAATTGGAGGTGTCTTGGCAACGTTTTGACGAAGTCTCATTCATCATGTTCAGGCTGGTGTTCTCGGCTTCATGCTTCTAGGAGCAATGTGTGTGATCGCAGCTGTCTCTTCCTTTTAACTGCCAGTGGGAGTGTGAACTGATTGGGTGGGAGCTTGGCTGTGTTCTGATTGGGTGGAGGTGTGTTCTGATTGGTTGGAGGTTTGGCTGTGCTCTGATTGGATGGGGGGGTTGGCTGTGCTCTGATTGGATGGGTGTGTGTTCTGTTTAGGTGGGGGCTTGGTTGTGCTCAGGTTAGTCTGAGTAGTAGGGGGATTTGAGCTGGTGAGCTGTGTTGCTGTTGTTTGGCTTCATGTTCGTGGCCGTGCTATCTCTTCATGTTGGGTGTCAGTCTGCTTCATGTATGGATTGGAGGGGTTTAAAGTGGCTAATGATGCAGCTGTGGTCTAGCTTCTGGTCCGTGGTCGTGCCTGATCATCAGTGTGCGTTTGAGTCTGCTTTCTGCGTGGATGTGTGGTGGTTACATCCTGTGTGGCTCTCGTGAGTGTGGGTCTGGTATCATTCTTTGTGTTAGGGACTCGTTTGTCAATAAGGGCGGGTTTCCAAATGGCTGGCAGGCGGGAGGTATCATCTCGTTTATTCATGCTGTGTGGACGTTTTTCTATCTCAATGGCTTCTCTGATTATTCTGTTGTTAAAGTGTTCCGTTTTGGCGATAGTTCTGGTCTTTTTAAAGTCAATATCATGTCCTGTGGCTTTGAGGTGTTGGACCAGGGAAGAAGTTGGTTCCTCTTTTCTAACTGAGTTCTTGTGTTCTTCAATGCGTGCACTTATTCTTCTGTTGGTTTGTCCGATGTATGTGGTGGGGCAGGTGGTGCAAGGGATTTCATATACTCCTTGATTTTCTAACTCAATTTTGTCTTTGGGGTTTCTTAGGATGGTGGATATTTTTCGGTTTGTACAGAATGTTGTCTTGATGTTGTGTTTGTGGAGGATCTTGCTGATTCTGTCTGTGGTGCCTTTTATGTATGGGAGGAGGGCTTTGCCATTTTCTTGTTCTCTGTCTTGGATTTTAGTGGGGGTTTCTTTTTGGATTAGGTTGGTGATCTTATTTCTTTGGAATCCATTGGATGTTAGTACGTTAGTGAGAGTGTGTAGTTCGGTTTTTAGGTGTTGTTCGTCAGCTAAGCGTTTTGTTCTAGAGATGAGTGTCTTGGCTATGGAGTTGATCTGTGCTGGGTGGTGGTATGAGAGTGCGTGCAGATAGCGGTTTGTGTGTGTTTTCTTCTGGTAGATGGTGTGTCCTAGGGAGCCTAGGGAGTCGAGAACACCAGCCTGAAGATGATGAATGAGACTTCGTCGAAACGTTGCCAAGACACCTCCAATTTTACGTGGGAGAAAACCCGAATAACCAAAGACCTACATAGATAGATAGATAGATAGATAGATAGATAGATAGATAGATAGATAGATTGATTGAATGGTCTGTTTCTAAGGTCAGCCAAAGATGGGGGCAGCAGTTTAATATTGCCTCTGACATCAACCTCTTTCCACACAGGAGGATGAGTGTAGGGATTGCCATAGCTAGTGCTAGAATACTTTCTTGGTCCAAGGTAGTAAATAGAATTGTGGCTCCAGATAAAACTTGTTAGAAATCCTGTACCTTAAAAAGAAATTGCCTGTGTAATTAGAAAATAAGACTCTTGACTGCTTTGGTTGTTGGAAAAGGCAAAGTAGAATATTCTTGTTGAACGTCTGTGAGTTTCAATTGATTTTCCATTTTTTGATATGCTATTAAAATGATATATTTGACAGAAGGAAACAATCTTCCTGAAGAAGATCTTCCGGCACCAGATTAATGGCTGCTCACATAGCAGGACTGAGAACTATGGCTAAAATGTTTAGTACAAGGACTGAGAAATAGTAATTTATCTTTTCTAGCACAAAGGAATCTCACTGTATAATACTTTTTTAATTAACCTACTAATTCTACACATCTGTGCCTGTTCATCTTTTCTACAAGACCATCTCAATGTTCAAGACACTACCAGCACTATTTCCAATGATGTTCTTGCTACTATATTGGTTATGAATGGTACTAATGCAACCTAATTTGCCTACTCGCAAGGCTGCATTGTTAAACATTTCTGGGATTCCTTAACAAAGCTGAGGTCCAGCAAATCGAGAAGACACTGGTTGAGAATCCAATCTTATTAAAGAACAAAACAACAAAAACAATGAAACTGTTGCCTTATAATCAATGAAAACAAAGCCTAATTATAATTAAAAGTTAACAGCTATACATTTTCGTCAACCACCATCTCATCAAAACCTGTATATATCTCCAATTTATCAAAACTTGAATTTCTTAACATTTCTATTATTTTTATAGTAGTCTTTATTTCACGTGGGAAGAAGCCTCTTTTAAACCACTTTTGCACCATGTCCTTCCATAGTTCTTTTCCACGTAGAAGCCATTTATGACAACTCTCCAGAACATAGTCCTGTCACTTTTCAAAGGAATATTCAGAAAGGTGTTGCTCTTTTCAGGGATAGGAAGGGGGAGCAATTGAATGCAATCATTAATATGAAAGACAGTTTATTCACACAGTTCAGTAGCTAATGCACCCTCCAGGTTTCTGGACTTGCCTACCTTGGCAGACAGACTCCGTGGTTTGCTGGAGAGGATCTCTGTAGCTTCCCTACAATGGGTGGAAAGGTTCAGAATTGCAGCAGCTGCTGCTATGTGGGTGTCTTCACTACATTGACCGTAGCGATAAGAGCTGGCATGGCAAGGACTCTGTGTGTGGGCGCTAGCACTAGGCTGCCGATTAGAAAATTTCCCTGGATTTGAAAAATGCTTTGCTGTTGAAGAGAGATTTGATTAGAAGTAGTTCTATGCAACTGTCCTCCTATTAAAGGGACAAAGGCAATCAGTTCATACAGTAAAATAGACAAAGAATATATGAAATAAAAGCTACTCTTGACACAAAACTCAACGTTTTTTTTAAGTTTCAGAAATTAAAAGATTTAAAACATTAGACTGTGTTGTCATATCAATGTTCAGGTACTTCCAAATTCAGTAGAAGACAACATTATAAATCCATTTCCTAAAATATTCTCATGCCATGTGAAGGAAACTTTATAGAAGTTTGATTATGCATTATACATGCCTGCCATCTAGCAAATTCTGAAGCCCTCCCCTATGGACATTCCTGCCCTTTGGTACAGTTTTGTCTCTTTAAAAAAGTTTAATTGATATTTTATATACGTCTAGCTTCAACTCAACGTTTTATGCAGCATTAATTTTGGTTCTTGAATTAAATCTCTTGGGATGTATTATCATTTTCCTGCAAAAGTACACATTCACTTAGAGTGCAATTGAGTTCCAGTTATTCAGTTTGAGTGTGCTGCCAGTTAAGTTCCTATATAATTGTACCTTTAACAGAGAATTTTAAAGTGGATATTTATAAGATGACAATTCATGTGGGGTACAACACAATATTGTGTCTATCTGTATGTCAGGAATCAACTGGATTTGCCAGTTAATAATACCCTAGAACATGAGTTATCAAAATGTACACGACTCATAGTTTATCAGTATATTCTCCCAATCATGCACTGAAAATAATGTTGCCAAAGCATTGGATACTCTTAAGAACTATGTAGATCAACTCAAGGCAGAAGCATAATTAATTAGAGGTTCTGAACAATATTCTTCCCACTCTGATAGATTTAAAATAAGGTTTTAAATTTAGAGGAAGTAAAATTTATACTTTAAGGATTATGTTCACCTTCTCTCTAGAGATAGCTAAAACTGCATTCATTTCAAAACAATCTCATTTTTTTCTTGAACCACCTGAACTACAGATTTATTAAACAAGCTGCACTGAAGCTTCTTTAGCAAGAGGACTGAGCAAAATGGTAAGGATAGATGGACAATTTAACCACCAAATTGTATAGGCAAATGCAAAAAGCAACCAATAAGCAACCAGTACATCAG
The DNA here is from genome assembly GCA_022577455.1 of Arizona elegans. Taxonomy (NCBI): domain Eukaryota; kingdom Metazoa; phylum Chordata; class Lepidosauria; order Squamata; family Colubridae; genus Arizona; species Arizona elegans. Next base: position 32,614,133 of record JAKOOJ010000002.1, on the reverse strand, counting down.
ATAAAGGAATTACAGGTGGATCACAATACAAACATCAGAGCAATCACTCTGACCTTATAAAAATGGCAAGGTCTTATTTTAACAGTGTAATTCTACTAACTTAGATGTCACTAGCATTTCCCAAGAGATCATTAGTTTTGTATAATTACACCTTTTTACATTAATCAATGGGCATTACATACAGGTTTGGGTATGAGTCTTATCTAAACAATATATTGTTTGCTATCTGCAAGAGTTGTGATCATATATAAGTATGTATGTATTTACGTAAGTAAGTATGTATGTGTGTGTGTATATATAGTGTGTATATGTGTGGGTGGGTGTTTGTGTGTACACATGTGCATACCAAATATATATTAAAAGCATCAAGCACTGTTAATCTGTATGTACTGTAAGATATGCAAACAAGATATGCAGAGGCCTCCATGATTTCTCAGAAAGAATTAGATATTATTACTATAATGAAGCTTTTAACTGTGCTAGTTACATGTTTTGCTTGGTATGTACACCTTGGGAGATAAAACACACAAAAAATACAGTTTAATTTTGTCAGTCCTTTACTTACATTCAAAGGATTGCATGGGCTTTTGTCCTTGTATAGTTGGCATCATTGTGCATTTGCCAAAGACTTGGGCATCAAAACTAGCATAGTCAAAAGGTACTTTCCCATATTTCTCTTGGTCTCTTGTAAAAGTGGTTCTGGAGGAAGGGATTGCTTGGGCAGATCGGCAGCTGTACTGAGATAACTCAAAATGTTTCACCAAGTTTGCCCTTCATAATGAAGACATAAAATATCAGGATAATAACAATTATTATTAGATTCATTCCCCTACAGAGATACACCTAACAGACTAATTTGTTAGAGATACAGATTAGCACTAACTGTTTAGAACTAGGAAACACAAAATAGTAAGACATAAAAACTAATATCGTTCATATATTTTCTTAAAGGTCCTTTTTTACATATATAAAGATGTGCAGATTTCAACCCCTAGTATTCCCCAGCCAGCGTGCTTAAAGCTGCCAAGCTTGAGAAACATTAGTCTACAGCAGAGGTCTTCAAACTTGGCAGCTTTAAGACTTGTGGACTTCAACTCCCAGAATTCTGGGAGTTGAAGTCCACAAGTCTTAAAGCTGCCAAGTTTGAAGACCTCTGGTCTACAGAATTATCTTTCTCACCATAAAACTCCTCACAACTGAGGCAGACAAATTTAGTGGACTTTGGGTTTAGGCATGCCTGTTACCAGCTTTGACTGATTCATCTGTTATGTCTTTTCCTAAATACAGTGCTCCACACCAACCCTTGGTTGGTGTTTCTCTGAGAAATTAGAAGGATAGAGTTGAGTTGAATTTATTCCTCCCCACTTAGGCCTCATGAATGCATACAGTATTGGTCAGTTCTTTTCCATGACCAAACAGTAGTTACATTGTGAACCTGGCATTTACCAGATACCTAAAAGAAAGACCTCAGGAAATTTCAAAGTTTCTTTTGAATTTGTCTTTAGTGTTGGTGATGGCAACACTAGCACTGCCAGCATCAGGGAGGTTTTTTTTTCTACACACCATCTATCATTCTGAATCCTTCATAACTGTCCATATGTGTGGCCTGTTGGCCGCCTGCCCCTCCAGCAGCCCAATTAGAGGAGGAGGAGGAGGAGGAGGAGGAGGAGGAGGAGGAGGAGGAGGAGGAGGAGGAGGAGGCGTGGGAGTCAGGGTCAGCCACAAGGCAACACGAAAGCTCTGAGGGGAAGAGGGAATGGAGCTGGCAGAGAGAGAGAGGCTGAGGTGGAGCCTGGGCTATCCATCAATCCTCAGATGGAGAGCCCCCAGGTCTGGAAATTGGTGATGAAGGAGAAGAGGAACAGCTGGGTCCAGTGCCTGATGCACGAAGGTGAGAGCAGTGGAAAGTCATGGGCCGATCCTGGGAAAGGAAGAGCCACCGCTGAGAATGAGGCCTCACCCTAGCTCTGGAGATAAAAGGCAAGGGGCGGAGATGAATAGTGTGGCAGACAACCGGGTGGATGGACTTGTTAGCTTGCAAGATAAACTTTTTGCCAAGGCTGCCAGCATTCATAATAAAGGAATCTTTTGAGTTCACGTCAGAGGGTTTGTCGGGTTTGGGGAGCTAGGTCAGAACACCATACTTCTGGAAAAGACTAGTCGCTTTTCTAGAAAGGAATAGTCTGGTAATTGCTGTCCAAGGGTAGGTAACCTCACATTTGGATTTCTGAAATAAACTGTATGTGGGGCTTCTTTGTTTCTGTCCTGGAAGATGCAGATGAGTGGCTAGTCTTCTGGGTGGGCTCCTAGCCATACTTATAGTATTCATATGCTGAAGCTACAGTGCTGGCTACCCATTAGCTACCATGCCAATTAGTACTGGCTTATAATGCCCTGAGTTACAACAGATGGCATCTCCTAAATGACCTTGGCTGATTTTGAAAAAGCTAAGCAGGGTAGCTTTGTATTTGAATGGAAGATCACCACAAAAGCACAGGGTTATGGACTAATCTGAGATGTCATATATAGCATTCTGGAAGAAAGGTATGGCAAGATATGGATGTGGATGTGAACTCAACTGCAGGGAGAGTTTACTTCTTTATAAAGCTCAGAACAACTTGAAATCATAATCACAATGTGCCTATCTTTGCTTCAATAGGTAAAGGTAAAGGTTCCCCTCGCACATATGTGCTAGTTGTTCCTGACTCTAGGGACGGTGCTCATCTCCATTTCAAAGCCAAAGAGCCAGCGCTGTCCGAAGACATCATCGCGGTCATGTGGCCTGCATGACTAAATACCTTCCCACCAAAGGTGGTCCCTATTTTTCTACTTGCATTTTTTACGTGCTTTCGAACTGCTAGGTTGGCAGAAGCTGGGACAAGTAACGGGAGCTCACCCCATTACGTGGCACTAGGGATTCGAATCGCTGAACTGCTGACCTTTCAATCAACAAACTCAGTGTCTTAGCCACTGAGCCACCGCTTTAATAAATGTTAATAAATTTAATAAATCACCGCTTTAATAAATCTGTACAATTGTTATAATCCTCTTGAGAGGTCTTACTGCTGATTTCAACTGGGAATTGTCATCTTCCAGACATTCGAGTCTTTAGCAATAGCAAATATACTTTGGAAGGGCTTTCCTTTGAAATTAGAGGTTGCCGCCTCTGTGTAGTCTAGGTCTTCCCTGTGTAAACAGTAGAGTGGGTTTTTTTTCTCCCTTTATACATTTTAATGTATCATATATTTTTATTATCCTTTTTTGTAATAAAATAAGAATTTTAAATATTGTATATCCTTAATGCCACAATCCAGATTCCTGGTTCTGGATTCAGCATATAAATAGGTTAGTGAATATGAGCTAATAATAAAAAAATAATGAATTTGAGTTAATACATGTAGTCCTCCATTTACAACAGTTCATGTAGTGGCCATTCAAAGTTACAACACCACTGAAAAAGTGACTTATGACCATTTTTCACACTTATGACCTTTGCAGCATCCCCATGGTCACCTGATTTTCATTTGGATGCTTGACAGCTGGTTCATATTTATGACGGTTGCAGTATCCTGCAGTCATGCGGCCATCTTTTGCAACCTTCTGACAAGCAAATGCAATGGGGAAGCCAGATTCACTTAACAACCGTGTTATTAATTTAACAGTTGCAGTGATTCACTTAACAAATGTGGCAAGAAAAAGTCGTAAAATGGGGTAAAACTCACTTAACAAATTTCTCACTTAGCAACATAAATTGTAGGCTCAGTTGTGGTTGTAAATCGAGGACTGCCTGTAATGAATAGATTTATAAATGAAATGATAACAAAGTCTCAATTTCCCTGCAGAATAACCATGGTCAATTGGTGGGTTGTGGTGATCTTTCAGGTGAGAAGACATGATGAATGTTATTGCAAACATTGCAAACATGTGGTGGCGCATATGTTTGCAATGCAGTTAGAATGCAGTATTGCAGGCTAACTCTGCCGACTGCCAGCAGTTCGATCCTGACCAGCTCAAGGTTGAGTCAGCCTTCCATCCTTCTGAGGTCGGTAAAATGAGGACCCAGATTGATGGGGCAATATGCTGACTCTATAAACCGCTTAGAGAGAGTAAAGCACTATGAAGTGGTATATAAGTCTAAGTGGTATGGCTATTATGATGCTTAGATCAGCCAAATTGCCCTTGAATTTCAGTAGCAAAATCCTCAGGGGATTGGGGATGCATTAGGACTTTCTATTGTTTATTTCTGTAATAATGAACGATGAGGTCTCATCTGCACCTTTTACATGACATTTTATAATGTATTAGCTTAATATCTGTGAATTTCTACCTGCACTACCAATTCAAAATATTTCAAAACATTACAAGCTATAGCATGAATATAACACGAGTTATAAATGTCTTTTTCCAGAATGCATCTACTATAAATATAATTCAAAACTTTTACCTGTGGATCTGATCATGGCACTGCCCTGTTTTGAGTGATTCGTGTTGACCTTTTTCCTGAGACATTGCCATTTTCTCAGCTGCAGCAATTGGACATCCAGAAAGACTATTGAAAAGATTGTCAAAAGTAATTGTTAACAATTTATACTCAGTGATATTAGGATTTCTAATATGTACTTTGCATCAAAAATAAAATATTATTCAGCTTGTTGCTCTTTTTATTCTGTTTATCATGTTAATTGCTATTACAGCTTTTAAAATCTAACTATATCTTCTTTTCACTGTTATGTCAAGCTATTATGCTTGCTAGAACTTCCTGTCCTATACTGATGATTTTGATTCAGCTAAGTTCCCATGCCCATTGGAGGCTACTAGGATAGCCTCCTACATACTAGGAGGCTATCCATTCTTTCCACCTGAACGTTGCTAACACAATTATTTTATTACTTCTGTAACATCATTATCTCTTTAGACTTGTAAGATATTTGAGCTCTCTAGTAGCAAGGTTGACCATGAACATTTTGTGATATAATACTTGTTTCTTTCTTCCTCTGGGAAATTAGCCAACTAAACTTTATCAATGATTTTAATGTGGTAAATTAAACTATGATCTGTCATAAATGGATCATAAGTTCTTAGAAGAGTAAATCAGTACACCAAAGTATATCAAGTTTGAATGTAATCAGACATTTTCACTATGCAGAATTGATCACTTGATTAGTCTTTATGGTTCTTTGTAAGTCATTTTAAATTCTTTATGGTTTTAGATGTTTTAATATCCAGTTTACACTTAGTATTTCATATGAAATGAAGATGCCACATTCCTGTATAAAGTTATATATACAGTAAGTACATAATTGAAAGCAAAAAGATGGGGAGGGCATACATTATCTGAGATTGGGTAGCATGTTTTTATATTGGCATCCTGGCTTTCTTAAGCAGAGCTGTCAATAGATTATGATTTAGAAATAAATGTATTTGATTCAATTCTAACATTTCTTAGTACTGTAAAAATGAAATAACATAATTTCTCCAATTATGTACTCATCTTTTTTATTGCTTTCAACAGGAGGATTAATTATATGTGTCATATGTTTACTTGTAGGAGTTAAAAAGTTATGTTGATAGTCCTTCATTATCTACAATACTTAGGCCAGGAACTCCTTACTAAGTGAGGTGGTTGCAAAGTGTCATCATGTGACTGTGTGGATTTATGATGACAGTTACAACAGCACCCATTTCAGATTTTAGGAAAATCCCACACAGTTGTCAGGTGCAATGTTGCATGATCTCCATTTGTGATCTCCTGATAGCTTTCCCATGAATTTTCTTTTCAGTAGCCAGCAGTGAAGGTCTCAAATGGCAATTACATGACTGCAGGACAGTGATCATTATAATTATGAGTTGCCAAGTGCCCAACTCCTAATCACATGACTGTGGGGATGCTGCAATAGACATAACTTCAAGGACCTGCCATAAGTATCCTTGTTCAGTGTCACAATAACTTCAAATAGTTGCTGAACAAATGGTCATTAATTGAGGATTACCTACATTGTTGCTTTATATAAAATGACACATATTTTAAAAAACCATACCCTTCTTGAAGATACTAGATTATCACCAATGGAAGACCATTGAATTACCTTCTGTGAGTGTTGCGGTTGCTATTGACATGTCCTCTTCCTGTACATCCAGGAGTGGGGCACTTTAAAACGTTTTCATGCATGGCAAGGACTAAATAAAAAGAAAACAAACAAACAAACAAAAAATCCTGAAATCCATGCTAATTTTACAGAATAGTTCAAAGTTGGCAATTAAGGGGAGATTTACACCCTTAAGTTTATACTAGTGAAGTTTCAACCCCAAAAAATATTAAGACCAGTCACAATTGCAAAATGGATAGCTATATAAGGTGATTAAATGAATGAATAGATGAATATACATAAATAAAAAAGAAACTATCTCACACATTAATTATGTAATTCACAATAAGCAGAGAATTTAAGAGTTTGAGTCACCATATAATCTCCCAAGATAACAAACCTGACATTTGTTAAATAGTTGCCCATCTTTCTTAAAGAATAGAAATTTGTGTCCACTCTTGAAAAGCCCTCATCATCTGAGTGTTCCTATGTCTGAGATCTGATGACAGACAGATAGATAGATAGATAGATAGATAGATAGATAGATAGATAGATAGATAGAGTTTGATAAGATAGATAGATAGAGATATATAGATATATCATGTCTGTCTGTCTATCTGTCTGTCTATCTACAGTATCTATCTATCTATCTATCTACCTATCTATTGAATTTAACACAGTTAAACTCAAATGGGCATTGGAAGGTAGAAGGTTGTTTTACTGGCAAACTGATTTCCCAGCTGTGAAATAATATCTGCATTATCCTCTCAAATTGTATAAGCTAGTAAACTATTTTTGTTCATTTCGTGCACTTGCATTTCATAATTTACTTCAGTAATTCTTGATAAAATAAAATGATCCAAAGTTTCAAAGATATAATTAAGGCACTTTGTAAACAGCTATGGGAAATATAACCAAAATAAATTTTTCCTAGCATTAAGTTCCAATCATTGCAAAGCAATTTTACTTCTATAAATATCACCACATTTATCACTAAATTCAATATTAACTCCATAGCATTACGCTTAAATTTAAGCAGAGAAATTTGGGGTATAGGTTGATTTTGGATCAGGTTATCTGTTGCTGGTCATAGAAAAGAAGAGGATAGTAATGACAAGTATAATAGATATCCAGGAAGACCCAATCTGAGTTGGTCGAAACCAAAGGTTTTGTCTTCTGAGCATTCCAACTTTTACTGGAGCCCATTCTTATACTCTGTGTACTTTGGGCTGTTCTGTGTGTGGTAGTTCTCTGAGAATGGGCTCTAGCATGACTCAAAAATTTCAGAAGACAAAACTTCTGGTCCCGGTGATTAACCCAGATTGGATCCTGAAACATTATCCTGGGACACATATATTCACCTTCATTCATAATAGATATCCCTTTAATTAGAAGGCTATTGTTAGCCTCAATCTTTGCTTAAATTCACAGAACAGCACAGCTGTGCCATTTAAAAGTTCTGAAGGCCAATGGAATATTTTCTGAATCATCATACAGTCTTGAAGAAACCACAAGTCACCAGCTCTGTGCCACATAATTGCTTCTCTGACTCTGATTCCAGTGGAATTGTCTTCATATATTCAGGGAAATGAAAACACCAAAGGCAGCATACCTACCATTACAAGGCATAGTGCCTATTCATATCAGTAGAAAGGGATTGTATAAATTTAATAAATAATGCTCTTCCTGAAGCTTATTTCTGCTTTCAACAACAAGTTGGAATTAAATTATCCCCCTTGCAAGATTGGGAATTTTCTTCTTCTGTTCTGTTAGACCAATCATGAAATATGTAAAAAAAAAATCCTACAGGAAATAACAAATTTGTGATCTTCTCCATAAGTGTAACACACCTATTTTATATTTTTAAGGAGTCACAAATAAATAGCCAAATATATAATCCTTTCCCTCAGGAGGTGCCAAGCACATTATTTTCATAGTCTATCAGTGTAGCAATTATTTTTAGCACAATGAGAGGCCATAAAAATCAATCTGCCGAGAGAGGCAAAGGGCTTAGAGTTATAAAGGTATTCCCTGGGTATATATTCTTCAATAAATCATAGGGAATTTTATTTTGACCAAGAGCACAAGGCAGTATTTTCATTTCAAATGCCCACTTATGTTTATTTCTTAGAGTGATTGCAAAGTAGAAGTTCAATTCACTTACATCCTAATAGGTGTGTGTGAGTGTGTATGTGCACACTCACTGATACAAGATTGTTTTTTGCATTTGAGAAGCAAAATAGCATCCAATTTAATTTTTATTTTCAGTATGAAAATTTGATTTTAAGTCCCAAATGTGGGTGCTTAAATTGCTTTGCTTAAGCAACAGAAATTTTAGTTCAGTTGACTACCTGTACCTGTACTGAATTAGGATGCTTGCTTATTATTGTAATAAATTCATATATCATAAGATAGTAATACGATCTTAAATACAATTAATTTTAAAATACCCCAAACTTTTGTAGGCCCTAGGCATTGTGCCTAATGGATAATAAGATGGTGCTTTGCCCATCCTTTGATTTAACTTGGTATGGCTTGATCTCATGATATTGTTCTGATTTGTCTAATCTTCTTGAATTATAAATACAGTTATGAAGGTAAAGTAATCCTGACGATAGCGAAGGTGTTCATACAAAACAGGAGGGGATCAATATTGAGGATTTGTGGCAGCAAGGAACCTCCAGTCTCCATTCCCCAAGTCAAATAAAAATATGAATAAACTTGGCATTGTGTCAGCTTACAAATCCAGGTGTCCATGTTATAACCTACATTGTGTGTTCCCTTGCCCTTCTCTTTTTGTCTCAAATGGTACAGTTGGAGGGCTGTTTAGAAGTCTGTTTTCTTACCACCAATACTTATTGCTCAGTTCAAAGAGGAAGAAAAATATTTTTTTTTTAAAAAAAAGAGGTTACTTGCAAGCGATGGGAAGAAGATCACAATAGGTAAGTAGTTTTATAATGTAAAATGTCAAATACAAATATGAGGAAAATGCACCAAATGTTAAAGCTTCATCAAATTGTAGTGTTTGCTGCTGTTGAAAGATGTTCATTCGCGTTTGTTCCTTTTGGTTTAACTTTTAAAGGCTAAGCAGGTTCAGACCTGGTTAGTGTTGGTAACCAGGTCTGATACCTAGAAATATCAAAACTATGTGAGTGCCTGGGAAGTTGAAAAATCATCAAAAAGTCATCAATGTCAAACCATTTCTGTATGGATACCAAGAGGTCTCCGCATCCATTTCCAGCTTGACTCAAAGAAGGCTTGACTTTATGTATTTATTTGTAAAATCTTGACACTCATTTATTTAATCTAGGAGTCTGGGTACTTGAAATAGAATACTCTGGTAAACACTATGAGATACCTAGAAGTTGAGGGATACTTACCCAATAAAGTTTCATAGTGCTGAGCTTTTGTTCTGGAGTTTTACCCATGCAGTATTACCCAGCAGTGGTAGGGTGAAGTAGATATAAGATTATCATTTAGTTATGATGGCATGGTTTTTATCTGATCTGGTCCCTTAGGCCAGGCTGGTTTTGCTCAGCAATGGACTGTATTCAGCTTAAGCAACACCCTTCTGGATCTGAGATTTTTCTGGAATATTAATTTCAGGTGCTTTAGTGACTTTTCATCCCATAAATAATAGTGTATCTTCATCACTGAAATGGACATGAAATTATACCACTGTTATAATGCAGATCCTTGCTCTTGGTTAATACAGTTATGACCCTTATAAAAGGCTATGCCTTGTGTCATCATGCCAGTGGTGTGACATAGAGTTTTCTGCATTGAAGACTTTCTACTTACTTTCAAGTGGCACTCTGACTTTATGTGGACAGCCCGAAAGACTGCGATGATGAGGATACAATCCAGTCACGTGACCTGTTCCATCACACCCTGGAATGGGACATTTGGTCTCTCTTTTTTCAGGCCTGGGTACATCTGTAAAAAAAACCAGAATGGACAGTCTGGCTGGAACACTGTAAATTATATATTAGGTTCATATATATGTAGGTCTTTGGTTATTCGGGTTTTCTCCCGCATAAAATTGGAAGTGTCTTGGCGACGTTTCGATGAAGTCTCATTCGTCATCTTCAGGCTGGTGTTTTCGGCTTCGTGCTTCTAGGAGCAATGTGTGATCTCAGCTGTTTCTTCCTTTTAACTGCCAGTGGGGGTGTGAACTGATTGGGTGGGAGCTTGGCTGTGTTCAGAACACACCTCCACCCAATCAGAACACAGCCAAGCTCCCACCCAATCAGTTCACACCACCACTGGCAGTTAAAAGGAAGAAACAGCTGCGATCACACATTGTTCCTAGAAGCACGAAACCGAAAACACCAGCCTGAAGATGACGAATGAGACTTCGTCAAAACATCGCCAAGACACTTCCAATTTTACGCGGGAGAAAACTCAAATAATCAAAGACCTACATACAAACACCTGTGAAAACCTCAGAATGTATGTATGTATGAATGTATGTATGTATGTATATATCTATGTATTCAAGTTTGCATATATATATATATATATATATATATATATATATATATATATATATGCAAGTTTTGGTGTATTCGGGTCTTTTCCATTGATACACCATTGAGAGTATCTTGGTGATGTTTCGACAAGGTCTCACTCGTCATCTTCAGGCTGGTGTCTTCGGCTTTCCTCGCACAAGCACGAAGCCGAAGACACCAGCCTGAAGATGATGAGTGAGACCTCATCGAAATGTCTCCAAGATACTCTCAATCTTACCCAGGAAAAGACCCAAATATTACCCGTGAAAATCTACGAAAACATATATATATATATATATATATATATATATATATATATATATATATATATATATATCACTGAGCACTAAGTATTAGGATAGAAAGCAATTTTCTTTCAAGGTGTTAATAAATCCTGAAATGCTAGACAACATTTAACATCCTACTTTAAATAATGACTTGTTATTTTTGCACTAAGACATATGGCATTAGAATTTGCAATGACATTTGCGTCATGTGCCAAAAATTTGGAACTATCTATGAGTGGAAAAATAACTAGCTAAACAGCTATCAGGCTTTAGAAAAGTTGGATTGCTGTGAACAAATCATACATTCCTCCCAAAATATAGAACCCTAACAATGTCTTAGAACCTTACGTTGAATTTTTTTTATATCAAGATGCTTTAATAAGGAATTTATACAAGGAATTGTATGAAATCAATATACCAGCATGGCTAAAAGTGCAGGATTTGTTGACAAGCTAAAGCTATAATTATATAATATTTCATTCGTATTAGATGTGAAGCTCCTGTTTATGCAACAAAAGGAAGCATGCAAAATATGCTTATCTCTCCATTAAACACTATAAAAAGTTCTGTTTCCCTTATATATTGCATTTATTTATTCTAATATAAATGGACCTTTCTTGCTTTTGAGAAAGGATAAATATAATGATCATATAAACATTTGAATTTTGAAACTATGTAATCGAATGATAAAGTTTAAAATTATTTGTTATTCTTGCTATACAAATACATGATTTTAATATATATTTAAGATATACAGAACATTTCACTTCTCTCTCTGAAAAAGGGACACAGAAAACTGAAATAATATTATTGTTTGACTTTTTTCATCTTTGCAGGCATATTAAAAGCAAAATTGTCTGGATGTATCTGCCCCATCCTTGGATATAACTTTTAAAATCTTAAATATGTATGCATTTTTCTTCCAAATAAGGAAATGCCATTGAATTAAATACAAATAATTTTCAAGAGTCATCTCTGCATCTTCAATAAAATGGCAGACTGAAATCAAGTAAGAGTTCTTCTACAGATATATATCATTAAAAGGACTGTATCCATTAAGTAGGTATAGTTTGATCAGTTCATCAAAATGAAACAACTTACAGTATCTTCTATATTAGCCAATTGCATTTTTTTGGCACATACACATTTTAATGTCTTTAATTGCTTCCACCACCACCAAGTGATCTGCTTGCTCCATAATATTTTCAAATTACAGTGGTAAGTGAGAGATTGGCCAAGCCAGAGGGAGGAGTCAAACAGGGAATTAGCCTGAAATCCCTATGGAGTCACAAGACAATTTGACTCCATCCCGCCCTTGAATATCACTGAACTTTATCTAATATCACTCACATGCAAACTGTTAGTCTGAGAATATTCCTGTGTATAGGCTTGAACAATAAAACAACTAACTGAATTCTTCATGTGTGAATCTGGATGTTTGTGTCTAACAGTAAGGCAAATAATTTGCTGATACATGTACTTATAACTGGAATAATCAGTAAGCATACAATTATGGCTTCCTGTCTTTTTTCCATGCAGTTAATTTAATAGCTCTTATTCAAGTTTTCTCCATAATGTGCCCTTCATATCATCTTACTAAAGAAACCCCTGGCTTCTCTCAATAATTCCATCTCTGGTATTTCTCCAATCAAAATTAAATGGCTCCAGTGAAGAGATGTCAGCCTTTTCAGGTAGATCTGACAGGAAACATGAGTAGATGAACTAATTCTACTTTATTGAAAGGCTATATTAAAAGAATCTTGCAACTTTGATAGTACAAATCTCCCATCATCTCCTTTATAGGTTGAGAAGTTAGGGAGGGTCCCTCCTGAGCCTCTTTCTTTTTCATTATGCAGCTGTAGACTATGTCCTGTCTTATGTGACTATTCCCTAGACACCATCTTTTTGCCCATTCTCAAGGTCTTTCTCATATACCATTTCAAGAGGCTCCATCTCAAAATGGTGAATGTTACCAGGTATCACATTCTCAACATCTTTGTCTTTTTCATACTACCATTGTGGGTCTTTGGTTTTACGGACATTTCTTGTAATGATACATTTCTATGTTCCAGTAATATATGATAAATCTTTGTTGATTTGATGGAATGCTTAAATGATGCCATTTCAGGCACTGTATGATATTTCTGAGACCCTAAATACATAGATTGCTTAGATCAATGAATGTGGATTCTCTATCTCATGTTCTGAATAAACAAAACCTATGCTATTGTCACAAGAAAACATGACAATAGACTTGGAAGGTATCACTTAGCAGGGATAAAGAGAATGTAACAACCCCATATTTCTACAATAGATAAAAGCCAGTCAGGCTGATGAGAGTTTGCAAAGAAACTATTCTTTAATATAGCAGGCATATCTTGGAACCCATACATTGTATAGTCTTCTTTAGTATAATAGTTTCAGCTAGAATATAATTTAATAGATACAATATACAATACAATTCAAAGTAAAATTACATTCATTCATTTACATGGGATTATTTTCTCCTAAAGATCTTCCATTGCTCAAACAATTTAACATCATAAAACTTACCTATTGATACGTTTGGCAGTAAAATTCACAGCTAAAAACACTTTGAAATCCATCATATATCTGTGAATGATTTAGCGTTTACTAGAAACTTACCATTTGACAAAGCCGGTAAAATATGCAACGATATATATTATATACAGATTTAGTTTTTACATACTGTATCAATATGGTATGGTAAATGATTTTATTGTTTAAAATCTAAGTTGGGACCAGAAATACACATCTACAGAAGTGTTTTCTCTACTGCGTAGTACACTGTTCTTTATCACTGGGGAATCCAAAGAGCCTTGTTGCACTTCCAACTGAATCAAAGGCAGGAAGTCCTTGAATTACAACCATTCGTTTAGTGACCGTTTGAAGTTACAGCAACACTGAAAAAAGTAACTTATGACCGTTTTTCACCATTGTAGCATCCCCATGGTCATGTGATCAAAATTCAGATGCCTGGAAACCGGTTCATATTTATGATAGATGCAGTGTCCTGGGGTCATGTGATCAACTTTTGTGACCTTCTGATAAGCAAAGTCAATGAAGAAGCCAGGTGTACTTAACAATTGTGATACTAACTTAACAACTACAATGATTTACTTAAGAACTGTGGCAAGAAAGGCTATAAAATGAACTGGAACTCACTTGACAACTCCCTTGCTTAGTAATGGAAATTTGAGGCTCAATTGTGGTGATACGTTGAGGATT